>UESW01004184.1:211488-342811 GCA_900491605.1 Calamus simplicifolius
CAGTTCCAGAAAAAAAAGGCAGAAAAGGTGCTTTATGGCAATTATAAAAATCATAAAGTTCAAGAACTTCTGATGCAGGCTTTAGAAGAGGTATGGTCCCACAAACTAGTTTCTTGAAGATAATGTTATAATGGTGCGTTGACCATTGGAACTGATCCATAGTGGTGTTACAACAACAACACACATCCCAGAAATTATACTTAAGCAGAAGATATTAATGTTAATAGGAAAACAAGAGAATAGCCCTTTCATCACTTGTTTAAAGGTCATCTAGGATTCTTGATGGCCAAGCAATCGATCTCAATATGGATATTCAAGATACTTCCTACCACACAAAATTAAAACAAAACTGCAAGTGTCCAAATTAATGCTCAATGACTTTACAGACTACCAAACCATATAGACACACCTAATGTAGGACCTTTGCACACCAATATGCTAAAATAGGACTCCAAAACCAGCCAAAAAAATCACCTAAACAAAAGATTCAAAAGTACAATGCAATCAAAGGAAAACTAGTTTCCTCCATGATAAAGCATAGTGCTTGTTGCAGTATGGACATGGTGATAGAAATACAACTACGATCATAATGAAACGATGATCGGAAGCAGCCTTGGCATGTTAGAATAGAACGTGCATTTGTTGAACAGAGATCAATAACCTAAAATATATGGATTAGAGTTGGATCCACAATATCGTAAAGAGGTTTTAGCCTTGACATAACTCACGAGTGAACATGAAGATGTACCTCATAAAGCCAATCCCAAAGGGATATTTCTTGTTTGCCAGGTAACTATACTAATGATAATGGTGGGTATATTTGTTTAGGTCATGTAATTATAGTCATTACAACCTCTTCTCCTTTGAAAGGATATGCTCTTCATTCTCTAAAGTCGTGTTTGGTTGCAGAATACATATATGCTTTAAAATAAGGTGAATGACGAGGTATTCCTTTTCTCCTCCATCGCCGTGAGCTTTTAGTAGGGCCAATGCTATCCTTTGGAATAAAAGAATTGGCAATGTTAGCTTCCACATCAGCATCGCTCTTGCTTGTTTGTTGATCTACCTTGCTACTTTGATATATCAAATTCAGATCGATATTGAGTCAAATCAAATGTATATTTAGAGTTAAACATCTAATTATTTTATAATTAAAATTTAATTGTTGATAATTAATATAAGACATTTAGAAATTTAAGTAAGATTAAAAAGAGTCAATTTAAATTTAAATATTTGTATAAGAATTTTTAATTTTAGCTAAGTAATTAAACATCCTTAAATTAAAAATTATAAATTTTATATATATATTTATATTTTAAGGCATAATAAATAGAAATTCATTAAAATAAATAATAAATATAAATATAATTAAGTGAAAATAGATAAAGAAGGTGTTGTTTTTAAAATGAAAAAAGGAATTAATTTGAATGCAAATTCGTTTAGGGCCCATTTAGTTGATGGGAATAGCCCTTTATAATTGGAATTGAAATCATCAATTCAATTTTAAGCATTTGTCTTGATGAAATTAGGATCAAATTTTAGTTCTATTTAAAATTCAACTTATACATTCAGAAGAATTTGAAATTCAAACCCTCCACCTAGAATACAACTCCATTCTGGCTAACTATAATTCACTGCATCTTCTTCCACTTTCTTCTCATTTGATACTCTCTCTCCTTCTTTTCATACCTGATACCTCCAAAGTTCTTGAACCACTTTGCCTTCAGAAGTGAGTCAATTCTTGTAGTGATATTTCTGGCCATTCTTATTAAATTCTAATGAGTTATAATAAATTTTATGTGGCATTTTTACAAAACTATTTTTCTTTTATGGTGAGATTGTTTTTGCAAATATTTTATAATTTTAATGCATTTTTGCCATATCTATTTAAAAATCCAACCTAACTAACCTTTAATTCTGAATCTAATTTTAATGAAATTTCATTCAATTTCAACTCTAATTATAATGCTAAATCAAAGGATCCTCAATAAATTGGTAAATATATTTAAATAAAAACTAAAATGTATATAATTTAATTTATAAATTAGGTTGAAGCTGGATGGATTCTCTTTTTTTTATCTAAATGGTCCTAAACGATATACATATAAGGCTAGGTGGAGTTAAAAAAAAAAGATTCAAAACTAATTTACAATTTAGATCAGATCTAATACTCCAAGTCAACTTAATCAATGGTTTTGAAATTAAGGTCGGTGCTAGATTAATCACATCGCCTATGACAAATCATTGACAACCATCCCACTATGGGAGTAATCGAGCCGAGTCGAGTCGATACAATGCCAAGCTCGAGCTCGACTCTAAAATTTGAAACTCGAATCGAGCTTGATCAAGTTTGTTATTTAGAGCTTGAATTTAAGTTCGATAAAATACTCGATATACTCGAGCTCGATTCGACTCGACTCAAAACTTTAAAAATTATTTTTAAATTAAATTAAAATATATTTTAACTAAAAATTTAAAGGAGTTTTATATAGTTAGGATAATATTATAAATATGCATAATTATAAGGGTAAAATAGTAAAATTAAGTTTTTATGAGCCAAGTATTTAATACTCAAACTCGACTAGATAATATATTCGAGTAGCTCGAGCTCGAGCTCGAGCTCGATAAGCAGCGAGTTGATTTTAAATATTTTTTGAGTTGATTTTGAGCTACTTACGAGCTGTCTCAACTTTGTTACACTCCTATGCCCCACTTAAATCAAAGATGACAAGGTGGGGTATGCCCTCTTCATTGAAAACCGCCCTAGCCATGGCATCTTTGAGAAGCAACCATTAAACCAATCCTTATCCATGTCACCTGATACAAAGACAACTTCAAAGCCCTTCCCCTTCGAGGAGAGCTCGACATAAGTTTGAATTAGCTTTGGGGTGAAGCGCCTACAAGGTCCACACCATGAGGCTGAGAAGTGAAGACCTACAGTTTTTCCTTCAAGATTTGCAATATTCACCTAAAGAAATTGAACTCCAAGAATGGTTCATAATGAAATGAAAGATACCAAAACCAAGTAAAACACTCACAAGTTTGAACAATTATCTACCAACTGATAGCAACATTTAATGTTTATTATCTTATAAATATTCATAGTGTCATGAGAAACGAGGGGCAAAATAGATTGACATGCTCGAATTCTTTCATATTATTTTGTGGTGCAAGAATCTGACTTCAAATATATGAAAATATGTAGTATTACACAAAAGAGTAGTAGAAATCCACCTCTTCTCGTAATAAAGATTGCCTACACTGACATGATGTTATCTTTTCTTGTTTGACTGGATTTTAAAAATATAATCCATGGATCCTTAGGCTACATTATTAGAACTGTGATGGTCAAACTGTCGAAGAAATTAGAGACACATCAACGACAAGATTTTGCTCCTAAATAGTATAAATGCTCAGAGACACACGTTAAATATCAATGATTTAGTTTTGTCTCGATACCTGATCGCCATTGTTTCGGACAAGGAAATCCCTCTCAGCGGCGGCGAGCAACAACTTGAGATCATGGTGCTCGCCACCATTACACTCACCTCCAACTCCGGCCAGTCCCCTCTATCCTTATGATCCCATGGCCTCTCGTCAAAGATCTTTATATAGATGGAGGGGATTTGTCATTTAGTTCCTCATTTCCTTAACCCTGAAGAAGGGAAGGACACCCAAAGGTATGATCCTCCGTGGTTCACACTCAACTCATCTAAACCTTTTACCAACTACATGGGGTCGGTCACAAGAATCTGCTTCCTCCACTATGCTCTATTTAGGACCAAATCGACATTCAAATTATAAATAGTTATATCTTTTTTAATTATTTCTGTTCATGTTAGTTAGGTCTATCTCTAACTCTATCCTTACCATGGATTGTTAAAAGATTACTTTTTCTAACAGAAGCATATAAAGTCTACATTGTATATGTCCAAACCACCACAATCGATTTTCTATCATTTTATCTTCAATTGGGGCTACTCCTATCATTTCTCTTATATGTTTATTTCTAATTCTATCTTTTAAAGTTTTACCATATATCCATTTTAACATACATATTTTTGTTATACTTAATTTATTCAACATGTTGTTTCAATATTGCCTAACACTCTATTTCATAGTATAGCTAGCCTAATAGTCGTTTTATAGATTTTTTAAAATTTTAATGGGATGCACCGATCATATAATACTTCTAAAGCACTCCTCCACTTAACTCATCTGCTTTAACTTTATGATTCACATCTTCACCTTCTTCATCTTCTTGCTGGATAATTGATCCCAAATACTTAAATTTTTATTCCTTGATATCACTTGGCTTGCAATCTTCATTGTTTCTTTATTTGTATTTCTACTCTCACTAAAATTACATCTCATGTATTCAGTTTTAGTTTTACTAATCTTAAAACCTTTAGATTTTAAAGCCTATCTTCAAATCTCTAGCTTAACATTTACTTTAGATTTAGTTTCATCAATCAACACTATTTAATGTAAAAGGAAAGATGTGGCAGCTTATGAATTGTTAGCAAATTGTTCGAGTGTTGCTAATTGTTAGTTAAAGATCTCCGGCAAAAGAAGAGACCATAATCTGGAAAACTAGAAGTTCAGTTCTATTGATTCGTGTTGGCTTGTGCCACCGAAAGACCACTTTATTATTCCGTTAATTGGCAAAAATTGCTGGCTTTTCCACAGCTAATAAGATGAGGATGACCGAAAGGGATTTGATGGTGGAGATCTTAATTGCTGCTTGATGAGAATCGATCCATTGGTTTTGAAGGCAAGTGGCTTAGTCTCAAACTCATGATCATTTACTCAACTCCCATACGGCCGGTAAGATGCTGAATCTAAACTAATCTTTATATATTGAGAGAGAATCTTTTCATATTTTTTTTTTCTTTATTTATCAGCTTTATAGATGAATATATTAATATTATTTAAGCCATTGTGAACGTAGAAGACTCTCAATACAGCTCGAGATCACCATCATAAGATCATAGAGAAATATTCTGCATGCCATGTTGCTCAAGGCCTCCCGCATTCATTTATTAGCCTACCAAAATTCGAAAGCAGCCAAACTATATACCATAAGATCACACAGATTAAATAAATGAAGTAGGTGATCATGTGAGTACTGCTTATAATTATTTTAAAAATTAATTTTAATAGTATAAAAGTAATAATATATTATTTATTTATTTATATTATTAATATAATTTAATTATTTTTAATGCAGATCATTTTTTTTATTTAAAAAAATTAAAATGTAAGGCTTTTGTCATTCAGGATCATATATATTAGCAACGGCTTACTCAATTACTGAATATTAATTTTTTTATAAAAAATTAATTTTACGAGCGCCGCCTTTTCAGTTTTTAGCCGATATTAAAAGGGAGGTTTCCGCGTTAATAACAAACTCTTACACATTAATAACAAAATCGATCGAGGCACTTGATCAACAGAAGAGGAACCACCATAGACAACGACATCTGAAAACGCTCCTTTTATTTTCTTTTATTTTCTTTGCTTTTAAGAAATTGTAGGTTTACCTTTGTGCGATACATGGGTTACCATAATTTAAATTTTAAAATTAGAATAAAAAAAACTTTTTTTAAGTAATTTCTTGGATTGATTTAAAAGTTATCATTTCTCTTGAAAAAAGAATAACGTTATTAAATTTTTTTGGGAATCATGTAAATGTGGTTTTATTTTTATGCTTTTTTTATATAAAGTTATTAAATGCAATATGACGCATGATAAGTTTATAAGCTTTGCCTAAAACATTCTCAGCTTTACAATTAGATTTTAGAGGATAATTTTTTTGCTTTTTATTGTAAATAATTTTTTTAATTGACTTACTCTGACCTATATCTATTAAACATGTTAAACAAATGTTAACTATATATTAAACAGATTGTTGGGCATTCGAATTGGAATTCAAATCAAGGCACTCATAGTTGGATTAATGTGCCAAGAGAGTTTGGGATAACTCTGAATGTAAGATTATTTATCTATTGTTTAAGATAGATAAGGATAAGGTTTAAGAGAGATTTATGAGTTAAAAGAATTTTCATAGATAAGGATAAGGTTCAAGAGATTTAAATAGATTTGAGAGATTTGAGTAGAGAGATTCGAGAGAGTTTACTGCGACTCCGACTATAACTCGATCAGAAATTCTGGTTAAAATAAGAGTCGGTCTGATATTAATTCCAGCGCACGCGGCATAGTCTATCTCCCAGTCTATCTCCAGTCTCCAAGTGCTTCTAAATATATATATATATATATATATATATATATATATATATATATATATATACACGCGGCATAGCCGGACCGATGCCAATTTGACCGAAATTGATGCCGGCACGCCTCTTGGCCGTGGCGAGTCCTAAGGTAGAAAGGGGGGAGAAGGAGAGAGATTAGGAAGAGAGAGAGAAAACTGGGATTGGAATGAAATTGGAGAGAGAGAGGAAAGGGGCTCGGCCACGAACTGCTCCCTGTTTCATTTGAAACAGGGGAGCAACAGTAGAATAAAAGAAGGAAAAGGCTTGGGCTGGCTGGGCTGCAGTAAATTGGGCCCTGTTGGGCCGTTTCTGGAGCCCTATTTGAGCGGCATTTTAGGCCCTGTATCGGGTCGAGAATGGCAAAGTAAATATATGACCTGAATCAGGATTGATTCTAGTTTCTGGGGATAATTTTGTTTCCATATTTGGGTGTATACATTGAGAGATATTTGAAGCCAAAGTTGGGCCCGTAAAGTGGTTTGGGTAGTTTAAGAATCATTTTATAATTCAGATTTTAGGAATTTAATAATAAAAATGATACTGTAGGTTCACAGGCGTCCAATTAGCTGGGTTATCAATTGAAATTCGTATACTATGTAAGTAAGCCAAGTATTATAATTTTATAAATTATTTAATTTGTAAATGGTTAACTTACAGTTAAATGTAATTATGTTAATCTTGCAAAATTATGTTGTTACTATCGAGATGATAATATGTAATTATGATAATGACAATAAAGCTTTATGTGTCGCCGCGGTTCTCATATGACATATTATGATATGACAGATTATCACATGACAGATTATCACATGACATATGACAGAATACTGGTACCAGGACCCTTTCTCTTAGGGGTCATTTAAGAGTGATACACAAGATGAGTGTTGTAAGGCCGTGGGACACATAAAGAAAAATGATGATAGTATAAACAATGTTTGGTTTACATCGCATATTCTAGTATTGTTTATTTAATTAAACTTCTAAATTATTTGATATGATGACATGAATATGCTGATAGCATGATAACTAGAATTTTGAAATTGTATTAGGCTTACTTATTGAGTGTGAGCTCATAGAATTCTCACAATGTTTTTCAGAGCCTCAGGAATGAAGAAGGACAATTGGGATAGAAGGAGCTTCTATTAAATAGACTTAGTTCCATTATATTGATTTAGTTCAGATTTGCTTGTGTATTGGGCAAGTAGCCCAAGACTGATAATTATGGTTTGTAATAAATCATGGATTTAAATTTTTGCTTTAAATTGATTTATGTGATGAAGTTCGAGATGCCTTGCATGCCTGGTATGCGGCGGGTTGTCACCCTAACTCGAATTTTGAAACTGGGGCATGACACTTCATCATATCATCATCGTCCTCATCATTTTTATTGTTTACCTCCAACTCCTTGATCCTCTCCGGGATAGGCTTTGCGGCAGACATCCCCATACGGTAAGACATCCCTATACGCAGCCTCTCGTTTCTTATTAACAAATATCAATGGATTAAGGTACGTATTCTTGGTTTATGTTTTTTATATAAAAATTATTTATTTTAAGATTTTATTATTATGTTTATTAAAAAAAAAATTTAATAGATCTTACATGTGGTATCAGAGCCTTGAAGAATTTTTGATTTTTCAATCAAGAATGAAGCACTACAATCGAATGGTCCTGGCATGATCCCAAAGCCACGATCATTTACTCAACTAGACGAATGCTCATACGGTACGTAAGATGCCCATATAATATCTAATCTAATCTTTTATATATAGAGAGAAAGAGAGAGAGAGTATATCTGCTTTTACTCTACGAGCGTCGTCTCTTCAGTTTTCACGACGTAAAAGAGGTGCCGGCGTTAATAACAAACTCGCATTCAGTTTTTAGACACACACAGATAATAACAAAATCGAGGCACCTGAAGCACCATCCGACGTCCGAAGCACACCTAACCTTTTTATTAATTTAATTTTTGAAAAAAAAAGTCAACAACATTACGAGTCTACTTACAAGAGGAAGCCGATGGTATAAAATAAAAAAAAGTAATTTTTAAAAAACTAAAATATGGGGTTTTTTTGTCATTCAAGAGAATCATAGAGAGGCGATTTTTGTTTAGGATCATAAATAATATTACCAACGGCTTACTCTATCACTTCGACTCCGACTAGAACTCGATCGGAAATTCCGGTTAAAATAGGAGTCGGTCTGATATTAATTCCAGCGCACGCGGCAGCTTATAAATATATATTTGCGTTCAAGCTTCGTCTTTTGAAAGCTGAGCGAAAGAGACGGCAAGATGTCATCCGGATCCTTGTGGTGGTTACGATCTTTTGTGAGGACACCATTCCACAGCCCTTGTCCGAGACATGGCTCCAGGCATTCTAAGAGTAATTTGTTATCTTTTTACTGTACAAACTGCATGAGCGACCCCTTTTGTTCTAGCTGTCAAGATGAACGTACCAAGCATGAAGGCCACCAAGTTCTCCAAGTGAGTGAATTACTTTTTATTCTCTTTCTCTCTCTCTAAATATATATTATTCTTTTTGTAATCTCTAGTAGAGGTAATATTTGACACAGGTGAGGAGGGCATCAAAACACCCTGCAGTTGAAGTTCACGATATAAATAGACTCTGGAATACAAAGGGCATAAAGGAGTACTATATAAATAAGAAAAGAATTTTTCATCTTTATAGTCGGCGAATCAAAGTTCATGCTTACTCTAGCCAAGAGAATTGTTGCAAAATATGTAATTGGAAGTTGAATTCTAAAGATATCTTCTGCTCCATAGAATGTAAGGTATGTAAGAATCAATTAAGTGATTTAATTATAGTGGCGTGTAGTTCAACCAGGATACCTAAAGATCATCAATTCTTCATATATATTTCATGCTGTCATTATCTATAAATATTTCCAAAACTCTCTATTTTAATTCTCTACTGTATTAATGCTATATTTGTATCATGATATAGCTTCTCGCTAGGTTTCAAGAAGAAGAGATGGAAGCATCCAAGTCAAACTGTTCTTCCACTAGTAATACTTCAAACAACTCACCCTTCGAACAAAGTAGTAATCAACAAACAAGCAAGAGTGATGCTGATGTGGAAGTTAACACTGCCAATTCTTTTATTCCGAAGGACATCATTGGCCCTACTAAAAGCTCACGGCGATGGAAGAGAAAAGGAATACCTCGTCATTCACCTTATTTTTAAAGCATATATGTATCCATCATATATTTTCTTATGGGCCTTATTAATTTGTAGTAGCTTAATTGAGAATATTATTTACTCACAGCCATTACATAGTTTGAATTGATGATCGAACGAGTATGGAATTTATTTTATTTTATTACTGCTATTTATTTATTTATTATTTGCATGGTAACTCTTAAACGACATGTTAGGTGAGATTTTTTAGATATGCATCATAGTGAATAATTATTGTTATGCTAATATGGATGTATGGCTAATCCTAAAATACTTTTTAGGTGATGATATAGAAATTTGATAAATTATTGTGATGAGAACATATGTATATAAATAAATATCATATTTACTACATTATAACTAAATTTATAATTAGTTAAATAAGATCAAAGCGATCTGTTCAAGATTTACAAAAGAATCATGAGCCATTCAATTTTCAGAAGGTCTAACATCAAGTTTATATTATTAACTCTAAATACTTAAAAATACATCATTAAAAGCCTTTAATTAAAAAGGCTAACATGAGTAAGATTCGTCTCTTGTCGTATGTTATTAAAAACATCACTACATTGCATCTATTTTGTTCTACCAAAAACTATGAATAGCATCGAAGTCCTCATCATATCAATTGGCTTATGGTGTTTCTCAGAGTAAATGAATATTTACCTTCAGGCATTAAATTAGCTGATCAAATTAAAAACAATATTTTATAAAAATAAATGGAATTAAATAATTATGAAGGAGGAGTGACGATCGCTTTGTTTGATAAAATCAATTTAAAAAATTTATATATCATTTTTTTTGTCAATTTGAGTACCCAGAAAGGCATGATCTGCTATTCATTAATTAAAAATTTACTCTTAATTATATTATTGACATAGTTTAGAAATGTATTCTAAATTTTGATGGGCTCTTCTCTTCTATTTTCTTTCTTAAAAATTTACAAAAGACCAAGTACAAGTGCTAAAATTTGCATTCCGGTTACTTTTCCTTTCTTAGCCTGCCTGGATTAGGAAAAAAAAAAAATTCAAAAAAACTTTTTTTCTGAAAAAAAACATTGAATCCTTTATGTTTGGTTAGTTTTAACTTAGTCAATGGGAATCCTTGTTCTCAAAAGCATTTATTTTCCATCACCATGGGATTGGAGTGGGCAGCCCATGGTATAGGAAAGAGCTTTCTAGGATCTTGTTTATCGTTTGCCAAGGCCTTAGTGGATTCACAGCAAAAGACATGAAAGTTTATTCTCTGGTTTATCCGACTTCAGTGGAAGAAATCTAGGGATGATTTAAAGTGGTAAATTATCTTTCATTTTTTGGTTTATCAACTTTCATGGAGAATGTTGTGGAATTCAGCGTCTTTATTGCTGATATCATCCCCCTCATGTCGCCTATCGTGAGGCATTAATCGGCTTAGATAAACCCACATAAACTGGACCCAAACCCATGAGATTTTAACCTAAACCAAACCAGTTTAATTGCTAAAAAGTCTTTTTTTTTTTTTTTTTCATCATTACCGTTTTCACTCCAACAACCACTTCTTCTTCCTCTATTACTAAACTCTATACCCCTGTTCATAACTAATCTAATCCCCATCATTCCTCGCCAAACTAGAATGGATTTGAGGATCATAACCCTCTATGTAGAGCCTAGAAGCTCAATCACCAAGAGGCCAACCCGATCTTCATCTTGCCTCCTTCTTCTTCTTCTTTCTCTTCTTGTTCGCTCCTTTGCCGGAGCCAAGCCATTGCCGGAAATTATATATCATTTTTTTTGTCAATTTGAGTACCAAGAAAGGTATGATCTGCTATTCATTAATTAAAAATTTACTCTTAATTATATTATTGACATAGTTTGGAAATGTATTCTAAATTTCCTTGGGCTCTTGTCTTCTATTTTCTTTCTTAAAAATTTGCAAAAGGCCAAGTATAAGTGCTAAAATTTGCATGCAGGTTACTTTTCCTTTCTTAGCGGATACGAGAAAAGAAAATATTCAAAAAAATTCTTTTCTGAAAAACGTTGAATTCTCAATAACCTGATCTATTCAAATTCTAAAGGACTATTTCCATCAGCTAAATAGGCCTTAAATCAATTTACATTCAAATTAATTCCATTTTTCATCTTGAAAACAACATCTTCTTTATATATTTTCACTTAATTATTTTAAAATATTTTATTTTATTATTTATTTTAATGAATTTCTATTTATAATGCCTTAAAATAGATATTTATAAATATATTTTTTAATTTAAGAATGTTTAATTACTTAGATAA
The DNA here is from genome assembly GCA_900491605.1 of Calamus simplicifolius. NCBI lineage: Eukaryota > Viridiplantae > Streptophyta > Magnoliopsida > Arecales > Arecaceae > Calamus > Calamus simplicifolius. The sequence goes on from UESW01004184.1 coordinate 223,236, forward strand.
AATTAAAAATTCTTGTACAAATATTTAAATTTAAATTGACTCTTTTTAATCTTACTTAAATTTCTAAATGTCTCTATATTAATTATCAACAATTAAATTGTAGTTATAAAATAATAATTGGATGTTTAACTCTAAATATAAATTTGATTTGACTCAATCTCGATCTGAATTTGAATATATCAGGTTTGAGAGCCAAAGATGTATATAAGAGTATTATACATCAGTTGCAATCAAATTCTACCAATAATTTTAATTGGTTTTGGAAACAAAACTGAAGCTGAAATTGAAAGCTGCTTTTATACATGGTAATAGATTTGTGAATGATGGAGTTGGGGTTTATGAAGAGGCCAATGCATAGTTTGAATTGAATTATCACAAAATTTCTAACCTCTGTTCAACCTTAATGGGTGGAAATATATGGCATTTTTATCTTAACTTGTAAGCATCTAATCAATCTTAATGAGCATCTTTATGTAATAATTAATGAATATTGAACGAGAATTATTTGCAAGGAAAGCTTATATAAAAGATTTTCTTTGGGAAAGAGTGGTGCGATGGATGGCATTAAAGCTCTAAAGTCTATCAAGAGTGTTTTACATGTCATGAACACTCAAGGATCATTAATGATTCAAATGGAGGTAAAATGATTATTAATTTAGTTTACCTCAATAATCCTATATGATAGTTGATGAGGCCAGTTGACCCCATGGGCAATAAAGGCAATAATTTTTGGACGGCCGCAATTTCTAGACGATTTTTTTAGGCAGCAATCCTCAGCGGCCTTCTGAGCGCTTAATTCCTAAGCGGCATCACTGGTCTACTCGGCTTTCTTTACAAAGGACTCGGTCGGCATCAAATATTTCATCCACGGCATTACTCCCGACTACAATAAGCGTTCCATCATAATGAAGAAAGAGAAGGAAAAAGGGTCACGTTACATGCGTGGTTCTCTAAAGGGTCACCTTCTGTCATTAATGTTCGGTAATCATGGGCTAGAGCATTTAATGGTGTAGAAACGGTCATAATGACTTTGAGAGTGGAATGGAGTATCACGACGCGAAGAGAGGAGAAAGTCAAAGTCGGCCTCTCCTACTCTCTTCCAAGTCGACCCTGCCTCGGCACATTTAATGGAATAGAGCGTCACGAACGCCAAGAGAGGAAAAATCGGCCTCCTCCCGCTCCTTTCAAGTCAGTCGGCATCGTCCCATCTCGGCCTCTTTCAAGTCGGACCCGCCCCGGCACATTTAATGGAATGGAGCATCACGGACGTGTAATGAGAAGAGAGGAGAAAGTCCAAGTCAGCCCCACCCTGGTACATTTAATGGAATGGAGTGTCACGGAGGCGTAATGAGAAGAGAGGAGAAAGTCCAAGTCGACCTCCTCCCGCTCTCTTCCAAGTCGGCCCCGTCCCGGCACAATTAATGGAATAGAGCGTCACGGACGCCTAATGAGAAGAGAGGAGAAAGTCCATGTCGGCCTCCTCCTGCTCTCTTCCAAGTTGGCCCCACCTCGGCATCATCCCTCCCGGCCTCTTCCAAGTCGGTCCCACCCCGGCATGTCTTGGCTTCCACAGCCACATTATGTCTTTCACAATTATGGCCCAAAAGGCCAAGTGCATCCACCTACTCTAAGGCATTTAATGTTTTATTTCCTTCCATGCATTAAGGCATTTATGGCTGTCACGTTGGCCCCTTTGGCACCCTTGCATAAAGAAGGATGACGTAATGTAGCCGAGGCAGGGAGTTCTTGACTCCACATCTCAAAGAAGCCCTCGATAGCCTTCAGCTGACTCCGAATGACTGTCTCAGCCACCCGGCTTCTTCCCGGCCTCCCAGCACCGTGCCGGACAGCTCTCTGACTCGCTCTCGGTCATGGACGGCTTCGTCCGTGGCTCTACTCCAAGCTCTCTATCCCGGCTCCGACTGGACGATGGGTAGCATCATGGTGGGACGATAAAGGACATGCACGTAGCCATAAAAGGAGCTTGACAAGGTCATCAGCTCAAAGCCAAGCATCTCCAGGTGGGCCCAAACCAGCACAGAGGCTAGATGCCATTACTCTTGGACCACCCTGCTTCCTACGTCTCCTCACTGAGACGTGACGGCTTTGTCCCGGCTCGGCCCCAAGCTCCCTCAGTGGCCTCTAGCTTTGTCCCGACCACGAACATCTCGCCTCGGCACCTCAGCTCAGCCACGGACGTCCCGTCTCGGCCTCCAGCTTCGTCCTGGCCACGACATCTCGCCTCGGCACTCCAGCTCGGCCACAGACACCTCGTCCCGGCCTCCACTACGAGGGACCTCGGATCCGTCCTGGCCTTCCGGTCCTGTCCCAGCCGGCTTCCAGCCATCTCAATCAACTCTCAACTCTTCCATCCTAGACGGATGTGTGGCTCGTGATGGTGATGAGACTCCACCACCTTTTATCTCTCTTCGTAAGGATGTCCCTGTGAATGTGAAGGACATCTGCCCATATCCTGCCAACCTGCAGCGGTCCAAATCAAGTGGCTACCCACTCTGACGGAACTTGACCCACCAACCAGCTGCAGCCATCCACTCTGACGGGACTTGGCCTGCAGCCCTGACATATCAAAGAAGGAAGCAAGCTCTGTCATTGCTTCCATCACCTTAAATGCTCTTAAAAGTGGCAGCACCCCAAGCCTCACAGACATCAGCTCTGTCACTTCACCCATCAAAGTCATCATTATGAGGCTCAACCACTCAAATCGAACAAACTCAAAGCATCTATAAAATGGGTAAGAAGGACCCCCGACCAGGTAACCACAACGCACTCATAACACTCCTAAACGCTCATTCTTGCTCACAGAGAGCTCTTCTCTGAGCCTCTCTCTCTTTCTCTTTCGAGCTTCCTCAAGCTCACGACTGTTGTCCAGAGCATTGACTTGAGCGTCGGAGGGTCCCCACCGAAATCTTTGGCACCCGGGACTTTTTGCAGGCTCCTAGATGTGAGAAGCTCGTTGGAAGATCCCGGGCTCGCTGGAGAAGGCAACCAAATGCTCGCGGATATTCGAGGGGGTGATCTGGCAGCATCAGATACACCAGCATCCTCTTACTCTACAATCCCAGAGAAACTCTATCTCTCGAGCTCTTCCTCAGCTATGACCTCGATTGCTGATTTGGGCATCGAAGGGTCCCCATCGGAGCGCCCCTCCGGTCTCGAGACTTCTTATAAGTTGTCCAGCTAGGCGAGGATCTCACCAGCGAGCGGGTCAATCTTTCCCGCTCAAAACCGGTGATCGAGCATCATCAATAGTGACTTCAAATCATCCTTATCTCACTGTCCAACCTAGTAATCCTAAATCTAATATCCATCTATGAAATCAGATCCAAAATTACCCGCAAATAATGATCTTGACTTAAAATTTTGAAACTAAAATGTCCCTTATCCATATAAAGAAATTCTCGATATTACTTTCATATTCAAAAAATATAATTGTATACTATAAAATATATATAATATAATATATATTTATATTTAATTATAATGTTATATCATAATATATATAAAAATATTATAAATTAATCTAAACATCATAATAGTATATATTATAAAATAATGATAAATTATCATGGTACTTATAAATATATCAGCATAGTTATTTATAAGGTAAAGAGACTATAACTAATTAGGGATCATATTGGTATTTTATGGTCGGCGATTTATGATTTTCATGGTGTATCATATATGGTGATCTTAGATCAGCGGGAATCTTTATTCATTGGCATATATCATACAAAACATATTAATCTTAGATTATCGAGAATTAAATCACCCAATAGAATCTAAAATTATTGTGGTGACCTTATTTGGGTTACCAATCCCCTTTCCGGGAGAGATTTGGTATGGAGTGATCCATCAAGGATCATCAATGATTGGAGGTGATGTGAACATCATGTTTGATTGCACCTCGATAATTTTACATGGCAAAATAATGAGATCAACATATTTAATTATACCTCGATGATCCTACATAGCCATGATTTCAAATCAATTCCATCTCTAAAATTGTTGTCCAATCTAGTGATCCGATGCATATCTATGATGCTAGATATTCAAGGTTATCCCAAGTAGTAATCTTAACTTTAAATTTAGAAACCAAAATGCGATCATTTACATAAAAAATGCTTGACATTACTTTCCTATTTACATAATATAATTTAATATTATAAGATTATACTATAATTTAAATATTATAATAGTAAATAATATAAAATAATAATAAATTATTATGCTACTTATACGATATATTAGTAATATTTATTTTTTAGATAAGAAAATATTAACTAATTAGAGGTAATTTTTGTATTTTATAGTCAATGATTTATTATTTTCATGGTACACTAAACATGGTATTCTTATATTATTAGCTATTTAATTACCAGCATATATCACAATAAATATGATGATTTTAAATCACTCTGACATAAGAATCATCAGCGATTTAAGATACCGTGGTGATCCTAGATTTGTTTAAGAGAGAAATTTTGAGGGGAATGAGGGAGAAAGTAAAAGAGAGGTATTGAAATACTCGAGTTTTTTTAGGTAAAGAAAGAAAGGGTTTAGAAGAATTCCTAACATCTTGCAAGATTTTAGCTCACTTTTCTTTATTTAACTAAACAAAAGTAAAATACAGTTTTTTTTTTTTTTTCCTCTTAAGACTTCCAAACAATTAGAGGTTTCAAACTCCTCTTCATCTTTCTTTCTTTACCTCCCTTTTAATTAAAAAACTCTCTCTTTCTTCTTCTTTTTTCCCTCCAATATCTCAAACATGGTATAAAGAGAACCGAGGTCTGAAGATTTTAGTGTTGCAGGGTTGGCAAAGATATCAAAGAAATATGACAAGTGGACTACTAAGCCTGCCCTTCATTGAAAAAGCCTTGAAGCAGCCTTTCTTCACGATTGAGCTCATTTTCAAACTGGTCCAAGAATGCGATAGCCCGAAAGCAAGCTGGGAGAGGAGGGAGGAAGGCATCGATAGCAGCAGAGCAGAGCAGAGCATTTTTAGGAACATGTATAGTCACCGCACTTGTGACCATGCAAGAGCTGGGGAAGGGAAGCTCTGCTTAACAGTCAGTCACTTCTCGCTGCCTCCTTTGAGCTTGTCTATTGCTGACTTGTTGCAGTCTTTCCAGCTTTCCTCTCCCATTCCCATAAAATAGTTCTGAAATGAACATCCTCTTTAACTGCATCTACGTTAGCTAAAGTTTCATTTTATATGTTCCTAACTAGGATCAAGTGACTGTCAAAATTTGAACAGAGTATGTAGAGGGCATTTAACAATGTAAGCAAGGGACATTTGCTTGCCTGTTTGTGGAGTAACCATCCCCTCCATCTCTCATGTAGTAAGGAGATGGCACCTGAAATACTTTGGAAGTGTGTGATCTGAAATTTTTTTTTGAGATGCTTGTGTCAAGTTGTGTGGACCAAGATTAATGCCAAGGATTCTAATTTACAGGGCTAGTCATGGTAACTACGTTATTCATGAATTCATGTTCAGATGATGCGATCATGGTCAATGGTGCAGATTTTGGTTTCAAGATTTGATCATGAAGCTTTGCACCAAGTTATTGCTGCATTTTTAGGAATGATAAATAATACTTCACCACCATGGCCGCCATCTTGTTTCGAATGCAAGCGATGTCGATGCATCAAGGTCTTGCTAATCTGTGATTGCTTGCTTCCTTGACATTTTATTTTTTCTAGCACTCCTATGATAGTGTACAGTGTTCAGTGTATGCAATTTTGATTGGATGATATGGCATCTGTTTTGTTTTGGGAGTCAAATCCTAGAACGGATTCATGTGCTCTTATATTAATTGATGGATATGATTTTTGTTGAGTTGCAAAGACACAGTGACCTTATAGTATAGAGATTTATTTATTAAAAATAAAGATAAATAAGAAAGTCAAATGTTGAGCCACTTGTTCTTCTCCTTGATATTTCCTTGTTATGCCTTGTAAAACCTAAGCTTAGACTCAAAGTGGAGCTCTAGATTACTCAATTATATTGATGGATATGATTTTGTTGAGTTGCAAAGACACAGTGACCTTATAGTATAGAGATTTATTTATTAAAAATAAAGATAAATAAGAAAGTCAAATGTTGAGCCACTTGTTCTTCTCCTTGATATTTCCTTGTTATGCCTTGTAAACCTAAGCTTAGACTCAAAGTGGAGCTCTAGATTACTCAATATATAGAACCTAATGTGAATGTTCGTTGCTCCCCTCACCTCTGTTAGGTTAGTGTTATTTTTGTAGGTAGAACTAATTCCAATGAAAAATTATGTGTACCACGCCCACGTGATTATTAATCCGCGTGCACGTAGGATCCCGTACATGGCACAAAAAGAATAAAAATATATATATATATATATTTTTTGGTACAAGCGGATAATCATACTAGTCTAGTACGAATTATCCCAGATAGGTCAGAATACAAAATTTGTTGTAAGACAGAGGGGCAGGGGTCACCCAGCCGCCAAATCCAACCAGCAGCATGCTGAGCCACAGAAGCTGCTATCCAGTCGGCCGCCGAGTTGGCTTCACGGTAGATATGTCGAATCCGGACAGAACCAACTCTCTGTAAGATAGACCATGTGTCCCTGAGAATAGGAATACTGGGGCCGACGAAAATATTCTTCTTTCTCAGCCATCGAATAACCGTCATCGAATCACCGTCGATAACGAGACGATGAGCATGAAAATGCTGAGAGGCATAAGAGATACCTGCCCATGCTGCATAAAGTTCTGTCATAGGGACAGAGGAATCAAGGGTGCCAAAGCCACCCGCAGCCAGCATATCACCCTGAGGACCACGGATGATAAACGCAGAACCAGCAGCTCTGCCACGGACACTCCCATCGAAGTTGATTTTGATAAACCCTGGTGGGGGGGCTCCTAGGAAATAAAAATCGTATGCCGGTTCGCTGCCGAAAGCAGGGGAACCCCAGAGGCCAGAGGAGTCAAGACCAACAGCATGAAAAGCTTGGGCATAATCCGCAGACAAAGATCTGATCCTGCTAACAAGACGAGTGAAGAGATAACATCATACAGTGCACGCTTTCTGTACCTCACGGTGCACAAAGATTTTTTCAATTTCTATTGACACCATAGATAGTTCGATCCTCAAGTGAATAAAATGAAATTTAAGAGAGATGAATTTATTAACGATGGCAATTGCAGAATCCTAAACGATAGTGTGGTCTTCACAAACTAGTGAGACAGGTGAGATCCAACTGTCCTCCATTCCTCAGCCTGGAATCGTTCTCCACACTCCGATACCATTGAGGTATCTAGTTTTTACCCTGGTTCATACAATAACTCCATAAGCCACCAACTTAAAAAAAACTCATTTTTTGAGATGAGGACACCTACGAACATTGACTAAATTTTTAAGCCACGATAGTGGTATCCATAACAATTTCTTTAGTCCGAACTCCGAAATCATATGAAGTAGTATTTCCATCTACAATTTCTTTCGAGGATCACTAATGCTCTGGTTTGATGCCAGGTAAGTGGCCGAAGTGAAATGAAGGTTTCATATCATGCGATTAAACAATCAGCCTCAACAACTTCCATTTTCTCATTAATATTTCTTTCTTGTTTCCCCGACAATGAACAAATATACAGACCTATACGTCGTTGCCAACTTTTCTCTCTCGTAAAAAGCCTATAGAAAATTAGTGCAGACAATTTAACACTGATGGCTTAAAGAATCGATCGGTGATAACATAGTTTAACTTTTATTTTATTTTGTTTTATTTAATATCATGCTCATGATTTTGTCAATACCATATATAATACTTCTTTTTATCCCTATTTACAAATTGAGTCAGAAAAAGTCCCTTCTACCAACACGTTGTCTTCTTAATTAACCATATATATCCAAGTTAAGTCAACTAGGGATGTTAAGAAATGATGGTAGACTCTATGAATAGTAAAATAAAAAAGAGGCTTATAGATCAAAACTCTTTCTAAATAAAAAAAGAGGCTCATAGATCAAAGCTCTTTCTAATAATGAGATCCTAATCGAAAATGAAATGGCAACTAGTGCCTTCAGAACGAGCTGCCATCAAACTTACGAGGTGAAGGTATAGGTTGACCTCTTTAGCACTGCTAAGGAGCAGTCAAAGATGTGGTAGGATTGGATGTTAGAGAGCATGATGCTGCTGATAGTGCTATAGGCCTCAAATTTATGTTTTTTTTAAGCCTGATACAATCTATATATCATTCAGATTTACTTAGATCCTTAAAAAATAGATCCTAGTCGATCCAAGCATGATTTAGCCCAATTCCAAACTCTGAATCATGTGAACCTCTTCACTCACTTTCTGACGTTTTTTTTTTTTTTAAGTACACTGGATGAACTTTACCCCTTTTTTTTTCCGAAATTTCATAACCGATCACTACATGCAAACCATGCAAGGTATCAAATATCATATCCTAAGATGCTGTTATGCGTCACCGCTCATCGTTAACGCTTTCCACAAAATGATGGCTGCATATGATAACATAGGAAAAGATGACAAACCAAAGTCATAATCGGCCACTACCTCTTAAGAATAGATTCCATTAAAACACTCCAGATGCAGGAATATAGTCATTCTAACTTCTGATTTTTGATGTATAAATACGCTTCTTGATTTGGTTTCCATGTGGATGAAGCTTTCACAATGCAATAATGGGAACAATGTGCCTAATATTAAAAGATGGGAGAAAAACACAGCGCAACTTTAGGCTCGCTTTCCACTTAACTAGTACAAGATCAAAAACTCTCTCTCTTTTCTTTTTCTTTTCCTTGAGAAAATAGGACGATCAAAACTCACGCCCGTCAACCATCTTAGAACACAGCTGCTTAAACTTCCTTTAAAAGCTTCGATTCTAAGCAAGAATCCTAGTGTTTTACTGGCTGGTGCTTCCATTGGCTCATTAAACAAAAATGAGATGGAGTTCCCAAATTTTTCCTCAGCTGTTCTGAGCTTCTTGAGATTAACCCTGATTTGAAGCTGTTGGAAAATAATATTGACCTTACAAAATATCCCTTTCTAAACATTGCTAGAAATATGTTATAGATTTAAATATATAAATAAAGTAAAATCAAAAGATTAGATGGATCAAACCAGGACCGAGGCGTGTTAGACACTGCCCTAAGGATCAGATTTTCGCCCCTTCATGCAGGTTGTTGGCGATCTGTCCCCAAGGTACAACGACCCGGCTCGACCCGATCCTCTTACTACGAGCATGATCGTGTAGAGGTGCAAACCCAACGATTTCCTTCAGATGCCCAAAAGATAATAAAATATATAAAAACAAAATGAGATAAAACAAATCACAGGCTACTCCAAATTATTATTGATTTTTTTTTTCCTTTCAATATGAATTCCTAAGCCTATTTATAGGCTCGGCCCATGAAAACTCTAACGGCTTGGCCCATAATGGCCATAAAGGCCTAATGGCCGTTAGCCTTAAATTACATCAAAAACGGTTTAAAAATTAAATTATTTGGGCCGTTTGAAACGTTGGCATTCCAACGTTCACGCAACGTTCCAACGGAACGTTGCGTCAAAGAAGGAACGTCCGCGAGCAACGCTCGCGGGCGTTCTCCTTTTTTTTTTTTTATATTATTAAAACTTTTTCTAACAATCTCCCACAAAAGTTTAAAAAAAATTAAATAAATATAACAAAAATTTTAGGGCATCTTATACTGTGCAATAGGTGAGGTGTCCAATGGACTTGAACCTCACTTAGTGTTGATTGTATACATCCGAAGGAACCATAGTGGATTAGACCTTGAACTAGGTCCTTTGACTCAGACTTCTACTAATCACACACACAGTATGGATCAATTGGGTTTAAGCGGTCAGCGCATATTAAAGGCCTTGCGCTTAATACCTTGATTTTTCATGAGAATTCTTTAAGATTAGCCCAAACCTTTAGTCACGGCCTAATATGACGATTCTCATATAGGTGAATCCTCCAAGGGTATTTGTGACAATACCCTGCAGATAACCTACCTCGGATCCATTAAGAGTATAACTCAACCTTACACAAATTTACTTTGTCACTTTATAAGAGCACTCATCATAGGGATGGGAAGAAAAATTTTTCTAAATTTGTGCTCTAACACGATCACTCATCAGCTTCATTTCTACCACATTAAACCTCATTCATGGGATCTCCAATCATAGAGGTTGGGTATCCACTGCTGGCGACCAAATAATGGGCTTAAGCCACATCCCCCTCGATGAATCTAGGACTTCATTCCTAGATAACTCCTTGGTTAATTAGTCTGCCAAATCTTCTCGGTAAATTCCAAAGAGATAATTTTATTTTTGCACTAGACCTCAAATAAGAGAATCAGGCAAAGATATATTAAAATTGAATATCCAAATATAAGGTAAACAATAAGTTGGATATTCCAACAGTCATGAGATTATTTAGTAAATTATAAAAACTTTTATTAATCTCATGGCAATATATATCAAGAGACTCAAATAGAGCATTTAAATGACATACCTTGTCACCGCATCCAAGTTCATCCATTCTTTGCCATTTGGTAACTTAAAAGATTCACAATAGTAGGTAAGCATAAGTATTTGCCCAATGATGTCACTTTTGTCTAGCAACACAACAAGGAGATATTAAATATTGATCACTATACCAGAAAACACTTTATGGAACAGAAAAACTTTTTGCATTTATGTAAGAATGTACTATACTAGAAACACTTAATCTGGAACAGAAAAACTTTTGCATTTATGTAAGAATGCAAATATATGCTAGTAGCTGCACTTGAAAGCTAAATAATAAGATGATATAAAAATATATCTATATACAAGCACGCATATATTGTGTGCACAAGTGCAAGCATGTATGTTTTTCAACAAAGCTTTGTTTTCATGCTGAATGGTTAACCACCTGATTGATGGCTTACCCCTTGTCCATCTATCCAATGAACAAAGTAATTCACTTTCTGATTAGCACTTCAGCTTTATATTGTTACTTTGTTAGTTACTACACCAACTTGAGGAGAGAATAAGTATACATATTACATATATACTTGGGCACTAAGATGTGACAAGCCCCACCTGATTTGCATGCATCTGTGTACCTATATGCATACATGTATAAATGCGTATGTATTTATATACATATAATTAAACATGTGAATATTCGGTGAATAGAAAGAAGCCTCTGACATGTTGAACAAACCATATGCACACACACCAAGATTCAAGCTTCAACTTCTAACAAGTCAGAAGACAAATGAAACTCAATAGTGTCTAACATTTAGAATAAGACAACAATGTCATATGTTATTATTTTTGTTATGTCTTATTTATCAGTTTAGTATATTTTATGCTCACCATATATCGCCCGAGGCATATCAAAATGTATTAAAATCTGATACTACAAATGAAGCAGTTAAACCAAATAATGATTGTTTGTACTAAATAATTGCATAGCAAATTGTAGAGATAGCTGGACAGTCGCTTTTATTATAAGCTAAGTACATGACCATGATTGCCCAATCTATTTAATAACCAAGATTTGTTACACCAATTTCTGTCCATGTATGTGCAAGAGCACTTAACAGTCCAATGGTGAAGATAAACTGAGTATTCATTTTACCATATATTTAACAAAAATTAGTAAGGAAGAAGAAAAATGGCGTGTATCAACTAACTATTTTAAAGCAACATAGCACAACAATCCCTTCCAACGGTAAAAAGATCAACTTATGAAAAATAATTTAAAGCATTACAGCAATATTAATATTTTGCCCAAGGAAAATAATAAGTATTCAAACCATAATCTTTTCCCCTTAAATCTTGAGCCCAATGGATATCATAATTTAGCATAGCAACATTTGTACCATTAATGCACATATATTTCAGAGTGGCATAAAAAATTTATATGTTGAGCAAACTCATGCAAAAGCAGAATGAGTAAATGGAATAAAAATCTAGCAATCTCTAGAGAAGAAGGAAAAATCTGATCCTTAGCTGTTGGAAAAATAATATTGACCTTACAAAATATCCCTTTCTAAACATTGCTAGAAATATGTTATAGATAATTTAAATATATAAATAAAGTAAAATCAAAAGATTAGATGGATCAAACCAGGACCGAGGCGTGTTAGACACTGCCCTAAGGATCAGATTTTCGCCCCTTCATGCAGGTTGTTGGCGATCTGTCCCCAAGGTACAACGACCCGGCTCGACCCGATCCTCTTACTACGAGCATGATCGTGTAGAGGTGCAAACCCAACGATTTCCTTCAGATGCCCAAAAGATTAATAAAATATAAAAATAAAATAAGATAAAACAAATCACAGGCTACTCCAAATTATGATTTTTTTTCCTTTCAATATAAATTTCTAAGCCTATTTATAGGCTCGGCCCATGAAAACTCTAACGGCTCGGCCCATAATGGCCATAAAGGCCTAATGGCCGTTAGCCTTAAATTATATCAAAAACGGTTTAAAAATTAAATTATTTGGGCCGTTTGAAACGTTGGCATTCCAACGTTCACGCAACGTTCCAACGGAACGTTGCGTCAAAGAAGGAATGTCCGCGAGCAACCTCGCAGGCGTTCTCCTTTTTTTTTTTTTTTATTATTAAAACTTTTTTCTAACAGAAGCATTCCCGTCCGTCATCAACCGGATGGACAAAAATAACTAAATATTGCAAAATTTTAGGAAAGAACAACTCAGAAAAAGTCATTAAAACAAAGTCGGGCATGGTTATGAGAAGGAGCGCATTAATATGAATTCAACAAATGAGAGAAATTTTACCCAGAAGTGTGTTGATGTCAAAGCTTTTCTTTATTTATATTCATGATGCTGAACTTTGCTTTATCACAAAATCATCAGCAGAGTAATAATCTGCAATTAGCTGGTAAATATATGACGGATTATGCCCTCCCCTATAAAAAAAGGGGACAAAAAGTTAGCAATGTCAACCTGATGAACCGCAATGTCTGCATAGAATTTTAGAATGCTTCAGGTTAAAAAAAAAAAAGGAAATGTAATCACCAGCAGTTATAATTTCAACAAGCAAAACACCTAACTTTTTCCTTTGATAATTATTGAAAATATTAAAAAAAACTCAGATTGCCCGTACGCAATAAGACAATAAACAGCTCCCCTGATAAAAATAAATAGGTCATGATAGATGACAGTGAAGAGCTCGAAGGTGAGATACAAAACAACAGCCAAAGAGAGGTCCTCACAAGAACTGTCAGATAAAAACTATTATATGCAGTGAAAAAGAAAAAATAGGGGAAAAAACACGAAGATCCATATAGCTCTGTAAGACAAAACCTTCTTCTATAATCAAATATCTGTGTTCTCAGGCAAAATACAAAAATATCGGATGGGAATTTCAAACCATACCAAGACACCTAGCAGGCCAGTTCCAGAAAATAAGGCAGAAAAGGTGCTTTATGGCAATTATAAAAACCATAAAGCTCAAGAACTTCTGATGCAGGATTTAGAAGAGGTATGGTCCCACAAACTAGTTTGTTGAAGATAATGTTATAATGGTGCGTTGACCATTGTAACTGATCCATAGTGGTGTTACAACAACAACACACATCACAGAAATTATACTTAAGCAGAAGATAATGTTAATAGAAATACAAGAGAATAGCCCTTTCATCACTTGTTTAAAGGTCAACTAGGATTCTTGATGGCCAAGCAATCGATCTCAATATGGATATTCAAGATACTTCCTACCACACAAAATTAAAACAAAACTGCAAGTGTCTATAATTAATGCTCAATGACTTTACAGGCTACCAAACCATATAGACACACCTAATGTAGGACCTTTGCACACCAATAATGCTAAAATAGGACTCTAAAACTAGCCAAAAAAATCACCTAAACAAAAGATTCAAAAGTACAATGCAATCAAAGGAAAACTAGTTTCCTCCATGATAAAGCATAGTGCTTGTTGCAGTATGGACATGGTGATAGAAATACAACTACAATCATAATGCAACGATGATCGGAAGCAGCCATGGCATGTTAGAATAGAACATGCATTTGTTGAACAGAGATCAATGACCTAAAATATATGGATTAGAGTTGGATCCACAATATCGTAAAGCAGTTTTAGCCTTGACATAATTCATGAGTGAACATGAAGATGTCTCATAAAGCCAATCCCAAATGGATATTTCTTGTTTGCCAGGTAACTATACTAATGATAATGGTGGGTATATTTGTTTAAGTCATGTAATTAATATAGTCATTACAACCTCTTCTCCTTTGAAAGGATGTGCTCTTCATTCCCTGAAGTCGTGTTTGGTTGCAGAATACATATTGAGGGAAGGAGGGAAAGTTATCTGGTAACTGTAGAAGGGATGGGATTATTTCATGGGATAAGAGCTTTTCGGCATTTGATTGGAGGGATAAGTGGAGGGAATAAGGGCAGGAAATAAAGTCCATTTTAATGTACATTGGATTTTTGTGATAATTTGAATTTTATCACATGGACAAAATTATCCTTTTCTGTATATTTAGAAAGTGGAGAGGGGCAAGAGTAATTGGAGGGGTAATGCATAATACAATAATTAGGCGGAATGATTTTCTGTCCAAGTCCACATAACAGGTCTATCTGAGTTCAGAGCAAAATTGGCTTTATGATATAAGTGGGAGGGATACCTCCTGGGATGGTATAAATGAGCAATAACCTATTCCACAATGCCAAAATAGTCTGGCAGAGTAAACAGGGGAAGCTGGGGGGGGGATATACCCCACTTATTCTGCAACTAAACACTACCTTGATGAATTTGGGTTTAAGCTATCTCGCTCTCAAAAATAAAAAACGGTTGTCTTTGCCTTACTATTATGGACAAGGACGTCTGGGCTAATCCCTGGCATATCCTTTTCTTCTGCTTGATTGGCTGAAATGTCTCGTCCACATTAAGATGATGGACAAGGACGTCTGGGCTAATCCCCGGCATATTCAAAGCAGACCAAGCGAAGATGTCAGCATTTCTCCGAAGGAAATCGATTAAGCGCCGCCAAGGCTCCCCTTCTAATTGTGACCCGATCTTAACAATTCAATCTCGTCGAGCAGTACTTCCTCGAGCTCCTCGGCTGGTTCTCCTCCCTGTTCAGCAAAATCCTCCCGAACATCCAGTCCGTCAACCTCGGGCTTTCTAGATTGAAGGTTAGCAACGAAGCAGTACTGAGCCATAGCCTAATTTCCTCGGACAACTCCCACTCCCTATTCGGTGGGGAACTTCATGGCAAGATGAGGGATAGAAATGATAGCCTGAAGGGACATCTGTCCAGGTCTGCCAAGGATGGCATTGTAGGGGGACCAAAACTTGGTTACTAGGAAATCTGTATGAACAGTGGCTATGCTGGGCCAAAAGCCTGCTCGGACCACCAATGTAACGACCCTCTCGGGGATAATGGCATCGCCAGTAAAACCCACTAAGGTGAAGTCTATGGTCCGAAGGTTTTTCACTCGCAATTTCACCCTCACAAAGGCATTAAAATACAGACATTAACAGAGCTTCCACTATCAATCAAAATTCGGTGTACATCATAGTCATTCATATTAAAAGATACAACCAAAGTATCATCGTGCGAATATTGTATCTCCCGAAGATCATCGTTGGAAAAAGAAAGCTCATTGGTCCGGCCTTCTTTGGTGGATTTTCCTCTTCGCCCAGCCGAGTTAACAAGGAGCCGATCATTGCTATCATATTGACATTGCCAACGATCGATGGATTTGGTGGAGGTTGGTAAGGCTCAGGCTAGCGGTCTCCTATGTTGTCTGGCTCGGAGGCTCTTCTAAATCGGTCCAGCCTACCTCGTCAGATGAGTTGTTCAATCTCATTCCAAAGCTACCAACATTCCTCGGTATCGTGCCGTGATCCCGATGGAATCGGCAGTACTTAGTCATGTTCCTCAGGCCGCATTCCTCCGAAGAGATGGCGGTCGAGGAATCTAGCGCTCGATTTCCATCTGAATCTGCGCCTTTGGTGTAGTGAGTGGGGTGTACTAATTGAACCTCCAGGCCGAGCTCCGGGTATGATCTCTGGGCGACGGCGAAAGAACTCTCTGATGGCGGGGCGGGCAAGCATGGAAGAGGGATCGGCTCCTCTCCGAGCCCTTGGCTTCTCTTCTTTTTGACTGCTCTGCTCGAGCTGACCTCCACGACTCCTCCACCCTGGCATACTTGTCCGCCAAAGCCATTATGTCGGAGAAGCTCTTCAGATAGTTGACCTCCAGAGCTAGATAGAAGTTACCCTCCTTCGACATCCCGCCCACCAAGACAAACATGGCCACCTCGTAGTTGAAATGATCTACTTCCAACATGGCCGTGTTAAAGCGGCTGAGATAATTCTTCAAAGATTCCCTCTCCCGCTGCTTGACCTCGGAGAGGGAGTCAGACCTCCGTCAATGGCGACGGCTACTGACAAACTATCTGATGAATAGGCAGCTCAGCTCATCAAAAGAATCGATGAAACCTAGCTTTAGGCTATTAAACCAGGTTCTGGCGAACCCTCTAAGAGTAGAGGGGAAAGCTCTGCACAAGATCACATCTGTCGCTCTGTGGAACATCATGATGGACCGAAAGCTACTTAGATGATCGTCGGGATCGATGGATTTGTGGTATGATTCGATGGTGGAAAGCTTAACATAAGGAGGGATCACTTCCCGCATGATCTCCTCAGAAAAGGGGATGCCCTGCTCCGCTTCGATTGGAGAGGAGGAGCTTGCTTGATGGCATCCAGCTCTTGACGTCATTCCTAGTGCATCTTCCGAATTTGTTGCTGGATCCCCTCGTCTTGGGTGGTAGGAGAGATCGATCGAGGGGAGTATGGTGATGGCGTCGAGTCATGATGGGAGGATGCTGAAAAAAGAGCAAGCTCGCCAAGATTAGGCTGGCTTTTCCCTCCAGCCCTCTGTCGTGCCAGTCTAGCTCCTTTGGGCTGCTGGGGATAACTAGCGATCTTGGATGGGTTAGAAGAAGAGATCACCGATGGAGCAGAGGCGACAACTACATCAGGGAGTTATGGAGCAGGGGCGATCGAACGGGGGCCCCCCCTGAAGCCCTTGGAACAGCTATGCAAGGGCTTGCACTTGTTGAACCAGTGTAGCGAACTGGTCCTGGGTCACCATGCTCGTCGGTGGTGAAGGAGTCTCGACCGGCAGCGGCAGTGGAGGTGCTACGTTGTTTGTGAGATCAGGCCTCTAGGAGGTGGTCTGATCCTGAGCATCAGAAGTGGCTCTCCTCTGATTAGCCATTGAGGGGCTGTTCTTCTGGCTTCAAACCTTATCTCCTTGGTTACAAGTTTATGGGACTTGAGGCCCTTCCTCTAGCGCCAATATGTTGCCGTAGAAATTCGTTCTCCAACTCGAGTGCGGCCCACCTTCGGATCCGGATGCCAATCTCTCGCCGAGGTGGAACCTACAAGATAATCCTCAAGCTAGTATGATGGTAGACTCTATGAATAGTAAAATAAAAAAGAGGCTCATAGATCAAAACTCTTTCTAAATAAAAAAAAGAGGCTCATAGATCAAAACTCTTGCTAACAATGAGATCCTAATCGATAATGAAATGGCAACTAGTGCCTTAAGAACGAGCTGCCATCAACCTTACGATGCTGCTGATAGTGCTATAGGCCTCAAATTTATATTTTTTTAAAGCCTGATACAATCTATATATCATTCAGATTTACTTTGATCCTCGAAAAATAGATCCTAGTCGATCCAAGCATGATTTAGCCCAATTCCAAACTCTGAATCATGTGAACCTCTTCACTCACTTTCTGACATTTTTTTTTAAAGTACACTCGATGAACTTTACCTTCTTTTTTTTCTGAAATTTCATAACCGATCACTACATGCAAACCATGCAAGGTATCAAATATCATCCTAAGATGCTGTTATGCGTCACCACTCATCGTTAACGCTTTCCACAAAATGATGGCTGCATATGATAACATAGGAAAAGATGACAAACCAAAGTCATAATCGGCCACCACCTCTTAAGAATAGATTCCATTAAAACACTCCAGATGCAGGAATATAGTCATTCTAACTTGTGATTTTTGATGTATAAACACGCTTCTTGATTTTGGTTTCCATGTGGATGAAGCTTTCACAATGCAATAATGGGAACAATGTGCCTAATATTAAAAAGATTGGAGAAAAACATAGCAGGAACTTTAGACTCGCTTTCCACTTTACTAGTACAAGATCAAAAACTCTCTTTTTCTTTTTCTTTTCCTTGAGAAAATAGGACAAGATCAAAAACTCACGCCCGTCAACCATCTTAGAACACAGCTGCTTCAACTCCGTTTAAAAGCTTTGATTCTAAGCAAGAATCATAGTGTTTTACTGGCTGGTGCTTCCATTGGCTCGTTAAACAAAAATGAGATGGAGTTCCCAAATTTTTCCTCAGCTGTTCTGAGCTTCTTGAGATTAACCCTGATTCGAAGCATTCCCGTCCGTCATCAACCGGATGGACAAAAATAACTAAATATTGCAAAATTTTAGGAAAGAACAACTCAGAAAAAGTTGTTAAAAAAAAGCCGGGCATGGCTAGTATTCCAAGAATTAGGAGATGGTGATAATGAGGAAGGACTCGCAACAAAAAGGAATTGGTAATAATAAGGAAAGAGAAATAGAATAGATGAGGAAAGATAAAAAGAAATGTCAGTTCCACTACACAATAACTTACTTAAGGATTACTCACACGTTTATGTACATTACAAGAATCTACATTTTTTTAGCAAAAGAAATTTGAATGACATATGCTGCAAAGTACCTGACTTTTGAACTTGCGAATTAAAATAACTCACAATCAATCTAAAGCTACACAACACTTAGAACATGAAATTTCATTGATATGACCTTGGCTCCTTGGGTTGTAAATAAGCAATCTAGAAATGTTTAAATCTCTCAGCAAATTCATCACATAAACAAGCCCAAAATGGTAAAAGATAAACTAAAACTGTAACTCCATTCACCCTAAGATTTATTAGATATAATTTCAAGCGGTACGATTAACGACTCACAAATGATGATATAGGCTTCTTTTTAATATTTTTGTATTGCTCTATTTCCTTAGAGGATTGACATTTTTTGGGCTAAGCTCATACAACTGAGACAAATGACAATTGACTAAGCTTGTGTGCCCAACGTCTAAAAGCTTGTCGTAGAAATCTGTTTTTCGACTCGGGTGCGGCCCACCTTCGGATCCGGATGCCAATCTCTCGTTCGGATGGAACTTGCAAGACAGTCCTCACGTAGAGAGTATCGAGGGTGGCCCTCTATGGAAGACCCTCCGATGCCTAAGTCAGTAAAGATTTACAACAAGCAAATATAAGAAGAAGGTTCTCACAGAATAGCCCCTCTAAGACGGCCTCTCGAGGAGCCGGGGAGCTCTCTTTGAGCTTCAATGAAGTTTTTTAGTAAAAGAGTGAGTGTACTTGAATGGATTTTGAAAAAGGTATTTATAGACTGTCTGAATGTTGGCAATTTGTTCACCTGATTCTTCGAGCGTGTCTTGGGAGATGGGAAACCAGAATTATGGGAATCTGATTCGAATCAAGTTTGTTGCGAGGCCGGTGATATTTCAATCCAGTTTGTTAAGAGGATTGATGGCTAAAGAGGCTGATTCGGAGCTTTGAGATTCGATTATTCTATTATTTGGCTATTTATAGGCAACAGGCTGTGCCTGGCTCGATTTTTCTTTTGAGACGACGAGAGCTGACGTGGCTGGAGGGTCATATTTGGCTTTTAGCTATTTTGGGCCCGCCAAAGCATAAGAATAGTTCAGCTTGGCCCAGACGAGGCCGAGGCATAAGAATGGTTCGGTCCCTGCCAAGACGAGGCGAGACATAAGAATGGTTTGGCCCCTGCCGAGACGAGGCCGAGGCTCGGCTCTGTCAGGATGGAGATATGACTCAGTCCTGCAGAGACAAAAAAATTTTATCCCTCATCACATGCCCCCCACTTCCTAGTCCGTAGCGTAGACTCGAGTATAGGGAGTAGAATTTTAGGCGGCTTTATCCAATTGGAGGAATTCAAATAGGCAAAGACGTGCTATGGGACTCTCATATATGCCAGGCCGCCGCTTCATCATTTCTTTTCGTCGCATGAGAAGAAAACCTCTCGCCTTTCGTTGTCGACCATGGGTGGAATGGCACGTGGCAGGCTCGAGGTTTGGCGATGCATAGGGACTCTCGCCTCGCCGAATCAGTTTAAATAGAGTTGAGCAACGTTATCTTCCTTTGCGCTATCTCTCTATCCTCTTCCTCTTCAACATACCAAACGTCTTCAACCTAGGATCAGACGTGGCTGGCGCTTCTTCTTTTGATCTTGGAGATAAGGCACGTCCTATTGACTTTGTCTCAATGATGACTCCAACATATCTGGAGAGGATTCGTCAGAATTTCTGATTCATAAGCATCATTCGGATGCGGATCCCCAGTCCTGAGTAGAGGGTACCCAATCAACTGGAGTCAGGAGCTTTTTTCTCTAAGAAAAGTTTCAAAGTGGGTCTCCGTTTTCTCCTCAATCCTCTAGTAACCGGCATAATGAGGTATTACGAAATCTATCCTATGATGATTATGCCGAATAGCTGGCGTTACATTATTGGGTTTATCTTCTTGTGTGCATTCACGGAGATAACATCGTTGGTTCCTCTGTTTTGGGCCTACCACAATTTTACATCCTCTAAGGATTCGTCTTGGCACTACTATCAGTAATACTGCGCCCTCTGAGGAAAGCCCCCTGCTTCGGAGAAATGAGGCGAGGAATAACCCAACACATCCTAGAGACCAGGAGACGAGCACAAACCTTGTATAAGGTAGTGCATAAACTAATGGGCCGGAAGTGCTGGGGGCTGGAAGCATTTGGTCTCTTAGGAACCAAGGTAATGAAAGTGTGATTCCACTCAGAGGGAATAGATTTGCGACGGAAGACGAGCTGGATCGCCTGAACTAAGTCCTCCCCCAGAATATCCCAATAATGATGAAAGAAAAACGAAGGAAAGCCATCCGGTCCAGGGGCCTTATCCGCACCAAGCTCCCACAACGCCAACCGAATATCCTCCGAGGTAATGGGCCAAATCAGAGAGTCATTCTCAGCTGCAGTAACAGTATTAGGAGACAAAATAGGGTGAACTGGGACCCCATCACCAGCCTGCTCAGTCCACCTGCTATGAAAGAAATTAAGAAACTGAGCCTGAATCACCTGAACATCCTCCTGGAGCCGACACTCCTCATCAGCTATATGTCTAATACGGTTTCCCGCCCTGCATTTCTGAGTGGCCTGATGAAAAAATCTAGTATTACAGTCCCTTCCTGAATCCACTGAATACGGGACCGCTGTCTCCAGAAAGTCTCCTGTTGCAACAGAAGGGAATGGTGGAACGCCAAGCTAGATCGCAGGGACGAAAGGTCGTCAAAAAAAAGAAAACCCTCCAAGTCCTCTTTAGCTTGGAGCGAAGAGATGGTAGACTCAACCTGCTACACCTGCGTCACAACTCCAAACCGTTTAGATTGGGCAACACGGTATGACCACATGCTCTCAAACCGTTATTCAGAGTGGGCAACATGATATGATCACGTACTTTTAAAATGAAAGCTTAAAAAGCATACAAAGCCTACCACGCTTTTACTGTACCACTCTGATACTTGAACATAAAAATAAAAAAATACACGCCCAACCATAAAACCCAATAAGCCATAAAAGCCCTTTTACAATATAACATTAAAACTATAGTAAAATATTAATTCATGAATATCCACGGCCAGAGCTCTCTATCAACAAAGTCCGATGACTAAAAGAGCAAACCCAGGCCTCATAAATGGCAATGCAACAACCCTATCACTCTCTCTCCAATCCTTCCCTCTCCCCAACATAATTCTCGACCTTTAAAAAGTTTACTAATGAAATAAATAAATAATTCAGTAACAATTCTTACATTGCAGATATAGATATGTATATAATATATAAACTTAAAAGGAAGTATAATATGAAAATGAGTATACCTAAGAGAATTAAATTATGCTAGATCTAAGTCAAATAGTAAAATATTTTAAAATCTTATATTGTTCAATTTTATCTTATCTCATTTTTAACGCGACACTGAACTATGTCACTGAATGCCAATCTTTGGATATCAATCACCTTTGAGTCAAGGCAGTATAACAAGAGTATTTAGCCATGCATATCAATAGTGCCATATAAGCTAATCAACGTGTACTAATATTCAATCTTAGCGGTATATTGGTACACTGAAGATACATCTGGCAATTCATTTTTATCAATATTCCATGTGTATAGACTTAACTCAGAAGTCTTCGGATTGGTTCTCACACTAATGTCATGTATTACAAACCTGATTAGTTCAGATCGGTTCTACATTGACCTCTATGACTACATGTCTTACCCTCAATGTCACGTGCCTAAGCAAGATTCAACCTAAGTCTGCTAGAACTAGTGCCACATATCATCAGCTATCCATGCCTTAGTATTATAAATGAAGTAATCGAAACCAGTCCTATGTCGAGCTTCTGCGGCTATATGCTCTGCTCCTTTTATCATCTCTACAACATCATGGTGAGTA
Source organism: Calamus simplicifolius (assembly GCA_900491605.1). Taxonomy (NCBI): domain Eukaryota; kingdom Viridiplantae; phylum Streptophyta; class Magnoliopsida; order Arecales; family Arecaceae; genus Calamus; species Calamus simplicifolius. The sequence continues at coordinate 245,864 of UESW01004184.1, forward strand.
ATCTGTATTCCTATATTAAGCCATCTTATCATATTTTTTTATATCAGACGGCACATTCACAAATAAACTTATAGAGGTATAATACGAGGCATACCATATTTTTAAACTATGATAGCATCATCTTTGATATTACAAAATCATATGTCAATTCAAAACATAATATTATAGCCTATCATAACATATATGAGCAGAGTTAAATGCACCGATAATATTAATGCATGCTATGAAATGTATGCAAAAAAGTTATATCCTATAAAAATAGGTATAAGATTCTTACTTCAAATGCTAAACCAAAATCCGCTCCGCAACTCATGTACCACCACAAATTTGTAGCATGAATCCATTACTTGATCAATGTCAATTAATCATTAATGTGGTCAGCTGCAACTATTACCAAAAATCTCTAGACTCATCTTGCTTGGACCTGGTTACACCCAGCCATCAGACTAACCAACTTGGCTGAGCCCAATTGAATCAGGTCTTGCTCAATCTGATCAATAGACCAATCGCTCACCCCCAACACGCGGCCGCCTAAATTACGGAGTCTGCAAGCCGAATTTAATGGCTTTAAATGGAAACAGGGGATAGTAGGTTGAACAGGGGAAATAATCGCGGTTGTCTACCCAGCTTGGCTCCTGTGCTTAGGGATGGCAACGGCCAAAAAACGGCAAAAAATCCTTTCGTTTTTTGTCCTATTAAATCATTATAGTTAACGAAATGACGACGAAGAAGATACCCAATTGAATAAATGGGTATGGGTATCCATTGAATACCTTTACATAAAAAAATAAAATTATTTTATTAATTTTTTTAAAAAAATACTAATAAAAAGTTTTGGCTTTAATGTTTGGTAGTTGCATGCAAGAAGAGAATAGAAAGATTCAAACATATTTTATTATATTTTTTAGTATATATATTTTATTTATTTTAAATTTTTAATATATTAATATATATAATTTAAATATTGATGTGGCTGATCACCTCCTCTGGGCGGTAGCATAACGCCTTGCGCAATTTCCGAAATCAAATGATGTGATAACTCATTTTTGGACGGCAGCACTCTTGCCTCGGCCCCTAACTATCCGGCCTTTGGCTCTGGCTCCGGCTCCGGCCTCCAGCTTCGGCCTCTAGCTCTGGCTCCGGCCCTGGCCTCCAGCTTCGGCCCCGGCCTCTGGTTCCAGCTCCGGCCTCCAGCTCCAACCTCCAGCTTCGGCCTCTGGTTCCAGCTCTGGCCTCCGGCTTCGGCCTCCAGCTTCGACCTCTGGTTCCAGCTTCCGCCTCTGGTTCCAGCTCCGGCCTCCCGTTTCGCCTCTGGTTCCAGCTCCGGCCTCCAGCTTCAGCCTCTGGCTTTGGCATCGGTCTCCAGCTCTGGCCTCTAGCTTCGGCCTCTAATTCCAGCTTCGGCTCCGGCATCGGACTTCGGCTTCGGCTTTAACTTGGTGCCTTGTGTTGTGTGCTTTCCTTGCATAGTAAAGCTAACCTCAGATATTGGACCCTGGGATTCGAAGCATCCACTACCGCATATCTCGCTCGCCGAAATCATGGGCAAATGCTAATACACCCCGCAGTTGCCGACATACACGGCGTCCATTCAGTAACCACCCACCTGCCGTTCGTGGAGCTCATCCTAACAATAAATATTTGACGGTTCCAACGGAACGAGGTATAAAAGGAAGACCCCGAGCTCAGGGTGGGAGATCCTCTTCTTCTCTAAAAAAAAGACTCACACAACACATTCCTGTTCTACAAGCTCACTGACTTGAGCGTCGGAGGGTCCTCACCGGAACCACTGGCCCAGGATTTCTTACAGGTTTTTGGACGAAGAAGGCAACCTTTCCACCTCCTCGGAGGCCCCCGGAGATCTCAGCACATTCGGCGCTCATCCCAACTGACTTGGCAGCATCAGATTGGCGCACCAGGAAGGGGCCACGCATGTGGTAGGCGAAGGTTCTCCCTGTGACCCCACTGCTTCTGTAAGGAAGACGATGGTGACAATGCGAGCTCATGAAGCTTCCACCAGCCATGCCGCGAAACACCTTCCACGGGCTGAGCAATCGGAGGCCAACCTCCATGTTCCGCCCCTTGCACAGATGAACCAGTCCGATCGGCTTGATGTCCTAGCTCATCAGGTATAGGACCTGATGACGGTGGTGCAGGGATTACAGAAACACTGCTTTGCCGCTGCACCTCAGCCCCCTCCTCCTCACGAAGGGGGGCATGGAGCAAATCAATCTCATCGAGGCGGGGCTCCACCTGAGGCCTCCCATTACTCGCCCCCTGAACCTCAACACCGGGAGGCTTCAAAGCGATGGCGGTCTCTCTCCCGCCATTCAGATCGTTCTCACCGGCAGCCGGGTGAGAAGGAGCCAAGACGGGTGTACTCCCTACACCGGCGGTCTTCCCCGGCTTCATCTTCTAACTCCTCTAAAAACGACACCAATAGGAGGACCACTCGTCAGGCCAAATAGTGGCTCGATGAGTATCATCAACGGTTGGAGAAGCTCAGTCGCCGGATCGCCAACCTTCACAGGACGGACTACGATCACCGGCCCCCGCTCTCCCACTGCATCATGGAGGAACCGGTTCTGCCCCGGTTCTGACTCCCCCAGTTGGACCCATATGACGGCACGACAGACCCTCTGGACCACTTGGAGAGCTATAAGGTTCTCATGCAAGTCCAGGGAGCGACAGACTCCCTCCTGTGTGTCTCCTTTCCTGCCACACTTCGTAAGGCGGCGCGTGCGTGGTATTCTTGCCTGCCGCTGCGCAGCATCAATTCCTTCAGACAGCTCGAGCGATCTTTCCTGGCCCACTTTGATGCGTGCCGAAAGATCCCTCGAGTGGCCAATAGCTTATTCGCTATCCAGCAAAGGAATGGCAAAACCCTGAAGGACTTCATTGCTCGGTTCAAGGAGGCGGCGCTGGAGGTGTATAACTTGGATGATTCTGTGGCCACTTTGGCCCTAAAGCGAGGACTTCATCCTTCTAGATTCACCTATTCCTTGGATAATAAGCCTCCTAGTTCCTGCGCCGAGCTTCTAAGCCGGGCACAGAAGTACATTCGCCCCGACAAAGCGGACTCTTCTAGGAGGGAGGCTGATAAAAGTTCCCGCAAAAAACCGGCATCCACGGAGCCTGCTGGAGCACGGTCCTGGAAACCTGAGCCTCCCCACCGCTTAGACCACCAGCCTCAGACGCTTTTCCCAAGGAGCAGTTCACCCCCCTCCTAGCTCCGATATCTCAAATTCTATTAGAAATCGAGGAGGAGCCCTACTTTCGACGTCCACCTCCCATGAAGTCAGGGACCCCCCGTAGGAAAGAACTTTACTGTCGGTGTCACCAAGACTACGGTCATGACACTGAGGGTTACCACCATTTGAAGAAGGCCATTGAAGAGCTTGTCTAGCAGGGTCACTTGGGCAAGTTCATTCGAAGAGGAAACCTTCATGATCCGGGTTCATCGGCACCTCCTGCGCTTCAGACCGGCATCGACAATGCCCCTACGGAAAAGACAATAGCCATGATTTCCTGGGGGGCAGGCAGCAGCTCGAAAAGACGGTGAGAGGGGATAGATTCTGTAATTCCTTTCTTTAGGAAGGACTTAGATGGGGTAGTTAATAAACATGACGACAACATCGTCGTGTCCATGACCATAGCCAAACATCCTGTAAAAATAATTCTAGTGGATAGTGGAAGTTCTGTGGATGTTTTGAGCTATGAGGCCTTTGTTCGGATGATCCTGTCAAACTCTTCCCTTCGACCCGTCGCCACACCTTTGATGGGCTTTACTGGAGATTCTGTGAGCGTCAAAGGGGAGATCGCCCTCCCTGTCACGGCTGGGACTCCACCCCGTCAAAGTATGGTAGTTATAAATTTCCTAGTGGTCCAGGTCCCGTTGGCTTACAATGCTATCCTGGGAAGGTCGGGCTTGAATTTGCTGGATGTTGTCATCTCCACCAAGAGATTGTTGGTGAGGTTTCCCACGATGAAGGAGTCAGAGAAATGAAGGAAGAGCAAAGCCCGCCACCGCTTTGCTACCACTTATCCCCCAGTCCGCTGGAGGCGGTGTCGGTAGTAGCCTCTGAGCCACTTGACCTTTGAGATTGGGGAGGAGAGGAGAGCCAGCCAAGCACCTCCTAACCTTCCCCTTGGGGGAGGACCCAATGAGGACTGTCCAGGTTGGAGCGCTGCTCCTGGAAGAGGCACGCGATAGGCTCCTCACCTTCCTGCGTGCCAACGCCGACATCTTTGCATGGTCGTCATCAGACATGCCAGGCATCCCTGAGGAGATGATCACCCATCGGCTCAACCTCTAGCCAGAGTGCCGGCCGGTCTGATAGAAGAAAAAGAGCTTTGCTCCAGACAGACAGAAAGCTATCGATGAGGAAGTCCGTAAGCTGATGGCTGCAGGCAACATTCGGGAAGTTCACTACCCTGAATGGTTGGCTAATGTTGTGATGGTCCGTAAGACTAATGGGAGATGGAGGATGTGCGTAGACTTCACCGACCTCAACAAAGCATGCCCCAAGGACAGCTTCCCATTGCCTCGGATCGATCAACTGGTGGACGCTACATCCGGCCATGAGACCCTTAGTTTCATGGATGCCTTCTCTGGGTACAACCAAATTAGGATGAACCCGGTGGATGAGGAAGCTACCTCCTTCATAACTGAGAAGGGATTGTACTGCTACAAGGTAATGCCGTTCGGGCTGAAGAACGCGGGGACCACTTACCAAAGGCTAATGAACAAAGTCTTCGAAGACTAGATAGGATGCGACATGAAAGTGTACGTGGACGACATGCTGACAAAAAGTATCCATGCCACCAGCCATATCGCCGACCTAACGGAGACCTTCGACAACCTCCGCCGATACCAGATGAGGCTGAACCCACGCAAATGCGCCTTTGGGGTGACAGCCGGAAAATTCTTGGGTTTCATGGTAACCTGACGAGGAATCGAGGTGAACCCTGATAAAGTTCAAGCTATCTTGGACATGAGGTCTCCCACCAACAAGAAGGAAGTGCAGCGTATGATGGGAAGGGTGGCAGCCTTGAGCTATTTTCTGTCCAAGTCCGCTGAGAGGTGCTTGCCTTTCTTCAAGGCGCTCCGCAGGGCCAATGGATTCGAATGGATGAAAGAGCGTCAGAAGGCCTTCGAGGGACTGAAAGAATTCCTATCCACCCAGCTACTACTGTCCAAGCCAACGAGTGGAGAAGAACTCCTTCTATACCTCGCGGCTTCTCCCGAAGCTGTCAGTTCCGTGCTGGTTTGCATAGACACCAACAGCACACAAAAGCCGGTGTATTACACTAGCAAGGTGCCCCACGATGCGGAGACCAGGTACTCAAAGATTGAGAAGATTATCTTCGCGCTGATCGTGTCCGCCCAGCGCCTCCAACCGTATTTTCATGCTCATCCGATCGTAGTGGTCATTGACCAACCTCTCAAGGCGATTCTCGCTCGCCTGGACACCTCGGGCCGACTGGCGAAGTGGGCGCTCAAGCTGGGAGAATTTGACCTATCTTTTTGTTCCCGGTCAGCCATGAAATCCCAGGTCCTGGCAGATTTCTTGGTCGAATGCACCTGGGGCGAGGAGCAACCCGAAGAGGCCCCTGCAAGCCACCAACCCCTGGAGCCAGAGAGGATGAATGGATCCTTCATGTGGATGGAGCATCAAATTCTCAAGGGAGCGGAGCGGGCCTCATCTTGGCCAACTCGGACGGAGTTGTAACCGAGTGCGCACTCCATTTTCTCTTTCCGGCCACCAACAATCATGCGGAGTATGAAGCCCTACTGTCTGGAATAAGATTAGCCCGGGAGCTCGGGGTGAAGCGCCTTAGGGCATTCATTGACTCCCAGCTAGTCACTGGCCAAATCACAGGGGAGTATGAAGCACGGGATCCTATCATGTCCCGCTACTTGAGCATGGTGCAGTCGCAAGGTTCTCTATTAACCTACTTCAATGTCAGCTACATTCTCGAGGGGAGAATGCTAGAGCAGACGCCTTGTCCCATCTCGCCACCTCAGCTGACGGGATGTTGGGAAGAGCTTACATAGAGCATCTGGAAGCCCCAAGTACCAAAGCAACAGAAGAAGCCCTACCAGTTGAGCAAGAGCCTTCCTAAATGGATGCTTATGTCCAGTACCTTACTAACGGTGCCCTCCCTGAAGACCCGACCGAGGCCAGGCAGCTCAAAAGATGGATCCCGAAGTTTTTTATAATAGAAGGAAAACTCTACCGAAGTCGTTCTCGTACCCGGTCCTCATGTGTGTTGGCCCCACAGAGGCGGATTAAATCCTGCGGGAAAAACATGAAAGCATATGCGGAAGTCATTTAGGGGGCAGAGCTCTGGCATACAAAGCCCTGCGACAAGGATATTGTTGGCTAACAATGAAGGAGGATGCGTCCGAGCTTGTCAAGAGATGCGATAGTTGCCAGCGCCATGCCAATATTCAACGCCAACCAACGTCCTAGCTGACCCCCCTGGCCGCAGCATGGCCCTTCGCCCAGTGGGGTATGGACATCCTGGGACCATTCCCTCCAGCTTCCGGTCAACATAAATTCCTATTGGTAGCCGTCGACCATTTCACCAAGTGGATTGAGGCTGAAGCACTCGCCAAGATCACCGAGGGCAAGGTGAGAACCTTCTTTTGGAAGTCTATAGTGTGCCAGTTCGGGTTGCCACACACCCTCGTCACTGACAATGGCCGACAGTTTGATAACACTGCCTTTCGGGAGTTCTGCACCGGGCTGGGTATTCATCAACGGTTCACTTCTGTGGGGCACCCTCAAACCAATGGCGCAACCGAGGTGACCAATCGCAGTATTCTCCAAGGACTTAGGGCCCGGCTAGATGACTGTAAAGGATGATGGGAGGAAGAGCTCCCCAGTGTACTGTGGGCCTACCACACAACGCCATGAACACCCACCGAAGAAACTCCTTTCAGCCTGGTTTTTGGATCTGAAGCCATCATTCCTATGGAGATAGGTGTCCCAAGCCCCCGGACAGAGTTATATAGCAAGAGGACAACCCCAGTCAACTGCGGGCCGACCTCGACATAGTGGAAGAATTGCGAGACCAAGCGTGGCTCTGCATGGCGGCCTTCCGTCAGCGGGCAGCCAGATACTACAATGCCCGGGTACGGTCTAAGACATTCCGCCCCAAAGACCTAGTCCTGCGACGAGCTGAAATATCGAAGCCGACGGAAGAAGGCAAGCTAGCACCAAAATGGGAAGGACCCTATCATGTCACGGAGGTGCTTCATCACGGAGCATACAAAGTTGAGGGGCTAGATGGGAAACCTCTCCCCCGCACTTGGAACGCTGACAACCTGCGTCAGTATTATCAGTAATTTGCTAACTCCCTTAGCTTGAACCTGCTTGCTATTCAAATATTCTCATTGCTATGTTTCCGAATGATCTTACTTCTCACTTAAAGCCCGGCTCTGCGTCGGCACTAAAATCCCGGCTCTACATTGGCACTAAAAGCCCGGCTCTGCGTTGGCACTCTAAGCCCAGCTCCGCGTCGGCACACTAAAAGCTCGGCTCAGCGTCGGCACTCTTAAATCCCGGCTCCCGTCGGCACTTTAAGCCCGGCTCCACATGGGCACTCTAAGCCCGGCTCCGCGTCGGCACTCTAAAAGCCCCGCTCCGCATCGGCACTCTAAGCCCGGCTCCACGTCGGCACTCTAAGCCCGGCTCCACATCGGCACTCTAAGCCCGGCTCCGCATCGGCACTCTAAGCCCGGCTCCACGTCGGCACTCTAAGCCCGGCTCCGCATCGGCACTAAAGCCCAGCTCCGCGTCGGCACACTAAAAGCCCATCCCCGCGTCGGCACTCTTAAAGCCCGGCTCCGCGTCGGCACTTTAAGCTCGGCTCCGCGTCGGCACTCTAGGCCCGGCTTTGCATCGGCGCTCTACTCAACCTCGCATTGGTATTTAGCGACTCCGCATCGGCACGAATGTTGTCCTACACTAGCGCTTGTTCAACCTTCGTGTCAGCAACTATGACTGATCCCATATCAGCTCTCTAATTGATTTTCTAACCATGTCCCTGGACAAAGAATCATATTGTAGTTCTTCAGTCATAGGTTTTTGGTTCGTTTCAACTCACTCGCTAGAAGACTCAAATATGATCCAAGACATTAGCATTATGGGTTAAAGGTTTCATTAATAGCAAAAGTCTACAAAACTGCCGATTTAAATCGAACTTGGTGCAATACAATAAAAGTAAAAGAAACTAGGGGTCATTCGGAGCTAAGTCGCCATCCTCGGGGACTTCGTCTGGCTCCAACCCCTCGATCCCTTCGAGGCCGTAGAGCTTTTGGATTTTCTCCTTGCAGTCATGGAAGCCGCCTTCGTACAAATGCCATCGACTCGGCCAATTCCTTGTTAAAGGCACCAGACTTCCGGAAATCCTCTACGGCTTCAGTGGCTCGCTTCTCTGCCTCGGAGGCTTTCCGCTCGGTTCAGTGACCTTTTTCTCAGCCTCGGCAATCTTCTCTTCGGCTTCGATCACCGCGGCCTTTAGGTCTGCAATCTTGGCATTAGACTGGCGGGCGATTTCCTCCACATTCTCAGCACTCTCCTCGGCAGCACCTATTTCAATGTGGCGGAGTGTAGTCGGTTCTTCAACATGTACACTTCCGACTCCGCCACCTTCAATTTCTTCTCTACCATCCTCTGTTTCTCTTCGGCCACCTGAGCATTATCCAGCTCATTGGCCGCCTGATGCTGGGCCACTTCCAGCGCCTCTTCTGCCCTTAGCCGAGGGCTTCAGCTTCGGCCTCGTCTTTTGCGCCCGAGCAGTCTGCGCTCGGGCATCCTCCAGGGCCATCTCCGCCCTCTCTGCCCTAGACCGGATTTCTCAAATTTCCTTCACCGAGTGATCGAGAGCGGCTTCGGCATGGGACCAAAGGCCCTTAATGGCAGTCATAGAATTCAATGCCTGGGCAGATTGTCTGGGTTAGATGAAGAGACAATCTAAAATAATAATAATAATAAAATCGAGAATAGAACAGTGCTTACCCAAAGATGTGCCACAGACACTTCTTGAAAGAACGTGGCCTTCCCCTGATGTCGAAGAAATCCCTACAGATCAGGTACGGATGCCTGGTCCAATGTATGCTCAGCCCAGCAACTGTAGCGCATCAAAATTGACTGGAAAGAAGGATCATCGCCACTCCGCTCCGCTGACTTGATGGTTGCGGGTGAGGACTCCGCCTCCGATTCTGCTCCCCCCAGCACCTTTGCTGGTGGAGGTACCTCGGTTGTTGCCCCTTTAGGAGGTAGGGCGGCTTCTAGAGTCGGCTTTGTAGTTGAATGGGCTGGCTCCGCTTCGACAGCTTCGGGCGGGGGTGATGGTGCTTTAACACCTCGCTCCAAGAGGGATCGAGCAGAATAATGGGAGGGGGAGCCGGCACTGGTGAGGGCAAATCCCTTTCTCCCACCTCGGTCCGCCCTAATTCCTTGCCAGTCTCGGCCCTTACCGCTTCACTCCATGCGGCCTCGTCAGCTTGGGCTCCTGCCGCTTCGCGCCTGCATGAGGGCTCCATGACCTCGGCCCTTCCAGCCTCGGCCCTCCTGGCAATCTTGACGATGGCCCTCCTCTCGTCAGGGGCCTATTCCCCTTGACTTTCCTCTTCCTTGTAACAGCTTGTCTTATCTCGCGAAGTGATGGTGCCATTCCTGTATCAAAAAATAGGAAGGAAGAGTGTTAAAAAAAAAGAAAGAAAAAAAAAGAAGAAAAAGAGAAGAAGAGAGGAAAGAGGTGAGTAATCAACTGCTCACCGCTGGATGGAATAAGGCCGGCGAGATGGAGGTTTTCTTCGGCCAAGATCTGATTGCACCGAGGGATATCGGCAGTCAGAAGCTGCCCAAATGCCATTCGATCCCTCGGGAGGATGGAAGAATCCCTATTGGCATCGGTATTTGGTGTTCCCTAGTTTCCGCTCACCCCCTCGACATCGGCAAAAAAGAACTTATCTTTCCATCCTTTGATGGAAGTGGGAGATACAGTCTAAGAATCCTAGTGGGTCTAGGGGTAAAGGACCACCAACCCGCCTGTTTGCGGAGGGTATAGAAACTACGGAATAAGGTGATGCTGGCCTCTATACCTTGAAGGTGGCAAAGTACCATAAAGCCAACAATGGTTCGGATGGAATTAGGGACTAACTGGGAGGGCGTCAAAGAGTATCTGTCCAGGAGGTTGAGGATGAAAGGATGGATGGGTAACCGGAGTCCGGCCTTAAAGAAAGCCCCGTACAAGGCAACCCTCCAGAACGGGAAGAAGTTACCCTGTCATCGGGAGCGGGGTAGGACAGACGCATGTTGGGAGGGAAATTGTACTTGGCTTCGAGGTTCACTATGTCTTGAGCAGACATGGTCGAGGCAGTCCATTCGGGGGACTCCTTGACAGCGCTAGAGGGACCGGCAACGGTTGGACGACGCCGGGGTGGGGCCCGTCCGGCGGCCGGATGGTTCCCAGCTACGGGATGTCCGGTCGTTCGCCACCGTTCTAAAGAAATGTGGTTGGAAGATGAGGTGGTCCACTGTGTCAGTGAGGAAGCAGAAGGTTGGGAAGGAACAGGGGAACGATCCCCAAAATCAGAAATAGAGTAAGAAGGTGAAGAAGCCATGGGAACTAACCTGAAAAGCTCGAACCGGGATTGAAGGAGAAAGAGCACGGGAGGGAACGAAACAGGAGATGAACGGGCGCTTGCGGATTCAAGGTAGGAAGTTGTAACGCAAGAAAAGGTGAAGATTGGAGGATAAGGATGATCTTTTTCCTTTTATAACCCATTTCAAATCATCCCGCGGTTGTCCGATCTGGCCATGTGTCCGCTTTCTACTGGAAACCGCTTCGGTAGTCGCTCGGTGCGAGAAACACGAAAAACACCACCAATAAAGAGGTGGCGGTGACATTACCGCAATGATGACACCCACCTTTTTACAACTCCTCGTCCGAGGAAAAATCTTTCCCAATCCCAACAGCCTGAACGAACAAAATAATGGCATGGAGATCAGCCACCTGGTGGATATTAACACCCCTTTCGCTGATAACTGTATACCCACCCATCTCAGAGTTGGGGGGCATCTGATGTGGCTGATCACCTCCTCTGGGCGGCAGCATAACGCCCTACGCAATTCCGGAAATCAAATGATGTGATAACTCATTTTTGGGACGGCGGCACTCTCGCCTCGGCCCCTGACTGTCCGGCCTTTGGCTCTGGCTCTGCTCCAGCCTCCAGCTCCGGCCTCTAGCTCTGACCCCGGCCCTAGCCTCCAGCTCCGGCCTCTAGCTCTGGCCCCGGCCCTGGCCTCCAGCTTCGGCCCCGCCTCTGGTTCCAGCTCCGGCCTCCAGCTCTGGCCTCCAGCTTCGGCCTCTGGTTCCAGCTCCGGCCTTCGGCTCCGGCCTCCAGCTTTGACCTCTGGTTCTAGCTTCGGCCTCTGGTTCCAGCTCTAGCCTCTGGCTCCGGCCTCCCATTTCGGCCTCCGGCCTCCAGCTCCGCCCTATGGCTCTGGCTCCGGCCTCCAGCTCTGGCCTCTAGCTTCGGCTTCGGCCTCTGTCTCCGGCTCCGGCCTCCATCTCCGGCATCTGGCTTCGGCTTTTTAACTTGGTGCCTTGTGTTGTGTGCTTTCCTTGCGTAGTAAAGCTAACCTCGGATATCGGACCCTGTGATTCGAGGCATTCACTACCGCATATCTCGCTCGCCGAAATCACGGGCAAATGCTAACATGCCCCGCAGTTGCCGACATACACGACGTCCATTCAGCAACCACCCACCTGTCGTTCATGGAGCTCATCCTAACAAGAAATATTCGACGGTTCCAACGGAACGAGGTATAAAAGGAAGACACCGAGCTCAGGGCGGGGGATCCTCTTCTTCTCTAAAAAAAAGACTCACACAACACATTCCTGTTCTATAAGCTCGCTAACTTGAGCATCAGAGGGTCCTCGCTGGAACCACCGGCCTAGGACTTCTTGCAGGTTTTTGGAGGAAGAAGGCAACCTTTCCACCTCCTCGGAGGCCCCAAGAGATCTCAACACACCTGGCGCTCATCCCAAGTGACTTGGCAGCATCAAATATTATATTAAAACTAGCGGGAACAAAATTGGATAAACAAGGATAGGGCAGAGGATACAGTCCTAGTCATTTACCCGTTTAGCCATTAACGATCCATTTACTCGGGGATTCTTCGATCCGTTAGAAACGGTACCAGCAAATGACTAAACGGAGAAAATTGTCATCTTTAGGCGATCATCTCTGGCAAGCTTCGCTTAGGAAGAAGAGGTGGATGGAAGCAATGGAGGAAGAGAGGGTTTCATAGATAAGCATGGTAGGCTTGTGCGTGAGCGAATCATCGCACCTGATGCAGATCATCCTGCACCGAGGACGATGTACAGAGACTTTTTCAAGAATAAATAAATAAAAGGCTCAAGGGATTTTATATTGTTACATCAGGGTCTAAATATGGAACTAATTCTGATTCCAATCGTATGTTTGAATATAATTAGGATGCGATTTTAATTTTATTTAGAAAGAAAATTATATTTTTTGAAAGAATTAAAATTTCAGACTCTTATTTAATATTGTAATTCTCGTTTCAGTAGTATTTATTCTCATCCTAATCGCTCTTCCTCCTCTCCCTTTTCCTCACTTGAGACTGCGTGAGCCCTCCTATTACAACATCCAAAACATGATAAACAATGCAAGTATACACTTTACTTGCATATTTAAAAAAATAAAATCACAATTAAGACCTAAGATGAAGACTTGAAGGGTCTTTCCTTTTCTATCATAGATATTGACTAAACAAAATATTTTCTCTTCTAAATAAACAGTTATAATCCATAATTGTTATATTTTATGGATTCTAATTTCAAGGTTTGGGTAAATTAAACAATAAATAAAAATCAATTTGATTCTACTTTTGATTCTCATATGAAACAAACAAATGAAGGGAGCGAGCTATTCTAATTCTGATTCTTATTCAAATTTCAAAGTCAAACTAAACGGGCTCTAATTCTATTGGATCAGGGATATGACTTAGATTTGGTTAGCCTAAACTTGACCTCTCCCATAGTCTAGGTTGGATCGTTTCCATATATTTGTTTAGCCGGGTTGAGATATCAACGTGATTTAATTTACACATCATCTAGAACAAATGAAATAAATAGTTTTTATGAAATTCATTTGTAAATCCATGATTTGCTTTGTTTGCAAATATTATTAATCATAAATTTGAAATCTCAACTACTAAATCATGAAATTACCTCCTCTTATTGTAAACCCTGTCAATTTTGATAGAATTTGCGAGTAAATCCATAGATTAAAAGAAACAAAATTTTAAGGCAAAATTATTTTGGTCAAGAGTTCATAGTTTTTGACAAAAATTGATTATATTATTATTATAAGGTATATTTGGCCATATTTGAATGTAGTGAAGTCTAGAATTTGATCACCTTTCCTTTCTTGTATCCACACAGATTACAGAGCTATCCCATCTTTTTTTTTTTTTCATCTCTAAAATTCGTAAACTATATGGATTCAAGAATAGAAAAGATGATCAGATTTAGGCTTAGATATATTCAAATATAGCCAAATCTATCTTTTATTATTATTATTATTATTTAAATTATCAATATATTAATAATTATTATAATATTATTATAATATATAATATATACTATATTAATATATAAGGTAGATTTTCCTGCATTCAAATGTAGCGAAGTGTATGATATATTTATTTCCTTATTTTTTAATCTACACGATTTCGAAGCCATCCCACTTTTTTTATCTTTGCATCTATAGGATCGAATCTAAGGATGAAAGAGTTGATCGGATCTAGACCTAACTATGTTTGAAAGTGACAAAATGAATTTCTTAATAGTATTATATTATATCATATTATATTATGATAATAATATATATATTATTTCTATTTTATTAAAGGATGGCAATGGATTCTATTTCTTTGATCATTAAAAAATTTCTATAAAAACAACTATAAGTTTAGGATGAAGTTAAAAGAAAAGAAAATAATATTGATGAACAATATTCAAAAGTTATAGATTTCAAAATTTGTTGTTTTTTTACGTCCATTGAAAATGTACCTTAGAATTATTTTAAAAGAGCTTATGAATGAATATAATGAGGCAGATTAATCTTAAACAAATCAGCAAAATTAGAACAAACTTTGAATATTCGCGAAAGGACTAAAGCAATATTAGTATGATTTTAAATTTATTTTAATTGATGTAAATTAATGAAAACCTAGTGGACTTATGAGTAACTTGAACTCTCTTGTTCCACATTCGTGTATCTTTCCTTTTTGCATGACTAAATTCATGTATTATTGGTGATATGTGTTAAATCATATATTTTATGAACATCTTCATGTATTTTTATTTTAATGCATCTTTAATGAAGAAAAATTGTAGTTATATCAATGTATAAAAAATATTTTTTTAAAATTACATTGCAAAAGTCAATAGAATGAATGGGGTGATGTTATATGAGAGATTAGAGGATACTGACATTTCACCATATAATATATATCAAATTACAAAAATTGTATAATGGTGTATAATGAATTTCTCTATATTTTGATTTAATATACAGGTCAAAAAAATTACTATTCATCTAAACCATAATTATCAATTACATGCCTCTCCGTAACAAATTAGAGCTCATTCGGTAATCACAAATCTTGAGTATTCAATCTAATTAATTATAGTTTAACATGTTTCTCTCCTTTTTTTTTTTTAATATGCATATGTTAAAAAGGAAAAATAAGAAAAAAATGGTTACTCTCGTCGAGAATTTAAGTTTTCAAATTATTAAAAAACATCAAAAAACATTTTTTAAACTTTTTTATAGAATTTCTATAAGATGAAAAATATTATTAAATAACTAATTTTATTTAAAGCATTGATTACAAGATACAGGTATTACTATCTTACATGATCACAAGTCCATCTATACATAATCAAATTCATTTAAACTATTTAAAATTTTTCTCCCTAATATACATATACATGGTTTCAACTAAGATATAGGGCCATAAATAAGTTAGACCAGACCAACATATATTTGACCCTTATTTGTCCCAAATTTGTATTTGAATTGTGATTTTGAACCCGAACCAATATTTAGATCTAGTAGGTCATTTAGATTAGATCAAGTTTGCAGTAGAAGTCAAGCATCTAGTTATTCATTTTTAATAAAAATATAATAATTAGTAATTAAATATAAATTTGTTAAAATAATGTAAATAAAATTAAAAAGAATGGATTTAAATTTAAATTTTCATTTTCATTTTAAAACTTTTAATTTTATTTAAGTAATTGATGATTCCTAAATACATGTAAAGACATTATAAATTAATTCCAGCGCACGAGACATAGTCTATCTCCTAGTCTCTAATTATTTTAATGTAGATTATTTTTTATTAAAAAAACTAAAAGGTAAGGCTTTTGTCATTCAGAATCATATATATTAGCAACGGCTTACAAAAAAATCTAATTTTACGAGCGCCATCTTTTTAGTTTTTAGCCAACATTGAGGGGAGATTTCCACGTTAATAACAAACTCTCACATAGATAATAACAAAATCGATCCAGGCACTTGATCAACAAAAAAGAATGAAAACGGGTGGATCGAAGACAAGACCCAGACCCGCTCCTCTTCCTTTTATTTTCTTTTATTTTTTTCTCTCCTTTTATTTTCTTTGTTTTTAAGAAATTGTAGGTTTACCTTTGTGCAATGCATGGGTTACCATAATTTAAAATTTTAAAATTAGAATAAAAAAGTTTTTTTAAGTACTTTGTTGGATTGATTTAAAAATTATCATTTCTCTTGGAATAAAGGAATAAAGTTATTGTTTTTTTTGGGAACCATGTAGATGTGGTTTTATTTTTATGCCCTTTTTTATATAAAAGTTATTAAATGCAATATGTCACGATGGGCCTGAGCCGTACCGTGCTAGGCATGGCCCAGTGCCCACCTCTATCTATTAGTTCTTTATAAATTTTCTTTTTGTTTTTTGTTTTTTGGGTTGAGTTCATTTCAGTATATTCTCATGAAATGAATATATGGGGCAACCCATTTTTCTCTCGAAAAAAAAAAAAAAGCACATGTTTACATGCGCATGCTTTGCTTTTTTATAGAAAAAATATAATTAATGGTTTACTCGACGTTTCTTTGGTTGCACTTTTGTCTAATTAAGATGATTCGTATATGAGTTGATGCTAATAGATTTCAAGGAATACTGGATGGAGGACTTCCCAGTTGGTGCCTCCGGAGAAAGGCATGCAAAGTGGTATACTTCCGATCTCATATTCAATTCCAAGGGCAAGGGAACACGTACTACCCCGAGAGGCGGCCACTGGAATTTACGTGAAACAAGCCCCTTTGATGATTACAACCGTAAGATTTTAATCCCCCTGAAAGAAATTGAGAAAAATAATATCAAGGTTGCTTATCTCAAGAGGCAGCTACGGTATCGAAAGGGGGCTACTTTACTAAATAAAATCGGTTCCATCTTCTAATTTCTATTCTTGCAGGCACAGTTTCCTATCAGCAACAATTTTCCAGTGCAGCCTAGAGAACCGTCGCAACATGATGATGTTCCATTGGCGGCTCCTACCGTTGGGGCAACGAAACATGCCGCTAGTGTTCCGAGTCCTTTTCCCGTGCAGCCTAGAGAACCGTCGCAACATGATGATGTTCCATTGGCGGCTCCTGCCGTTGGGGCAACGAACCATGCCGCCAGTGTTCCGAGTCCAGTACCTCATCTACAAGATGATTTAAAAAGTTTTTTTTAAGTACTTTGTTGGATTGATTTAAAATTATCATTTCTCTTGGAATAAAGGAATAAAGTTATTATTTTTTTGGGAACCATGTAGATGTGGTTTTATTTTTATGCCCTTTTTATATAAAAGTTATTAAATGCAATATGACATGGTTATTAAATGCAATATGACATTGTTGATGGACAGAATAATTTTAAAAGTTATAAAAGTTATATAAAATTTATAATGACATGGTTTTATTCTTTGGCTAAAACATTCTCAGCTTTACAATTAGATTATAGAGGATATTTTTTTTGCTTTTTATTGTAAATAATTTTTAAATTGACTTACTCTTACCTATATCTATTAAACATGTTAAACTAATGTTAACTATTTATTAAACAGATTGTTGGGCATTCGAATTGGAATTCAAATCAAAGCACTCATATTTGGATTAATGTGCTAAGAGAGTTTGGGATAACTCTGAATGTAAGATTATTTATCTATTGTTTAAGATAGATAAGGATAACATTTAAGAGAGATTCACGAGTTAAAAGAATTTTCATGGATAAGAATAAGGTTCAACCGATTTAAAATTTAATAAAATAAATTTATATATTAAAATAAATTTATAAAAAAAATAAAAATAGGTAGCACCCGTGCATTCATTTCTTCCCTCGTAATTCCTTTCGGCGATCAGCATCGGTCGAGAGCGACGGAGTATTTCCGATGGTGGGCTCTCAGTATTTCCGCTGGTAGTGCTCGACGACGACGCCGACGGCCCTGGAATTCGATTTGGGTGGTCCTACGCGGCTGTTCGGAGGATGCCTGAGGCGGGTTCGAGTGGAGAGATTTGAAAGAGTTTACTGCGACTCCGACTAGAAGATCGGAAATTCCGGTTGAAATAAAAGTCGGTCTGATATTAAATATATATGTACTTGTTCAAGCTTCGTCTTTTGAAAGCGAAGGTCTTTCCTGGTTACGATCTTAGTAATTTGTTATCTTTTTACTGTACAAACTGCATGAGCGACCCCTTTTGTTCTAGTTGTGAAGATGAACGGACCGAGCATGAAGGCCACCAAGTTCTCCAAGTAAGTGAATTACTTTTTATTCTCTTTCTCTCCCTAAATAACTATTATTATTCTTTTTGTAATCTCTCAGAGAGGTAATATTTGACACAGGTGAGGAGGGCATCAGAACACCCTGCAGTTGAAGTTCATGATATAAATAGACTCTGGAATATACAGGGCATAAAGGAGTACTATATAAATAAGAAAAGAATTTTTCATCTTTATAGTCAACAAATCAAAGTTCATACCTGATGTGGCTGATCCAACGCCGTTAGAATAAATGGTAGTGGCAGCTAACGGAGGTCCTCCCCTAGCCCCGGAACCTCCTCCTTATCCGACATCAGTATTGGTTTCGCCAAGCGTTCGCCTGGACGACTCCGTCTCCAAGGGGTCATTCAACCCTTAGCTCTGCCAAACATCCGGTAAGACCTCGAACATCTCAACCCCGAGACCCCCTCCGGTCTCGGGGTGCACAAGCATCATCTCACCCCCGAGACCCCCTCCGGTCTCGGGGTGAGGTCACTGCATCTCAACCCCGAGATCCCCCTCCGGTCTCGGGGTACACAAGCATCATCTCACCCCCGAGACCCCCTCCGGTCTCGGGGTACACAAGCATCATCTCACCCCCGAGACCCCCTTCGGTCTCGGGGTGAGGTCACTGCATCTCAACCCCGAGACCCCCCCTCCGGTCTCGGGGTGCACAAGCATCATCTCACCCCCGAGACCCCCTCCGGTCTCGGGGTGAGGTCACCACATCTCAACCCCGAGACCCCCCTCTGGTCTCGGGGTGCACAAACATAATCTCATCCCCAAGACCCCCTCCGGTCTCAGGGCGCGGGAGCAACGCTCAGTACGTGAATCGGCCTTCGAACCAAACGACAACTTCGGGCCACTGGTGCGCCCACGTGGCCCACCGTGCGCTCGTGGCTGCTAGCGACCATACCTCATAACAGCGTATGGTGCATTGCATGTGTCACTGTGCATGACCATCCCCCGTTACGGAATACGATTCACTACCACTTGCAACTGTGCACGGTCATGTCAAGCAATGGCGCGCACCAAATGCGACCGTAGCTGCCAGACACCTGTGAAGCCATACTGATAGGTCACGCAGGATGCCTCCGGCGCGCACTGTGATGGTACGACCCATCAATGTCGAGCCTTACCTTTTTGTCCGTTATCACACGAGGCTCCCAGAAATCAGCAATCTTCCAGGACAGAAAGGTGGGTCTCTGAGTAGGTATAAAAGACCAACCTCTCACTGTAAGTGGGTCTCTCGGAAACTGAGTTTTTCTAGTCTTCTTCTTCTTAGTAAAACCCTAACTCTTTAGCCTCTTCGGCTAGTGAGTTCTAGTCTGTCCCCAAGTGACTAACTTGAGCGTCGGAGGGTCCCCACCGGATCATCCGGTCTCCAGGGACTTTTCTTGCAGGAAGTCCGACGAGGAGGACGTCTGTTTTCCCCGGCGCTTGAAGAAGGTGACTTGGCATCAACAGATTGACGCGCCAGGAAGGGGGGATTGAAGAAAAGAATAGCCTCAAACTTGTTATTGACTTCTTCCTCCTCAAGCTCTTAAACAATGGTGATGACTCGTGCACGAGAGGCCACCGTCAGTCACGCTGGGGGCAGCGTCAAAGGGCTGATCAGCCCGCAGCTGGCCCCTCAGCCCCTCCAGCCGACACACCTGCACCAGCACCGGTACAGCAGCTTCAGGAAGATCGGTTTGCTGCTCTTGCCGCACAAGTTCAATCCTTGGTCACAATGGTCCAAGGCCTGTAGCATCAGGCGGTGATTGCACGGCAACCAGAACCCCTCCCGTCAGTGCCAGGAGTCCCTCAACCCAGTCAGCACTCAATTCAGAGGAGGTCTCCAGCCCGAGAAGCCTGCCCTCGCCACACTTCACCTAAGCCTCACCGCCGCGAGGCCTCCAAGCGGCTCTGCTCACCCTCTCGCTGCATCAGCGCGTCCCCGAAGTGACGGCGTAAGAAGGAGGCGGAGCGTCCCCGTCGGCCTCCCCGCCGCCCCTCCTCTTCCTCAGACTCTTCGAGGGAGGGATCCTTCGATGGCGGGGTAGCTCGCCGGGCGGAGTGAAGACTTGATGAGTACAACCAGCGGTTGGAAGAGCTCAGCCGCCGGATTACCAACCCTCTAGAGACGGACTATGACAGCCGCCCACCGCTGTCTCGCTGCATCATGGAGGAGCCTATCTCCACTCGGTTTCGCCTTCCTCAGTTGGACCCTTATGATGGGACCACGGACCCTCTGGACCACCTGAAGAGTTACAAGGTTCTTATGCAGGTCCAAGGGGCAACCGATTCGCTCATGTGCATCGCTTTCCCAGCCACCTTGAAGAAAGCTGCCCGAGCCTGGTATTCCCGCCTGCCGCCGCAAAGTATCGACTCCTTCCGTCAGCCGCGAAGTAGTGACCAATCGCATCATGCTCCAAGGATTGAGAACCCGGCTGGATGATTGCAAAGGGCAATGGATGGAGGAGCTTCACAATGTGCTATAGGTTTACCATACAATGCCACGAGCCCCTACCGGAGAGACTCCGTTTAGCCTAGTTTTTGGGTCCAAAGCTGTTATCCCAGTGGAGATAGGCTCCCCGAGTCCTCGGGTGGAGTCGTATGATGAGAAATATAACTCGGACCGGCTGCGGGCCAACCTTGACCTGGTGAAGGAGGTGTGGCACCGATCGTGGTTGCGGATGGCGGTCTATCGACAACGAGCTGCCAGATAGTACAACGCCCACGTATGTCCCAAGACTTTCTTGCTGGAAGACCTGGTCCTCCGATGGGCTGAAGTCTCAAAGCCGACGGAGGGGGGCAAGCTAGCCCCGAATTGGGAAGGACCCTATCGGATCGCCGAGACACTCCGTCACGGAGCTTACAAGATTGAAGAGCTTGATGGGAAGCCACTTCCTCGGACATGGAATGCAGACAACATTCATCGGTATTATCAGTAGCGCATTTCTCCTCTCACATTAAATACCGTGCCTATATTCTTTTGGGCCTTTGCCCCTCATTCTATATTAATGAATTTCAATTTTAGCTCCTGAGTTCTTTTGCCTAAAGCCCTGAACCAGTCAGTCATAAAGCCCGACCCCCGTCGGCACCTAAAGCCCTGAACAAGTCAGGCATAAAGCCCGACACCCGTCGGCACCTAAAGCCCTAGACCAGCCAGGCATAAAGCCCGACACCCGTCGACACCTAAAGCCCTAGACCAGCCAGGCATAAAGCCCGACACCCGTCGACACCTAAAGCCCTGGACCAGCCAGGCACAAAGCTCGACACCCGTCGGCACCTAAAGCCCTGGACCAGCCAGGCAGAAAGCCTGACACCCGTCGGCACCTAAAGCCCTGGACCAGCCAGGCATAAAGCCCGACACCCATCGGCACCTAAAGCCCTGGACCAGCCAGGCAAAAAGCCCGACCCCCATCGGCACCTAAAGCCCTGGACCAGCCAGGCATAAAGCCCGACCCCCGTTGACACCTAAAGCCCTCGACCAGCCAGGCATAAAGCCCGACACCCGTCGGCACCTAAATCCCTAGACCAGCCAGGCATAAAGCCCGACACCCGTCAGCAACTAAAGCCCTAGACCAGCCAGGCATAAAGCCCGACCCCCGTCGG
The DNA here is from genome assembly GCA_900491605.1 of Calamus simplicifolius. Taxonomy (NCBI): domain Eukaryota; kingdom Viridiplantae; phylum Streptophyta; class Magnoliopsida; order Arecales; family Arecaceae; genus Calamus; species Calamus simplicifolius. The sequence continues at coordinate 267,361 of UESW01004184.1, forward strand.
CACCTAATGCCCTGGACCAACCAGGCATAAAGCCCGACACCTGTCGGCTCCTAAAGCCCTGGACCAGCCAGGCATAAAGCTCGACACCCGTCGGCACCTAAAGCCCTGAACCAGTCAGGCATAAAGCCCAACACCCATCGGCACCTAAAGCCCTGGACCAGCCAGGCATAAAGCCCGACACCCGTCGACACCTAAAGCTCTGGACCAGCTAGGCATAAAGCCCGACACCCGTCGGCACCTAAAGCCCTGGACCAGCCAGGCACAAAGCCCGACCCCATCGGCACCTAAAGCCCTGGACCAGCCAGGCATAAAGCCAGACACCCGTCGGCACCTAAAGCCCTGGACCAGCTAGGCATAGAGTCCGACACCCGTCGACACCTAAAGCCCTGGACCAGCCAGGCATAAAGCCCAACCCCTCGTTTGAGTTTTATTTGGTTTCAAATTGTCCCGCCATATCTCATCAGCCACATGGATCCCCACCATAGGCTGGCTCGCCTCGGTGGTTGCCCAGTGCATGATACGATATGCTTCTGGCCAATGATGGGACTTTGCTGACGTCGACGCTGTGAGAGGTATTGATGATCCGGCTTTCCACACGGACTTTGAAGAGTTAATCTCGCCTCGAGGACGATCGTGGTGGGCTGAGTGGACGGAAGCGGCCGCCTTTTCACATTCCCCATGCCGTCCGCATAGAGATGCATACGGAGATCAGCCACGTAGGAGGTAGCACCCCTTTCACCTTGCCAGTGGGGCCCACTTCGCCTCAGGGGTGAGGGGGCACCTGATGTGGCTGATCTAGCGCCATTGGAATAAATGGTAGCGGCAGCTAACGGAGGTCCTCCCCTAGCCCCGGAACCTCCTCCTTATCCGACATTAGTGTTGGTTTCGCCAAGCGTTTCCTTGGAGGACTCCATCTCCAAGGGGTCATTCAACCCTTAGCTCTGCCGAACATCCGGTAAGACCCCGAACATCTCAGCCCCAAGACCCCCCTCCGGTCTTGGGGTGCACAAGCATCATCTCACCCTCGAGACCCCCTCCGGTCTCGGGGTGCACAAGCATCATCTCACCCCCGAGACCCCCTTCGGTCTTGGGGTGAGGTCACTGCATCTCAACCCCGAGACCCCCCCTCCGGTCTCGGGGTGCACAAGCATCATCTCACCCTCGAGACCCCCTCCGGTCTCGGGGTGAGGTCACCACATCTCAACCCCGAGACCCCCCTCCGGTCTCAGGGTGCACTAACATCATCTCATCCCTGAGACCCCTCCGGTCTCAGGGCGCGGGAGCAACGCTCAGTACGTGAATCGGCCTTCAAACCAAACGACAACTTCGGGCCACCTGGCTCGCCCACGTGGCCCGCCATGCGCTCGTGGCTGCTAGCGACCATACCTCATAACAGCGTATGGTGCATTGCATGTGTCACTGTGCATGACCATCCCCTGTTACAGAATACGATTTACTACCACTTGCAATTGTGCGCGGTCATGTCAAGCAACGGCGCACACCAAATGCGACCGTAGCTGCCAAACACCTGTGAAGCCATACTGACAGGTAACGTAGGACGCCTCCGGTGCGCATGGTGATGGTACGGCCCGTCAATGTCGAGCCTCACCTTTTTGTCCGTTATCACATGAGGCTCCCCGAAATCAGCAATCTTTCGGGACAGAAAGGTGGGTCTCTGAGTAGGTATAAATGACCAACCTCTCACTATAAGTGGGTCTCTCGGAAACTGAGTTTTTCTAGTCTTCTTCTTCTTAGTAAAACCCTAACTCTTTAGCCTCTTCGACTAGTGAGTTCTAGTCTGTCCCCAAGTGACTAACTTGAGCGTCGGAGGGTCCCCACCGGATCATCCGGTCTTCGGAGACTTTTCTTGAAGGAAGTCTGGCAAGAAAGATGTCTGTTTTCCCTGGCGCTTGAAGAAGGTGACTTGGCATCAATAGATTGGCGCGCCAGGAAGGGGGGATTGAAGAAAAGAATAGCCTCGAACCTGTTATTGACTTCTTCCTCCTCAAGTTCTTAAACAATGGTGATGACTCGTGCACGAGAGGTCACCGTCAGTCATGCTGGGGGGCAGCGTCAAAGGGCTGATCAGCCCGCAGCTGGCCCCTCAGCCCTCCAGCCGATGCACCTGCACTAGCACTGGTACAGCAGCTTCAGAAAGATCGGTTTGCTGCTTTTGCTGTGCAAGTTCAATCCTTGGCCACAATGGTCCAAGGCCTGCAGCATCAGGCGGTGATTGCACGGCAACCAGAACCCCTCCCGTCGGTGCCAGGAGTCCCTCAGCACAGTCAGCACTCAATTCGGAGGAGGTCTCCTACCCGAGAAGCCTGCCTTCGCCGCACTTCACCTAAGCCTCACCACTACGAGGCGTCCAAGTGGCTCCGCTCGCCCTCTTGCCGCGTCAGCGCGTCCCCCAAGCAACGGCATAAGAAGGAGGCGGAGCGTCCCCATCGGCCTCCCCGCCACCCCTCCTCTTCCTCAAACTCTTCAAGGGAGGGGTCCTTCGATGGCGGGGTAGCTCGCCGAGCGAAGTGAAGACTTGATGAGTACAACCAGCGGTTGGAAGAGCTCAGCCGCCGGATTACCAACCCTCTAGAGATGGACTGTGACTGCCGCCCACCGCTATCTCGCCGCATCATGGAGGAGCCTATCTCCACTCGGTTTTGCCTTCCTCAGTTGGACCCTTATGACGGGACCACGGACCCTCTGGACCACCTGGAGAGTTACAAGGTTCTTATGCAGGTCCAAGGGGCAACTGATTCGCTCATGTGCATCGCTTTCCCAGCCACCTTGAAGAAAGCTGCCTGAGCCTGGTATTCCCGCCTACCGCCGCGAAGTATCGACTCCTTCCGTCAGCCGCGAAGTAGTGACCAATCGCATCATTCTCCAAGGATTGAGAACCCAGATGGATGATTGCAAAGGGTGATGGGTGGAGGAGCTTCACAATGTACTATGGGTTTACTATACAACGCCACGAGCCCCTACCGAAGAGACTCCGTTTAGCCTGATTTTTGGGTCCAAAGCTGTTATCCCAGTGGAGATAGGCTCCCCGAGTCCTCGAGTGGAGTCGTATGATGAGAAATATAACTCAGACTGGCTGCGGGCCAACCTTGACCTGGTGAAGGAGGTGCGGGACCCATCGTGGTTGCGGATGGTGGTCTATCAACAACGAGCTGCCAGATAGTACAACGCCCGCGTACGTCCCAAGACTTTCTTGTCGGGAGACTTGGTCCTCCGACGGGCTGAAGTCTCAAAGCCGACGGAGGGGGGCAAGCTAGTCCCGAATTGGGAAGGACCCTATCGGATCGCCGAGACACTCCGTCACGGAGCTTACAAGATTGAAGAGCTTGATGGGAAGCCACTTCCTCGGACATGGAATGCAGACAACATTCGTCGGTATTATCAGTAGCGCATTTTTCCTCTCACATTAAATACCGTGCCTGTATTCTTTTGGGCCTTCGCCCCTTATTCTATATTAACGAATTTCAATTTTAGCTCCTGAGTTCTTTTGCCTAAAGCCCTGAACCAGTCAGGCATAAAGCCCGACCCCCGTCGGCACCTAAAGCCATGAACTAGTCAGGCATAAAGCCCAACACCCATCGGCACCTAAAGCCCTGGACCAGCCAGGCATAAAGCCCGACACCCGTCGACACCTAAAGCCCTGGACCAGCCAGGCATAAAGCCCGACACCCGTCGGTACCTAAATCCCTGGACCAGCCAGGCAGAAAGCCCGACACCCATCGACACCTAAAGCCCTGGACCAGCCAGGCAGAAAGCCCGACACTCGTCGGCACCTAAAGCCCTAGACCAGCGAGGCATAAAGCCCAACCCCCATTGGCACCTAAAGCCCTGGACCAGCCAGGCATAAAGCCCGACACCCATCGGCACTTAAAGCCCTGGACCAGCCAGGCATAAAGCCCGACACCCATCAGCAACTAAAGCCCTGGACTAGCCAGGCATAAAGCCCAACCCCCGTCGGCGCCTAAAGCCCTGGACCAGCCAGGCATAAAGCCCGACACACATCGGCACCTAAAGCCCTGGACCAGCCAGGCATAAAGCCCGTCCCCCGTCGGCACCTAAAGCCTTGGACCAGCCAGGCATAAAGCACGACACCCGTCGGCTTTAGAATCCTTGGACCAGCCAGGCATAAAGCCTGACACCCATCGACAGCTAAAGCCCTGGACCAGTCAGGCATAAAGCCCGACACCGGTCGGCACCTAAAGCCCTGGACCAGCCAGGCATAAAGCCCGACACCCGTCGACACCTAAAGCCCTAGACCAGCCAAGCATAAAGCCCTGGACCAGCCAGGCATAAAGCCCTGGACCAGCCAGGCATAAAGCCCGACCCCCGTCGGCACCTAAAGCCCTAGACCAGCCAGGCATAAAGCCCGACCCCCGTTGGCACCTAAAGCCCTGGATCAGCCAGGCATAAAGCCCGACACCTGTCGGCACCTAAAGCCCTAGACCAGCTAGGCATAAAGCCCGACACCCGTCGGCACCTAAAGCCCTGGTCAGCCAGGCATAAAGCCCAACCCCCCGTTTGAGTTTTATTTGGTTTCAAATTGTCCCGCCATGTCTCATCAGCCACATGGATCCCCACCATAGGCTGGCTCACCTCGGTGGTTGCCCAGTGCGTGATACGATACACTTCTGGCCAATGATGGAACTTTGCTGACGTCGTCGCTGTGAGAGGTATTGATGTTGCGGCTTTCCATGCGGACTTCGTAGAGTTAATCTCGCCTCGAGGACGATCATGGCTGGCTGAGTGGATGGAAGCGGCCACCTTTTCACATTCCCCATGCCGTCCGCATAGAGATGCGTACGGAGATCAGCCACGTGGGAGGTAGCACCCCTTTCACCTTGCCAGTGGGGCCCGCTTCGCCTCAGGGGTGAGGGGGCACCTGATGTGGCTGATCCAGCGCCATTAGAATAAATGGTAGCGGCAGCTAACGGAGGTCGTCCCATAGCCTCGAACCTCCTTCTTATCCGACATTAGTGTTGGTTTCGCCAAGCGTTCGCTTGGAGGACTCCGTCTCCAAGGGGTCATTCAACCCTTAGCTCTATCGAACATCCGGTAAGACCCCGAACATCTCAACCCCGAGACCCCCTCCGATCTCGAGGTGCACAAGCATCATCTCACCTCCGAGACCCCCTCCGGTCTCAGGGTGAGGTCACTACATCTCAACCCCAAGACCCCCCTCCGGTCTCGGGGTGCACAAGCATTATCTCACCCCCGAGACCCCCTCCGGTCTCGGGGTGAGGTTACTGCATCTCAACCCTGAGACCCCCCCTATGGTCTCGGGGTGCACAAGCATCATCTCACCTCCGAGACCCCCTCCGGTCTCGGGGTGAGGTCACCACATCTCAACCCCGAGACCCTCTCTCCGGTCTCGGGGTGCACAAGCATCATCTCACCCCCGAAACCCCCTCCGGTCTCAAGGCGCGGGAGCAACGCTCAGTACGTGAACCGGCCTTCGAACCAAAGGACAACTTTGGGCCACCTGTCGCGCCCACGTGGCCCGCCGTGCACCCGTGGCTGCTAGCAACCATACCTTATAATGGCGTATGGTGCATTGCATGTGTCACTGTACATGACCATCCCCCGTTACGGAATATGATTCACTACCAGTTGCAACTGTGCGCAGTCATGTCAAGCAACGGCGCGTACCAAATGCGACCGTAGCTGCCAGACACCTGTAAAGCCATACTGACATGTAACGCAGGACGCCTCCGGCGTGCACGGTGACGGTACAACCCATCAATGTCGAGCCTCACCTTTTTGTCCGTTATCACACGAGGCTCCCCAAAATCAGTAATCTTCCGGGATGGAAAGGTGGGTCTCTGAGCATGTATAAAAGACCAACCTCTCACTGTAAGTGGGTCTCTCGAAAACTGAGTTTTTCTAGTCTTCTTCTTCTTAGTAAAACCCTAACTCTTTAGCATCTTCGGCTAGTGAGTTCTAGTCTATCCCCCAAGTGACTAACTTGAGCGTCGGAGGGTCCCCACCGGAGCATCCGGTCTTCGGAGACTTTTCTTGCAGGAAGTCCGGCGAGAAGGACATCCGTTTTCTCCGGCGCTTGAACAAGGTGTCTTGGCATCAACAATACCTACTCTAGCCAAGAGAATTGTTGCAAATTATGTAATTGGAAGTTGAATCCTGAAGATATCTTCTGCTCCATAGAATGTAAGGTACGACATGTAGTTCATCCAGGACACCTCCAGGACACCTAAAGATCATCAATTCTTCATATATATTTCATGTTGTTATTACCTATAAATATTTCCAAAACTCTCTATTTTATGTGATCTTTATTTTGCTTACTCAGTTCCCATGTTAATTCTATGCTGCTGATGTGGAAGCTAACATTACCAATTCTTTTATTCCAAAGGACAGCATTGGCCCTACTTAAAGTTCACGGCAATGGAGAAGAAAAGGAATTCCTCGTCATTCACCTTATTTTTAAAGCATATATGTATCCATCACATATATATTTTCTTATGGGCCTTATTAATTTGTAGTAGCTTGAGAATATTATTTACTCACAGTTATTACATGGTGACCGAATGAGTGTGGAATTTATTTTATTTTATTACTGCTATTTATTTATTTATTTATTTATTATTTGCATGGTAACTATTAAACAACTAGTTAGGTGAGATTTTTTAGATATGCATCATAGTGAGCACTGTATAATCACTAAGCTCAAAGAAGCAGGACTTCCTATCATATATGTTTAATGCAATATAATTATTGTTATGCTAATATGGATGTATGGCTAATCCTAAAATACTTTTTACGTGATGATATAGAAATTTGATAAATTAATGTGATGAGAACATATGTATATAAATAAATATCTTATTTACTAAATTATAACTAAATTTAGTTAAATAAGATCAAAGCCATCTGTTCAAGATTTTCAATAGAATCATGAACCATTCAATTTTCAGAAGGTCTAACATCAAGTTAATATCATTAACTCTAAATACTTAAAAATACATCATTAAAAGCCTTTAATTAAAAAGGGCTAATAAGAGTAAGATTGGCCTCTTGTCGTATGTCATTAAAAACATCACCACATTGCATCTATTCTATTCTACCAAAAACTATGAATAGCATGGAGGTCCTCATCATATCAATTGGCTTATGGCGTTTCTCACATTAAATCAATATTTACCATCATGCATTAAATTAGCTGATTAAATTAAAAACAATATTTTTATAAAAATAAATGGAATTAAATAATGATGAAGGAGGAGTGATGATCACTTTGTTTGATAAAATCAATTTAAAAAAAAATTATATATCATTTTTTTGGGTCAATTTGAGTACCAAGAAAGGCATGACCTGCTATTCATTAATTAAAAATTTACTCTTAATTATATTATTGACATAGTTTGGAAATGTATTCTAAATTTTGATTTTCTTTCTTAAAAATTTACAAAAGGCCAAGTATAAGTGCTAAAATTTGCATGCTGGTTACTTTTCCTTTCTTAGCATGCCTGGATACGAGAAAAGAAAATATTCAAAAAAATTCTTTTCTGAAAAAAATGTTTAATTCTTAATAACCTGATCTATTCAAATTCTAAAGGGCTATTTCCATCAGCTAAATAGGCCTTAAATGAATTTACATTCAAATTAATTTCATTTTTCATCTTAAAAACAACATCTTCTTTATCTATTTTCACTAATTATTTTAAAATTTTATATTTTATTATTTATTTTAATGAATTCCTATTTATAATGCCTTAAAATAGATAAATTTATAAATTAAAATTTATAATTTTTTAATTTAAGAATGTTTAATTACTTATATAAAATTAAAAGTTCTTGTACAAATATTTAAATTTAAATTGACTCTTTTTAATCTTACTTAAATTTCTCAATGTCTCTATATTAATTATCAATAATTAAATTTTAGTTATAAAATAATAATTATATGTTTAACTCTAAATATAAATTTGATTTGAGTCAATCTTGATCTAAATTTGAATATATCAGGTTATTGAGAGCCAAAGATGTATATAAGAGTATTATACATCAGTTGCAATCAAATTCTACCAATAATTTTAATTGGTTTTGGAAACAAAACTGAAGCTGAAATTGAAAGCTGCTTTTATACATGGTAATAGATTTGTGATTGATGGAGTTGGGGTTTATGAAGAGGCCAATGCATAATTTGAATTGAATTATCACAAAATTTCTAACCTCGGTTCAACCTTAATGGGTGGAAATATATGGCATTTTTACCTTAACTTGTTAGCATCTAATCAATCTTAATGAGCGCAGATATATAGCATATTTATGTAATAATTAATGAATATTGAACGATAACTTATTTGCAAGGAAAGTTTATATAAAAGATTTTCTTTGGGAAAGAGTGGTGCGATGGATGGCATTAAAGCTCTAAAGTCTATTCAAGGGTGTTTTATATATCATGAACACTCAAGGATCATTAATGATTCAAATGGAGGTAATATGATTATTAATTTAGTTGTACCTCAATAATCCTATATGATAGTGATTTGAAATCATCCTCATCTCACTGTCCAACCTAGTAATCCTAAATCTCATATCCATCTATGAAATCAGATCCAAAATTACCCGCAAATAATGATCTTGACTTAAAATTTTGGAACTAAAATGCCCCTTGTCCATATAAAGAAATTCTCAATATTACTTTCATATTCAAAAAATATAATTGTATACTATAAAATTATATTAAATAATATAATATTTAATTATATTATAGTTTAGTTACAATGTAATATATAGTTATAATGTTATATCATAATATAATATTATAAAAATATTATAAATTAATCTAAACATCATAATAGTATATATTATAAAATAATGATATATATTATCATGGTACTTATAAAAATATATCAGCATAGTTATTTTATAAGGTAAAGCGACTATAACTAATTAGGGATAATATTGGTATTTTATGGTTGATGATTTATGATTTTCATGGTGTATCATACATGGTGATCTTAGATCAGCGGGAATCTTTATTCATTGGCATATATCAAACAAAACATATTAATCTTAGATTATCGAGAATTAAATCACGCAATAGAATCTAAAATTATTGTGGTGATCTTATTTGGGTTACCAATCCCCTTTTCTGGAGACATTTGGTATGGAGTGATCCATCAAGGATCATCAGTGATTGAAGGTGATGTGAACATCATGTTTGATTGCACCTCGATAATTTTACATTGCAGAAATAATGAGATCAACAAATTTAATTATACCTCGATGATCCTACATAGCCATGATTTCAAATCAATCCCATCTCTAAAATTGTTGTCCAATCTAGTGATCCAATGCATATCTATGATGCTAGATATTCAAGGTTATCCCAAGTAGTAATCTTAACTTTAAATTTTGAAACCAAAATGCCGATCATTTACATAAAAAATGCTTGACATTACTTTCCTATTTACATAATATAATTTAATATTATAAGATTATATATAATTTAAATATTATAATAGTAAATAATATAAAATAATAATAAATTATTATGGTACTTATAAAATATATTAGTAATATTTATTTTTTAGATAAGAAAATATTAACTAATTAGAGGTAATTTTTGTATTCTATAGTAAATGATTTTTTATTTTCATGGTACACTAAACATGGTAATCTTATATTATTAGCTCTTTAATGACCAACATATATCACAATAAATATGATGATTTTAAATCACTCTGACATAAGAATCATCAGCGATTTAAGATACCGTGGTGATCCTAGATTTGTTTAAGAGAGAAATTTTGAGGGGAATGAGGGAGGAGTAAAAGAGAGGTATTGAAATACTCGAGTTTTTTAGGTAAAGAAAAAAAGGGTTTAGAAGAATTCCTAACATCTTGCAAGATTTTAGCTTACTTTTCTTTATTTAACTAAACAAAAGTAAAATACAAAATTTTTTTCCTCTTAAGACTTCCAAACAATGAGAGGTTTCAAACTCCTCTTCATCTTTCTTTCTTTACCTCCCTTTTAATTTAAAAACTCTTTCTCTATTTTTTTTTTTTTTTTTTGTCCCCTCCAATCTCTCAAACATGGTATAAAGAGAACCGAGGTCTGAAGATTTTAGTGTTGCGGGGTTGGCAAAGATATCAAAGAAATATGACAAGTGGACTACTAAGTTTGCCCTTCATTGAAAAAGCCTTGAAGCAGCCTTTCTTCACGATTGAGCTCATTTTCAAACTGGTCAAAGAATGCGAGAGCACGATGGATGTCGTCTTCCCAGTAGAAGCTGGAAAGCAAGCAGGGAGAGGAGGGAGGAAGGCATCAATAGCAGCAGAGCAGAGCATTTTTAGGAACACAGTCGCCGCACTTGTGACCATGCAAGAGCTGGGGAAGGGAAGCTCTGCTTAACAGTCACTTCTCGCTGCCTCCTTTGAGCTTGCCTATTGCTGACTTGTTGCAGCCTTTCCAGCTTTCCTCTCCTCTCCCATTCCCATAAAATAGTTCTGAAATGAACATCCTCTTTAACTGAATCTACGTTAGCTAAAGTTTCATTTTATATGTTCCTAACTAGGATCAAGTGGCTGTAAAAATTTGAACAGAGTACATAGAGGGCATTTAACAATGTAAGCAAGGGACATTTGCTTGCCTGTTTGTGGAGTAACCATCCCCTCCATCTCCTCTCATGTAGCAAGGAGATGGCACCTGAAATACTTTGGAAGTGTCTGATCTGAAATTTTTTTTTGAGATGCTTGTGTCAAGTTGTGTGGACCAAGATTAATGCCAAGGATTTACAGGGTTAGTTATGGTAACTACATTATTCATGAATTCATGTTCAGATGATGAGATCATGGTCAATGGTGCAGATTTTGGTTTCAAGATTTGATCATGAAGCTTTGCACCAAGTTATTGCTGCATTTTTAGGAATGATAAATAATACTTCATCACCATGGCCGCCATCTTGTTTCGAATGCAAGCGATGCCGATGCATCAAGCTAATCTGTGATTGCTTGCTTGCTTGACATTTTCTTTTTTCTAGCACTCCTATGATAGTGTACAGTGTTCACTGTATGCAATTTTGATTGGATGATATGACATCTGTTTTGTTTTGAGAATCAAATCCTAGAACGGATTCATGTGCTCTTATATGAATTGATGCATATGATTTTTGTTGAGTTGCAAAGATACAGTGACTTTATAGTATAGAGATTTATTTATTAAAAATAAAGATAAATAAGAAAGACAAACGTTGAGCCACTTGTTCTTCTCCTTGTTATGCCTTCCAAAACCTAAGCTTACACTCAAAGTGGAGCTCTAGATTACTCAATCATATAGAACCTAATGTGAATGTTCGTTGCTCCCCTCACCTCTGTTAGCTTACTGTTATTTTTGTAGGTAGAACTAATTCCTATAAAAATTCTTTATACACCACGCGCACGCGATGATTAATCCACGTGCACGTATAATCCCACACGTGGCACAAAAAGAACAAAAATATTCTTGATTCATGCATGCAGTGCGCGCTTTCTGCACCGCACAATGCATAAATATTTTTTCAATTTCTATTGACACCACAAATAGTTCGATCCTCAAGTGAATACAATGAAATTTAAGAGAGATGAATTTATTAACGATGGCAATTGCAGAATCCTAAACGATAGAGTGGTCTTCACAAATTAGTGAGACAGGTGAGATCCAACTGTCACGCCCCAGTCCCAAAATTTGAGCTAGGATGACAACCCGCCGCATGCCAGGCATGCAAGGCGTCTCGAACTTCATCACATAAATCAATATAAAGCAAAATTCACATCCATAATTTATTACAAACCATAATTATCAGTCTTGGGCTACCTGCCCTATACACAAGCAAATCTGAACTAAATCAATATAATGAAACTAAGTCTATTTAATAGAAGCTCCTTCTATACCAATTATCCTTCTTCATTCCTGAGGCTCTAAAAAACATTGTGAGAATTCTATGGGCTCACACTCAATAAGTAAGCCTAATAAAATTTTAAAATTTCATTTATCATGCTATCAATAAGTTCATGTCATCAGATCAATTAATTTGAAACTTAATTCAATAATAATTACTATAATGTATGCGATGTAAACAAAACATTGTTTATACTGTCATTATATTTCTTTATGTATCCCACGGCCCTACAACACACATCTTGTATATCACTCTTAAATATCCCCTAAGAGGAAAGGTCCTGGTACCAATATTCTGTCATCTGTCATGTGATAATTTGTCATGTGATAATCTGTCATATGATAATCTGTCATGTGATAACTTGTCATGTGAGAATCGCGGCGACACATAAAGTTTTTCTGTCATTATCATAATGACATATTATCATAGTAACAACATGATTTTTGCAAAATTAACATAATTACATTTATCTGTAAGTTCACAGTTTATAAATTAAATAATTTATAAAATTATAATACTTGACTTACTTACCTCAGTATACAAATTCCAATTGATAACTCAGCTAATTGGACACCTGGGAACCTACAGTATCATTTTTCATTATTAAATTTCTAAAATCTGAATTATAAAATAATTGTTAAACTCTACCCAAACCACTTCACGGGCCCAACTTTGACCTCGAATATCTCTCAATATATACTCCCAAATAGGGAAACAAAATTATCCCCAGAAACTAGAATCAATCCTGATTCGGGCCATATATTTACTTTGCCATTCTCGGCCCGATACAGGGCCCAAAATGCCACTCAAATAGGCTCCAGAAATGGCCCAACAGGGCCCAATTTACTACAGCCCAGCCGGCCCAAGCCTTTTTTTTTACTGTTGCTCTCCTGTTTCAAACGAAACAGGGAGCAGTTCACGCCGACGGCCAGGGCCACCACCGGCCAAATTAGGGGCGGCCCGACCGCCGGCGGCCGAGCCAGAGCCGGCCGCCGCCGCGGTCGGCCCTCCCTTTCCCTCTCTCTCTATAATTTCATTTCAAATCCTAGTTCTCTCTCTGCCTACTCGCAGCGGCTCGTAATCACGCCGGCAACATTGCCGGCCCAATTCGGGGCAGTCCGACCACCGGTGGCCGGCCAGAGCCGGCCACCGTCGTGGCCGGCCTCCCCTCTCTCTCTCTCTCTCTAATCTCTCTCCTTCTCCCCCCTTTCTCCCTCACGACTCGCCGCGGCCAAGAGGCATGCCGGCGGCAATTCCGGCCAAATTGGCACCGGTCCGGCCACCGTTGGCCGGACCAGAGCTGGCCGCCACCGCGGCCGGCCTCCCCTCCTTCTCTCTCTCCCTAATTTTTCCTCTCTTTCCCTCTTTCTTTCTCGCGGTTGCCGTGGCCACGAAGCGTGCCGGCGGCGCGGCCGGCCACCATGGCCGGCCGGACCTCCACCGGACACACGCCCGGCGCCGGTGGAGGTCGCCGACCAAGGCTCAGGCCCGGTAAAGTGGCGAGCACGCCGCCGGCCCGAACCAAGGATCGGACCACCGGCAGTCATGGCTCCTCTCTCCCTCATCTCTCATCTCTCTCTTTCTTCCTTGATTCTCTCTCTCTCTCACCCTGGCATGGATAGAGAGACTCACCGGGAGCAAGCACGCGCAAGGGATGATGGGGAAGAAACGTCCGCACGAGAAGATGATGAGAAGGAGGCATTCATGTATGATGGGAAGGAGGTTTCTACATGATCCTTTATAGGCAATGCAGAGTCCTCAAATCAAGGGACTATATTAGTTAGAGATTATTTGGAATTTAAATATCTAGAGTCTATCTTCATGATCTCGTGATAACTCTCACGAGCAGTTGAGAAATCCAGGGTATTACATTCTCCCCTCCTTATAAAAATTTCGGCCTCGAAATTGATAACTTTCATTAGAGAAATTAAAAGTCCAATTTTTTTTCCAAGGACTAACAATCAACTAAAGCTAACAGTTTTCAATCATTAACTATTTTAAGATATAAATAGTTGTGGATACTTTTCTTTCATTTCTTCCTCCAGTTCCCAAGTAGCCTCCCTCTCAGAATGATTACTCCATTATACCTTGACATAGGGAATGGTACGCCGTCTCAGAACCTGATCTTTGCGGTCTACGATACGCACAGGATGTTCCTCATATGATAAATCTTTCCTCAATTGTATAGGCTCATATGCTATGACATGGCTGGGGTTAGAGATATACTTTCTCAACATAGAGACATGAAAAACATTGTGTACCCCAGATAGAATCGGAGGCAGTGCCAGCTGTAAGCAACCTCTCCGACTCTGCTCAAGATCTCAAAAGGTCCAATATAACGTGGACTCAACTTTCCTTTAATCCCAAATCTCATCACATCTTTGGTTGGTGATACCCTTAAGAAAACATGGTCCCCAACCTGGAATTCTAATTCCCTTCTTCTGACATCAGCATAGCTCTTTTGCCTGCTCTGAGCTGTACGAAGATGCTCCCTGATCAAATGCACCTTATCTACTGTTTGCTGAATCAGCTCAGGGCCTAGCAATTTCCTTTCCCCCACGTCATCCCAACATATAGGAGATCTGCACCTCCTACCATACAGAGCTTCAAATGGAGCCATCTGGATGCTGGCTTGGTAACTATTATTATATGCAAACTCCACCAAAGGTAAGTGGTTATCCCAAGCTCCACCCAAGTCCATCACATAGGCTCGCAACATGTCCTCCAGAATCTGTATGGTCCTCTCTGATTGTCCATCTGACTGGGATGATAGGCTGTACTGAAGTTTAGTTTGGTTCCCATGGCCTTATGAAGACTCTTCCAAAACTGGGACACAAACCTGGTATCTCTATCTGATACAATAGATACCGGACACCATGGAGTCTCACGATCTGCTCAATATACAAATTAGCCAATCTTTCACTAGAGACCCCAACTCTGAAAGGTAGAAATGAGCTGATTTTGTTAGTCTGTCCACAATGACCCAAACTGCATCGTTACTCTTAGGAGTTTTGGGCAGACCAGTCACAAAGTCCATTGTAATCTTTTCCCATTTCCACTGTGGAATCATCAGAGACTGAAGAGGTCCCGCAGGCCTTTGATGCTCGGCTTTCACTCGCTGACACACCAAGCACTTGGCCACATACTGAGCAATCTCCCTCTTCATGCCTTTCCACCAAAAATTTTTCTTTAAGTCTCTGTACATCTTAGTGCCACCTGGATGCACAGTATAGGGAGAGTAGTGAGCCTCCTTCAAAATTTCAGCCTTTAGCTCCTCAATGTTTGGCACACAAAGTCTTCCTTCAAATTTCAGGGATCCATCCTCCATTACATAAAATTCATTCTGAACTCCTGACTGCACCACTTCTTTAATCCTTTGTAGATCTGGATCTTCCATCTGGGAGGACTTGATTCTGTCAACTAAGGTCGGCTGAAGTACAAGTGCTGCAACAAGTCCATCAGACTGCTGTACTCTCAGACCAACCTCCACTTCTCCAGATCTCTCAATATGTGAGGCTGGGAAGTAATCATAGCAGCTAACTCAGAAGAGGATTTTCTGCTCAAGGCATCAGCTACTACATTGGCCTTCCCAGGATGATACTGTAGATTCAGGTCATAATCCTTTAATAGTTCCAACCACCTCCTCTGCCTTAAATTTAGCTCCTTCTGTGTGAAGATATATTTTAAACTCTTATGATCTGTATACACATCACACGAAACTCCATATAGATAATGCGCCAAATCTTCAGAGCAAAAACCACAGCAGCCAATTCCAGATCATGAGTAGGATAATTTTGCTCATAAGGTTTCAGTTGTCTGGAGGCATAAGCTATCACTCTTTCATTCTGCATCAAAACACATCCCAATCCTTTCGAGAGGCATCAGTATATATAGTAAAACCTTCAGATCCCGTTGGAAGAACAAGAATGGGAGCTGACACCAGGCGCTGCTTTAACTCCTGGAAACTTTTCTCACACTCCACTGTCCAGTCAAACTTCACTCGCTTTTGGGTTAAGCGAGTTAGGGGTAGAGCAATGCGAGAAAAATTCTCCACAAATTTTGGTAATACCCGGCTAATCCCAAGAAGCTTCTGACTTCTACCACATTGGAAGGTCGGCTCCAGCTAATGATAGCTTCAATCTTTTTTGGGTCCACAGATACACCATCTTTAGAGATTATATGACCCAAGAAAGATACTTGATCCAACCAAAACTCACACTTCTGCAGCTTGGCATAAAGCTTCTTCTCTCGAAGAATCTGCAACACGATCCTTAGGTGGTCCTCATGCTCCTTATGGCTTTTGGAATATATCAGAATATCATCAATGAAAACCACCACAAACTGATCCAGATATGGCTTAAAAATTCTGTTCATCAAGTCCATGAACGCTGCTGGGGCATTAGTTAACCCAAACGGCATTACCAAGAACTCATAGTGGCCATATCTGGTTCTGAATGCTGTTTTAGGCACATCTCCCTCCTTGACCTTGAGTTGATGGTACCCTGACCTGAGATCAATCTTTGAGAATATCCGGGCTCCTTGAAGTTGATCAAACAAGTCGTCAATCCTTGGCAGAGGATACTTATTTTGCACTGTTACCTTATTGATTCCCCGATAATCAATGCATAGTCGAAGACTGCCATCCTTCTTCTTAACAAATAGAACTGGAGCACCCCAAGGAGAAGCACTGGGTCTAATAAATCATCGATCTAGGAGCTCTTGCAGTTGATCCTTCAATTCTTTTAGCTCAGCCGGGGCCATACGGTAAGGGGCCTTTGATATAGGTCCAGTTCTAGGAACTAGATCAATAGAGAACTCGACTTCCCGATCAGGAGGTAAATTAGTCAAATCCTCAGGGAAGACATCAGGGAATTCTCGAGCTATGGGAATATCCTCCAACTTTGTCTCTTCTTACTGAAGGTCCTTGACTACAGCAAGAAATCCTTGACCACCACTCATCAAATACTTTTCAGCCTGCATCGCTGATATGAACACTGAGGCTAGGTGTTTCTGACCACCAATAAAACTGAATTTAGGCTGGCTTGAAATTTTGAAGTTAACAATCTTCCTGAAGCAGTCTACTGAAGCATGATAGGAGGCCAACTAATCCATTCCAAGGATAACATCGAAAAACTTCAGTGGGAGGACAATGAGATCAGCATTCAACCTCCTATTCTCCAAGATAACTGGGCAAGATTTGCATACTGTCAACTTTCATAACCTCTTCATTTGGAAGTGCAATATGCAACTCTTGCTCCAGAGGAATAGGTGTCAATGATACATTCTTGTCAAGGTATATGTCAGATATGAAAGAATGCGTGGCACCCAGGTCAATTAAAGTTTGAGCATAAGCAGTACCTACTTTAATCATTCCTGGACATAAGTATAATTTGTTTTAACATTAAGGATTGCACCTACTGTTAATTAACTATCAATGCATTGCACTAGATAAGAATGTAATACTAGATATAACATTAAAGGGTATACCTGTCACCACAGAATTGGAGGCCGCAGCGTCCTGCTGAGTGAGGTTGAAGACCCGTCCCTGGGTCCTCGGTGGCTGCTGCTGCTGTTGCTGGCTCATTCCTTGACTTGAAGAAGGCTGATGATCCTTCCGAAAGGGACATGTAGCAATCTTGTGATCAGTTTTCCCATAGACAAAGCAGGCACCAGTCACTTTGCGGCAAGGCTTTCCAGGGTGGGAGTTACCACAATGAATGCAACGAGTTTCCTTATTCTATGGTTCAGCTGGAGCCTGTTGTGCACCCTTCTTCTTGGCCTGAGCAGAGGATTGGCCAGAAGTAGGCCCTTTTCTCTTCTTCCTCAGCTCCCAATCCTTTTGAACAACATTCATATCCCTCTCAATCACCAAGGCCTTATTCACTACAGCACTGTAAGTGAGGAGCTCAAATGCATTGACTGCTTGCCTCAGTCTGGGTCACAGTCCCTCAGTGAATCTGGTGACCTTGGCCATTTCATTGGTCATAATATTTGGAGCAAAACGGGCCAACCTGGTGAATTCAGCTTCATACTGGGCCACAGAAAGATCCTTTTGCTCCAATTTGATAAACTCTGATTCCATCTATCTTGTACACTCCTGGGGAAGTATTTATCGAAGAATATCTCTCTAAACTCTCCAAGAAATAATCTATCCATTCCGATGCTGCTCCTCGACTAACCACCAATCATAGGCTTCTCCCTGGAGAAGGTAGGTGGCAAATCTGATCCGCTCCATATCCTGACTACCATGGGCCATAAAAGCCTTCTCCATGTCTCGCACCCACCACTCAGCATCAACAGGGTTGGTGGATCCAGAGAAAGGGGCAGGGGCAAATTTCTTGAAGTCTGCAAAGCTGCGGCCAACCCCTATACAGGATTGAGATGGAGTAGGCTGGGTCTGTGGAGCAGTAGAGTCAGGCTGAGTCTATGGAACAGGAGGGGCAGGCCGTGTCTGTGGAGCAGTGTGAGTAGGCTGAGCGGACAAGGCCTGCAGAATCTGGTGCTGCAAGTCCCGCATCGACTGCGCCATACCCGAGAGAACCTGAAGCATCTCGGTCTGGAGTTGCTACTGATCAGTCCCGACTGAATTGGCAGGGGCAGCAGCTCCGGTGGCTTCCAGACCTCCTGGTTGGCCAGCATTACCAACCTGGGAACTCTCATCATTTTGTCGACTTCTAGTGCGACGTGACATTCTTATCTCCTTATAAATTAGTTGTAATTAATATCACTGTAAACATTAATTGTTAGGCTTTCAAAGCATAATATCTGATATTCCTTTAAATTTATAATTGTCTCTATGTCACTCTAGTGTTTTGCCTAAGGTGTCATCATGTATATGTCCCTAATGTCATAACCTAGCTCTGATACCACTAAAGCTATCACACCCCAGTCCCAAAATTTAAGCTAGGATGACAACCCGCCGCATGCCAGGCATGCAAAGTATCTCGAACTTCATCACATAAATCAATATAAAGCAAAATTCACATCCATGATTTATTACCAACCATAATTATCAGTCTTGGGCTACCTGCCCTACACACAAGCAAATTTGAACTAAATCAATATAATGAAACTAAGTCTATTTAATAGAAGCTCCTTCTATCCCAATTATCCTTCTTTATTCCT
Organism: Calamus simplicifolius; assembly: GCA_900491605.1. Lineage (NCBI taxonomy): Eukaryota > Viridiplantae > Streptophyta > Magnoliopsida > Arecales > Arecaceae > Calamus > Calamus simplicifolius. The sequence continues at coordinate 286,403 of UESW01004184.1, forward strand.
GAGGCTCTGAAAAACATTGTGAGAATTCTATGAGCTCACACTCAATAAGTAAGCCTAATAAAATTTCAAAATTTCATTTATCATGCTATCAACAGGTTCATGTCATCAGATCAATTAATTTGAAACTTAATTCAATAATAATTACTAGAATGTATGCGATGTAAACAAAACATTGTTTATACTATCATTATGTTTCTTTATGTCCCACGGCCCTACAACACACATTTTGTATATCACTCTTAAATATCCCCTAAGAGGAAGGGTCCTGGTACCAATATTATGTCATCTGTCATGTGATAATCTATCATGTGAGAATCTGTCATGTGATAACCTGTCATGTGAGAACCGCGGCGACACATAAAGTTTTTCTGTCATTATCATAATTACATATTATCATAGTAACAACATGATTTTTGCAAAATTAACATAATTACATTTATCTGTAAGTTCACAGTTTACAAATTAAATAATTTATAAAATTATAATACTTGACTTACTTACCTCAGTACGCAAATTCCAATTGATAACTCAGCTAATTGGATACTTGGGAACCTACATAATCATTTTTCATTATTAAATTTCTAAAATCTGAATTATAAAATAATTCTTAAACTCTACCCAAACCACTTCACGGGCCCAACTTTGACCTCGAATATCTCTCAATATATACACCCAAATAGGGAAACAAAATTATTTCCAGAAACTAGAATCAATCCTGATTCGGGCCAATTATTTCCAAATTCACATATGCTGTTACGCGTCACCACTCATCGTTAATGCTTTCCACAAAACGATGGCTGCGTATGATAACATAGGAAAAGATGACAAACCAAAGTCATAATCGGCCACCACCTCTTAAGAATATATTTCATTAAAACACTCCAGATGCAGGAATATAGTCATTCTAACTTCTGATTTTTGATGTATAAATACGCTTCTTAATTTTGGTTTCCATGTGGATGAAGCTTTCACAATGCAATAATGGGAACAATGTGCCTAATATTAAAAAGATGGGAGAAAAACACAGCAGCAACTTTAGACTCGCTTTCCACTTAACTAGTACAAGATCAAAAACTCTCTCTTTTTCTTTTTCTTTTCCTTGAGAAAATAGGACGATCAAAACTCACGCCCGTCAACCATCTTAGAACACAGCTGCTTCAACTCCCTTTAAAAGCTTCGATTCTAAGCAAGAATCCTAGTGTTTTACTGGCTGGTGCTTCCATTGGCTCATTAAGCAAAAATGAGATGGAGTTCCCAAATTTTTCCTCAGCTGTTCTGAGCTTCTTGAGATTAAGCAAAAATTGGGTTGATGGAAATGAAATTTTTGGCTGGTCTGAGATTTTCATGAAAATGAAAATAGAAGCTTTTTTAATAAGGTAGACGGGGACAAGGATTTCTGCAGGGATGAGATCTCTATGGAGCTGAAATTAATGGAGAAGTTTCTATTCTCTTGGGGGGGATGGAGATGATAATGGGAATGGAGCTAAAATAGTAATGAAAATGGAGATGAAAAATAGCTTCCACTTCTTTCTCGCTTCATTAACTTTTTTGGTGCCTACTTGCTTAAGAAGATATAACATTGCTTCTTAGGTATTTTGGGTGGTTACTATGGATGAGTAGGAATGAACGCCAATTTCAGAGGAAGCAACGTAACTTGACGGGCAATGCTTTATCTTGCCCAGTGGTGAAGTTGAATTCGATAACATCATGCCGCTATTTATCGGATCAAATAATCCATTGCACTGGGGTATTGACAACCATGTGAGCTTATACATTTCAACTCCTATCTTAATTTCTTAATTGGATGCTCCCGCCATGGGGCATTGTGAAGGTGAAGTTTGATGCATCATGAACGATGGGGAAGCAGGGGTACGTTTCATATCATGGTGCCTATTGCTGTTAAAAGGCACATGCATATAGTGCCAGAAGAGGTTGAATTTCAAGTGTCACAAACCCTAATTTGAAATTTGATCCAAAGATAATTGTGGCACTATTGCATACTTTTAAAGCAAACATTAAGAGCACATAAAGGCTACTAAACCCCAATATATACAACGTAACGACAAACAAGATAACATTAGCAAAAGCTATATCTCATATATTTCATATATCAAAATGCCGTCACAAGGTTGGTATACTAGTATATAACTGTATCTAAGCATCATCCTCAAAGTACATATCCGAGTAGTTAAAACAACATTAGATCAAATAGAAAATAAAATCTAAGTCTCTTTCCTAGTGACCGTGCCTAACTCCAGATCTAACAATTAAGCATCATCATCATCCTCTAAAGGGTTAATACCCTAAAAGCTTAGAAGCAATTCTATATGTACCATCATGAATATATAAAAAAAACTAGAATGAATTATATATCAAATTAAAATTTTACAGAAAGAAACAAACATATCCACGAAACTAGTTGCAAAACTATAAAACCAACCATAATCTAGTACCAAAATCATAAATATCAACATAATCATATATCCACATCACAATAATCCGCATACCAAAGATACATACTAACAAGCCTCATGCCGGTGGTTCGTGTTTAATAACATAATCTAACCTTTCATATTAGACTAGTGCCTAGCATATTAGACTCAACTATATCATATCCATAGAACATGATTGATTCTACATCGACTTCTTTGGCCCTTAGCCCTTCTCTTGTGCCATCAGTTTAGGCTAGTAAAAAATCACTTCAATACTATTAGAACTAATATTACGTATCAACCATCCTTGGCATGAAACTAACTTACACTCACCATCATCATACACATCAACATACTAAAGTTATATACCAACAAATTTTATGTCAGTAGTCTGTCTAACAACTTAGCATGATAATTTATGCATGCACAAGTTTCCACACTAGTGCGTAGCATTTTAAACCCAGCCACATCATATCCATAGATCATGATTGATTTTACACTGGCTTCTCTGGCCTTCAACCTTTTTTGGTGCAGCTGATTTAGGCCAATAAAAAATCACTCCAACACAGCCAAAACTAAGTACCACATATCAATAGTATCCATATATGATGTCTTAAATCTAACCATATCATATTCACAAATCATGATTGATTCCTAATGCTACCATTGCCACATCCAATGACTAATCCACATGCCTACACCATAACAACTCATATACACACAAAGCCATAGCCATACCATAATCACAATAGCATTTTATATCATACTCACATATCTTAAGTGAAAGCCAAATAATATACTATAACACACACACACAGATATATATATATGTGTGTGTGTGCGCGCACGTGCACGCGTGTATGCATGCTTCACACATAAATCATCATGCACGATAAAATATGCTGAGAAATCTAACAATAATTTCATAATGCATAAAACTCCTACAATGATTACTAATCCAATATTCTCTCCAACATCCACCAATAACAATCAATCCACTAAATGATCACCTATAATTATGATCATAAACATATAATTAATTTACCAAAATTTTTAATTAAAAAATTACCTTTATACCCTTCCTTTCCATATGTTTTAAATTACCATTATACCCTTATATCTTAGTGGTTGTTAACCTATGTTTAACTATGTTTACTTAAAGTTTAATTATTATCTAATGTTACTATTTACTATCTAATCATTAATATTACTATTTACTATTTACTATCTAATCATTAATGTCAGGTGGATAACAGCGACGTCCGGTGGATAACGGCGACGTCCAGCAGCACCGCACAAACCCTTGAAGTCTAGCTTCATTCCCCCACCTTCCAATTGATCCAGTTGCAACCCTTGTTAGTCAAATTTCCCAGCATTAGAAAATGAAACAGAGTATGCTCACGTATTTCTTACCGCCTTCTTTCCCTGCTCCTGCGCCATTTCCGGCAATGGCTTGGCTCCGGCTTGGCCTCTTGGTGATTGAGCTTCTAGGCTCTTTATATAGAGGGTTATGATCCTCAAATCCATTTTAATTTGGCGAGGAATGATGGGGATTAGATTAGTTATGAACAAGGTTCTAGAGGTTAGTAATAGAGGAAGAAGATGATTGTTGGACTGAAAACGCTAATGATGGAAAAAAAAAAAGACTTGTTTAGCAATTAAACTGGTTTGGTTTAGGTTAAAATCTCATGGGTTTGGGTCTAGTTTAAGTGGGTTTAATGCCTTACGATAGGCGACTTGAGAGGGGGGATGATATCAGCAATAAAGACGCTGAATTCCACAACATTCTTCATGGAAATTGACTTTTCTACAGACCAAAAAATGGAAGATAATTTATCACTTTAAATCATCCCTAGATTTCTTCCACTGAAATCATATTTATCGCAAGGCAAGCTGGGTAACAGATAAACTGACAAGCGGATAAACCATAGAATAAACTTTCATGTCTTTTGCTGTGAATCCACTAAGGCCTTGGCAAACTATAAACAAGATCCTAGAAAGCACTTTCCTATACCATGGGCTGCCACATGTTCGGTATAATAGCATGGATAACTGAATCAGATTAGCATAACAATAATTATTCACTATGATGCATATCTAAAAAATCTCACCAACATGTCGTTTAAGAGTTACCATGCAAATAATAAATAAATAAATAGCAGTAATAAAATAAAATAAATTCCACACTCGTTCGGTCATCAATTCAAACCACGTAATGGCTGTGAGTAAATAATATTCTCAAGCTACTACAAATTAAGAAGGCCCATAAGAAAATATATGATGGATACATATATGCTTTAAAAATAAGGTGAATGACAAGGTATTCCTTTTCTCCTCCATCGCCGTGAGCTTTTAGTAGGGCCAATGCTATCCTTTGGAATAAAAGAATTGGCTATGTTAGCTTCAACATCAGCATCACTCTTGCTTGTTTGTTGATCTATCTTGCTACTTTGTTGGAAGGGTGAGTTGTTTGAAGTATTACTAGTGGAAGAACACTTTGACTTGGAAGTTTCCATCTCTTCATCTTGAAAGCTAGCGAGAAGCTATCACTACAAGAAATTTAAAATATTGCGACGCCAAAATGCGTCGCAATTGCGTCGCTAAACATGGTATAGCGACGCAATTGCGACGCAATGATGGCGTCGCTCAACTCCCCGTCGCAATACACTTTTGTCGCAATTGCGTCGCAATATTGCGACGCTTGCGACGCTCTGCGACGCATAAAAATGCGTCGCTAAATTTAAAATTAAATTTTTTTAAAAAATTTATTAATAAATATTGCGACGCAATTTATTGCGTCGCAATATTTAAAATTAATATTTAAAAATTAAAAATTTATTAATAAATATTGCGACGCAAATTGCGTCGCAATATTTAAAATTAATTTTAAAACAAAAAAATTTATTATTAAATATTGCGACCCAATTAATGCGTCGCAAGATTTATAATAATTTATTTGTTTTAAAAATTATTTTTATTATTGCGACGCAATTGATGCGTCGCAATATTTATTAATAAATTTTTAATTTTTAAAATTAATTTTAAATATTGCGACGCAATAAATTGCGTCGCAATATTTATTAATAAATTTTAATTTTTTATATTAATTTTAAATATTGCGACGCAATAAATTGCGTCGCAATATTATTAATTAATTTTTTTTAAAAAATTTAATTTTAAATTTGCGACGCATTTTTATGCGTCGCAGAGCGTCGAAATTTTTTTTTAAAAATATTTAAATAATTAAAAATTAAAACGGTTAATAAAATTTCGCTAAATCTAAATATTGATACAAACATTTTTCACTCAATCCAAACAATAATAAATTTCAAAAAATAATTTATATATTAAAATTTAAAAGTTTTTACAACATAAAAAAAAAAATACATCAAGAATCTGAATGATCACGTGAAGGCTGTGGAGGCTGTGGAGGCTGAAGACTCTGCGACAAGCGTCTAACCATATCCCGCAAATACTGCATCTCATCTCGCATGTCAGCAACCTCCTGATCCCGGCCTCGCATACGATCCTCAAAATCCTGCTCGTAATCCTGGCGAAGCTCCTCTGCAATAGATCTGCGAAGCTCCTCTAAACGCTCGGGAGGAAGATCAACAGGAACTCGCGAGCTGGAGGCCTGATGGGGAAAAAATGTAGAAGCTCTAGTGCCCATACCATAGACCCTGCGGTCTCGTGGCTGGGCACCAACAGCCTCCAAAAACACACGTCGACTCTCATCTGCTGAGAGTTCGACGGGCGTCTCCCCATCAGTAGAGTCGACCTGTGATGCCTGGGATCGAAGCTCGTCGACTCGTGCCTTGAAATTATGAAATCAATAATAAATGAGTTAATAAATTTCTAGAAATAAAATTTTAAAAATTAAACAGATACTACATAAATCTAATTTCTTACCGCAACCTCCCGTGATCGCGTATCGACCCAGGAGCCGTCCCTCCTGGTGTGTGTCGCCCTGAATAGACGAAACTCACCAGGATCTCCGCCCTCCTGCTCAGTCTATAACAATAAAAAAATGATATTAATAAAAATATTTGTAAAGAACTAAAATAGTAATTAAAATATTTATGTTTTCTTACCATACGCCGTCTGTGCTCCTGAATCGAAATGGAGCCCGATGTATGACAGGAGAGACCCGTGCCACGACCGCCCTTCTCAGATCGGCGGTTCGTGCTGGCTGATGCGGACCTCCTGCGCCAGCCATCGGACTCCCAGGCCTGCTGCCACTCGTGCCAAATACCCTCTGGCACGTGCGCAGGACGCTGACCCGACGACCTCCAACGATGAAGCATGTCGGAGTATCGGCGTCGCGTCAGAGCCTCCCATGCTGCCCTAATGGCATCATGGGTGGCAGGATCCCACGTAAATTTTTTCTGCATTAAAATAAACAGTTAGTTTCTGAATTTATTAACTTTAAAGAATTATATATCACTGCTAAATTGTATTTAATAAGTTTACCTGAAACTCGGAAAAATAAAACTCCCTCGTGGCCGGCGATACGTGGCGCCAATCGTAGCCACTGGGATCTGCACGCCTCTGAAAAACGGCGCTGATGTGGCTGGAGACATGATGCTGCTCAATGAATCTGTTAAAAAAATGCAAGTTTATAAGTTAATGACTTAAAAACATTAACAAATATTTGTAATTAATATATACTTACATCCCCTGAGCATCAAGTCGAAGTAAAGTGCGGCCGAAGGCGGAAGAACTCTCGGAGGTCTGTGCCGATCGGGTAGATGGTAATACTGTGCAGAGGTCGAAGGCTGCGCCTCTGCTGGAGATCCAAACTCTCCATCTCCGACGCTCATGTGATCTGATGTCGAAGGATCCAAACTACGTCTCTGCTCACCCAATCTATCGTCGGTAGATCTACCTCTGCCCCTCATACTGAAAATACTAAGGATTCACACAATTAATTACGATTAATGATTGACTATGTACGAATTTAACACTTATAAAAAAAAGTTAAATTTTAAAAAACCTTTATGTTTAATCGTTGTCATTTGTTTCGTGAAATGTTGGTTCAACATCCGATGCCGTATCGGATTGCGAATCAGTTTCATTATCGGAAGGAAACCGAACATTTGCATCCGCAATTTCTTGGACATCACCACTTGGATCTTCAGGAGCTCTTGTGTCGTCCTCAATTGCATGCAGTTCCATCTCATCCTCTTGAAATGCAGGGCACTCGGCTGATTGACTTGATGAACTCTCCTCTAATACGATTGTTGAACGTGGGACGATTTTAGAAACGGCCCACCAATCTCGCTTGTCGTTGCGCAAACTTGGATATCCGCAGTAAAAGACTTGCTGAGCTTGGGATGCAAGGATGAATGGGTCATATTTCTGTAATCTTCGTCGATGGTTCACTTCAACCAAATTATAGTCGTTATGAACCCTTTTGCCCACAGGAATTATCGGATCGAACCAATCACAACGAAACAATACGGTTCGTTTTAAAGGCCAACCGGGATATTCAACTTCAACCACCTCTACTAACTTTCCATAATAATCCTGCATATTTGCTCCAACACTTTCTCCTTTTACACACACGCCCCAGTTCTGAGTGCCTCTTGAAGCTGCTAATCGTTCAATCTGAAATTTGTACCCATTTACAAAATAGCCAGTAGAGGTTGTTACGGTCTTCAATGGCCATTGCGATAGACATTTAATGAAAATATTGTCGGTTGTCGACCATGGACCGTTGACCTATAAATTAATAAGCTATTGACATCCAATTCAAAAAATAATTGCCATTATCGAAATTGATTGAGTGATACTACTCACAAATTCATAAAACCAGTAAGCAAACTCCGTTTCTAATTTCTGCCCAATTGCAACTTGACTGATGTCGGGATTCATCTGTCGTTGTCTATCACAAAACATCCTTATGGGATGAAAAGGATGAAAACTACTGTTAGAAATTAAATATTATGGTATATTATTATATAAATTTAAATTTTCAATTTAGCATTGAAGTATACACTTACTCAATATATGGATCGACTTCTCGACAGTTCATTAGGATGTAATAATGTGCTGCATTATACTCCATATCGCTAAGATTTCTTGACTTCTGCCCACCAAATGAACGGCCGATAGCTTTAAAAATTGATATTCTACCGTCATTAGCTTCTGCTTCGTCCACACATACGTCATCGTTACGACCATGATTTCGGCTCCTCGTGTGGACGTGACCCTCAAAGTAATGCGAGGCAAAAGCTGAAACTTCTTCGACCAAGTGTGCATTGCATATAGAACCTTCAACCCTTGCCTTATTACGCACATTATTTTTTAACTTCTTAAGATACCTATATGTAAAGTTGCAACAAAAAATTAACGAATTTTTCAAGCAATGAAATAATATTTCAAATGTCAACATATCTTAATGATGTATATATTTACCTCTCGAATGGATACATCCAGCGATACTGCACAGGACCAGCTATGCTCGCTTCGTATGGCAAGTGAACCGGTAAATGCTCCATTGAGTCAAAAAAACTGGGAGGAAATATTCGCTCAAGCTTGCATAAAATAATTGGAATTTCCTCCTCAAGCCTTGCCATTGATGCAGAAGTAATGACTGCGGCAGATAACTCCTTGAAGAATAAGCTGAGCTCCGTAATTGCCTTCCAGACATGTTGCGGAAGCAACTCACGAAAAGCTATAGGTAATAATCGTTGCATGAAAACATGGCAGTCATGGCTCTTCATGCCGAACAACTTGAGCTTATGCATGTCCACACACCTACCGATATTTGAGGCATAACCATCTGGAAATTTTAACCCTCTTAGCCAGTTACATAAAACTTCTCGTGAATTTCTGTCAAGAGTGTAACATGCTTTAGGATAGGTCCCATCGGCACTCCTTCTCAAATCACCTCTTCTACAGTACTGATTAAGTTCTTCTCTTGACTTTGCAGTATCTTTTGTTTTTCCCGGGATGTTTAGCACCGTGTTAAATATGTTATCAAAGAAATTTTTCTCTATATGCATGACATCCAAGTTGTGCCGGATGAGATTTGTGCTCCAATAAGGCAAATCCCAAAATATACTTCGCTTCTTCCAGTTATGTTCTTTACATATACGGCTATTTATTCTATCTGCATCTGGTTCCCATGCATACATCAACCCCAAATTCTCTATAGAATCAAATAGATCCGTGCCGGACCTAACCGGTTCGGCAAATTTTGTGACTGCTTTGTTCTTCCGGAAGGCGATCAAGTTACGCCTGTAAGGATGATTTGGTGGCAAGAACTTCCTATGGTTATCAAACCATGACTGCTTACCACTCTTCTGCAATGTAAATGCATCCGAATCATACATGCAATGAGGGCATGCCAGACGTCCAGCAGTGCTCCAACCAGACAACATTGCATATGCCGGAAAATCACTTATTGTCCACATCAAAGCAGCTCTCATTAAGAAATTTTGTTTCATAGAAATGTCGTAGGCTACCACTCCTGTTTCCCACAACATTTTCAATTCGGCCACCAACGGTTGCAGAAAGACATCAATCTTTTCCTTAGGATTTGATGGTCCTGGAACCAAAACGGTTAAAAACATTGCAGGATCTTTCATGCACTTCCACGGAGGAAGGTTATATACAGTCAGTATCACAGGCCAACATGAATACTGTTGCCCCGCTTGACCAAATGGTTGGAAGCCATCGGTACAAAGACCTAATCTCACATTCCTTATATCTTCAGCGAAAACAGGATGATTTTCATTGAACTGCTTCCAAGCCTTTGAATCTGATGGATGCCGCATTTCATCCTCTTTAGATTCATGTTCGGCATGCCATCTCATATCAGCAGCTGTTGCCTCAGATCTGTATAATCTCTGCAGGCGTGGGGTAAGAGGAAAGTAATGCATCCTCTTGTAAGGCACACTTTTCCTCCTACTTGTACCGGCTCCTCCTTCGGTGTTTTTGAACCTCGATTGCCCACAAATCTTACACCATCTCAGCTCTGAGTCTTCACCCCAAAATATCATACAATTGTTCAAGCAACAATCGATCTTATTAACTGGAAGCCCAAGCCCACGCAACAACTTCTTTGTTGCGTAAAAACTGTCTGCGGCAACATTATCATTTGGCAGAATTTCTTTGATTAACTCAGCTACAGAATTGAACGCCTTTTCTGATAATCGATGTTCTGCCTTAATATTCAACATTCGAGCAGCTGTAGAGAACTGGGAATGACCCTCACACCCAGGATACAATTCTTGATTGGCAGCACTCAACATATCGTAAAATTGTTGTGCTTCTGGGTTTGGTTCTTCCATAAATGTATTCTGATTGAAGTCATTACCCGATGCATTCATAACCATTTGTTCATATGTGTTTAAATTCACAAATGGTTCTTCTACGGGAATTGACTCTTGTTCGCCTATAACAACTGCTGGAATATCCTCTGGTTCACCATGACAGTACCAAACATAGTAATCAGGCACAAAACCCTTCTTACACAAATGCACCTTAACAGTTTCCACATCTCTGTAGGCTTTATTCTGACACCTGTGGAAGTTGCATGGGCACCTAATCCTAGGCCCATCCATCCATTCAGGTTGGCTACATGCAAATGCGATAAACTCTTCCAATCCATTCAGAAAATCTGGATTCAGCAAGCCATCTTTTATCCTTGCATACATCCATGAGCGAGTCCCGCTCATTTTTGTCCGACTTATACAAAGTCTGGTAAAGCATTAATAAAACCAAAAAATAAAACTATATTAGTATTAATATATATCTAAATTATTTCTTGGGCACAACTAATTAAGGTTAATTACAACCAATTAAATCATTTATAAGTACGCAAATAATTTAGATATATTTATGTACTAATATAATTACAATCCAATTGCTAGGAAGGACCGATGCATAGGTTAATGGCTAAAGAGAGGGCTTGAGTTTGTGTCGGGCCATAAGGCGATGCGTTTAGTCATTAGACTTCACAAGAATTCAAGTGTCTTAAATAATTCTACCTTCACTCCATGTCTACAAGGTAAGGCCCTATCCCATTCAAGAATATTTTTTGTGATATGTTATTCTGCTATTAATTATCATCGATCGGCAACATTGAAATTTCGGCAGCATTTCCCCATATGTTCTCCTACATGTGTGGTATATAAGCCACACTAGGAGAACGTATGAGCAAATGCAAACCGAAATCTCACCCCACGATGATTACTAGCAGACTAACATGTCACAAGAAATATTCCAAACTGTCCACCAGGACAATTTGAGAATTTGCAAGACTAAGGCTTACAAATTCTCAAACGGGTCTAAAGGTTAATTAAAGTGCTGTGATTATGAAAGTCCGAAGACAATCGAACTTATGCTTGTTATTCTTAACTTCTTGTGAATTATACATGTAATCACTAACTTTTTTAAGATTATTGTGTCAAATACAAATGTTTGCGAATACTAAAATGTAAATCATTGAAACTAGTAATTTGTTGCTGGAAATTAAATAATATACAACAAAACATTTTATTTAGCATTTCAAAATGTAATGCATCATTAAGTTTGCAGCAAATATAAATAATCAAGACATAACAAATGTAAATGAGTATAAATGCACAAATACTATTGTCATAAACATTCTGCTTAAATTAATTATTGCATAAATAATATGTAAATTAAATAAACATTCTGCTTAAATTAAGAAAAATTTTTTTTTTTTTTTGGGGGGTTTCCCCCCTCCCCCCTGCTATAAAATTTTTTTTTTTTTCACAGTGGCCTGGCCACCGTGGCCAGGCCACTGCCGGCCACGGCAAGACAAGAAAAGAAAGGGGGCCCCCCTGACCCCAAATTTTTTTTTTTTTTTCACAGTGGCCTGGCCACCGTGGCCAGGCCACTTGCCGGACAAGAAAAAAAGGGCCCCCCCTGCAAATTTTTTTTTTTTTTTTCACAGTGGCCTGGCCACCGTGGCCAGGCCACTGCCGGCCACGGCAACGGCCGTGGCCGGACAAGATAACAAAGGGGGGGCGGGGGGTTTCCTCCCTCCCCCCCCCTGTTAAAAAAAAAAATTTTTTTTTCATTACAGTGGCCTGGCCACCAAGGCCAGGCCACTGCGGCCCGGAGAAGACGGCCGGACAAGAAAAGAAAGGGGGGTGCGGGGGGTTTCCCCCCCTCCCCCCTGGAAAAATTTTTTTTTTTTTTTTTTTTCAGTGGCCTGGCCACCGTGGCCAGGCCACTGCCGGCCACGGCAACGGCCGTGGCCGGACAAGAAAAGAAAGGGGGGGGGGGGGGGGTTTCCTCCCCTCCCCCCTTTAAAAAAAAAAATTTTTTGATTACAGTGGCCTGGCCACCGTGGCCAGGCCACTGCCGGCCACGGCAGCGGCCGTGGCCCGGCCACGGCCGTGGCCGGAGAAACAAAGGGGGGGCGGGGGGGTTTCCTCCCCTCCCCCCTGTTAAAAAAAATTTTTTTTTTTTTATTACAGTGGCCTGGCCACCGTGGCCAGGCCACTGCCGGCCACGGCAGCGGCCGTGGCCGGAGAAGACGGCCACGGCCCGGCCGTGGCCGGAAAGAAAACAAAGGGGGGGCGGGGGGGTTTCCTCCCCTCCCCCCTGTTAAAAAAAAAATTTTTTTTTTACAGTGGCCTGGCCACCGTGGCCAGGCCACTGCCGGCCACGGCAGCGGCCGTGGCCGGAGAAGACGGCCACGGCCCTGCCGTGGCCGGAGAAGAAAACAAAGGGGGGGGGGGGGGTTTCCTCCCCTCCCCCCTGTTAAAAAAAAAATTTTTTTTTTTTTACAGTGGCCTGGCCACCGTGGCCAGGCCACTGCCGGCCACGGCAGCGGCCGTGGCCGGAGAAGACGGCCACGGCCCTGCCGTGGCCGGAGAAGACGGCAAGAAAAAAAAAAAAATTTTTTTTTTTTTTTTTGGGCTAACCTTGGTTGCCGGAGTCGGATGGCCGGGTAGCCGGAGGACGGGGAATCGCCGGGGAATCGCCGGGTCGGACGGAATAGCCGGAGGACGGCGGCGGCGCTAGGTCAAGATGGAAGGAGGAAGGAGAAGGGCGGCTTAAATATCGGAATTAGCGACGCGTCGCTAATTAGTCGCAATATTTTTTTTTTTTTTTTCTGAAAAAATAGCGACGCCAAATGCGTCGCTGCGTCGCTAAAATGGCGCCATTTCCTGGCGGGAAAATATTTTTATTTTCTAATAATTGCGTCGCTAAGGCGTCGCAATTTTTTTAATAATTTTAATTATTAAAATAAAAACTTATTACAAATTGCGACGCAATAATTGCGTCGCAATTATTTTTTTAATATTTTTAAATGAATTATATTTTAATCGATTGCGACGCCGTCGCATTGCGACGCATTATTGGCGTCGCAAATTTCGGCGTCGCAATAGGATTATGCATCGCAATTATTGCGACGACCTCGCAAGGATTGCGCGCCGACGGCGTCGCGTCGCTAAGCGATTGCGACGCATAATCGCGTCGCTAATGCGTCGGTTATATACGCAAAGATCGGCGACGATCCGACGGTTGCGATCGATCCAAGCCCTGATCCCGATCGGCCACGACCTATCTCGGACCATGGCAATCCGTCCGAGATGATCCGACGGTTGCGATTGATCCAAGCCCTGATCCCGATCGGCCACGACCTATCTCGGACAGTTGCAATCCGTCCGATCGGCGATGATCCGACGGTTGCGATCGATCCAAGCCCTGATCCCGATCGGCCACGACCTATCTCGGACCATGGCAATCCGTCCGAGATCGGCGACGATCCGACGGTTGCGATCGATCCAAGCCCTGATCCCGATCGGCCACGACCGATCTCGGACCGTGGCAATCCGTCCGAGATCGGCGACGATCCGACGGTTGCGATCGATCCAAGCCCTGATCCCGATCGGCCACGACCGATCTCGGACCATGGCGATCCGTCCGAGATCGGCGACGATCGACGGTTGCGATCGATCCAAGCCCTGATCCCGATCGGCCACGACCTATCTCGGACCAATCCGTCCGAGATCGGCGACGATCCGACGGTTGCGATCGATCCAAGCCCTGATCCCGATCGGCCACGACCGATCTCGGACCATGGCGATCCGTCCGAGATCGGCGACGATCCGACGGTTGCGATCGATCCAAGCCCTGATCCCGATCGGCCACGACCGATCTCGGACCGTGGCGATCCGTCCGATCGGCGATGATCCGACGGTTGCGATCGATCCAAGCCCTGATCCCGATCGGCCACGACCGATCTCGGACCATGGCGATCCGTCCGAGATCGGCGACGATCCGACGGTTGCGATCGATCCAAGCCCTGATCCCGATCGGCCACGACCTATCTCGGACCAATCCGTCCGAGATCGGCGACGATCCGACGGTTGCGATCGATCCAAGCCCTGATCCCGATCGGCCACGATCTCGATCCCGATCCGACCGATCCAAGGATCGGCCACGACCGATCTCGGACCATGGCAAAGATCGGCGACGATCCGACGGTTGCGATCGATCCAAGCCCTGATCCCGATCGGCCACGACCGATCTCGGACCGTGGCGATCCGTCCGAGATCGGCGACGATCCGACGGTTGCGATCGATCCAAGCCCTGATCCCGATCGGCCACGACCGATCTCGGACCGTGGCGATCCGTCCGAGATCGGCGACGATCCGACGGTTGCGATCGATCCAAGCCCTGATCCCGATCGGCCACGACCTATCTCGGACCGTGGCAATCCGTCCGAGATCGGCGACGATCCGACAGTTGCGATCGATCCAAGCCCTGATCCCGATCGGCCACGACCTATCTCGGACCGTGGCAATCCGTCCGAGATCGCGACGATCCGACGGTTGCGATCGATCCAAGCCCTGATCCCGATCGGCCACGACCGATCTCGGACCATGGCGATCCGTCCGAGATCGGCGACGATCCGACGGTTGCGATCGATCCAAGCCCTGATCCCGATCGGCCACGACCTATCTCGGACCATGGCCATCCATCCGAGATCCGATCCGACGGTTGCGATCGATCCAAGCCCTGATCCCGATCGGCCATGACCGATCTCGGACCGTGGCGATCCGTCCGAGATCGGCGACGATCCGACGGTTGCGATCGATCCAAGCCCTGATCCCGATCGGCCACGACCGATCTCGGACCGTGGCGATCCGTCCGAGATCGGCGATGATCCGACGGTTGCGATTGATCCAAGCCCTGATCCCGATCGGCCACGACCGATCTCGGACCATGGCAATCCGTCCGAGATCGGCGATGATCCGACGGTTGCGATCGATCCAAGCCCTGATCCCGATTGGCCACGACCTATCTCGGACAGTTGCAATCGTCCGAGATTGGCGACGATCCGATGGTTGCGATCGATCCAAGCCCTGATCCCGATCGGCCACGACCTATCTCGGACCGTGGCAATCCGTGCGAGATCGGCGACGATCCGACGGTTGCGATCGATCCAAGCCCTGATCCCGATCGGCCACGACCGATCTCGGACCGTGGCGATCCGTCCGAGATCGGCGACGATCCGACGGTTGCGATTGATCCAAGCCCTGATCCCGATCGGCCACGATCTATCTCGGACCGTGGCAATCCGTCCGAGATCGGCGCCGATCCGATGGTTGCGATCGATCCAAGCCCTGATCCCGATCGGCCACGACCGATCTCGGACCGTTGCAATCCGTCCGAGATCGGCGATGATCCGACGGTTGCGATCGATCCAAGCCCTGATCCCGATCGGCCACGACCTATCTCGGACAGTTGCAATCCGTCCGAGATCGGCGACGATCCGACGGTTGCGATCGATCCAAGCCCTGATCCCGATCGGCCACGACCTATCTCGGACCGTGGCAATCCGTCCGAGATCGGCGATGATCCGACGGTTGCGATTGATCCAAGCCCTGATCCCGATCGGCCACGACCGATCTTGGACCATGGCAATCCGTCCGAGATCGGCGACGATCCGACGGTTGCGATCGATCCAAGCCCTGATCCCGATCGGCCACGACCGATCTCGGACCGTGGCGATCCGTCCGAGATCGGCGACGATCCGACGGTTGCGATTGATCCAAGCCCTGATCCCGATCGGCCACGACCTATCTCGGACCGTGGCGATCCGTCCGAGATCGGCGACGATCCGACGGTTGCGATCGATCCAAGCCCTGATCCCGATCGGCCACGACCTATCTCGGACCGTGGCAATCCGTCCGAGATCGGCGATGATCCGACGGTTGCGATCGATCCAAGCCCTGATCCCGATCGGCCACGATCGATCTCGGACCATGGCGATCCGTCCGAGATCAGCGACGATCCGATGGTTGCGATCGATCCAAGCCCTGATCCCGATCGGCCACGACCTATCTCGGACCATGGCAATCCGTCCGAGATCGGCGCCGATCCGACGGTTGCGATCGATCCAAGCCCTGATCCCGATCGGCCACGACCGATCTCGGACCGTGGCGATCCATCCGAGATCGGCGACGATCCGACGGTTGCGATCGATCCAAGCCCTGATCCCGATCGGCCACGACCGATCTCGGACCGTGGTGATCCGTCCGAGATCGCGACGATCCGACGGTTGCGATCGATCCAAGCCCTGATCCCGATCGGCCACGACCTATCTCAGACCATGGCAATCCGTCCGAGATCGGCGCCGATCCGACGGTTGCGATCGATCCAAGCCCTGATCCGATCGGCCACGACCGATCTCAGACCGTGGCGATCCGTCCGAGATCGGCGACGATCCGACGGTTGCGATCGATCCAAGCCCTGATCCCGATCGGCCACGACCGATCTCGGACCGTGGCGATCCGTCCGAGATCGGCGACGATCCGATGTTGCGATCGATCCAAGCCCTGATCCCGATCGGCCACGACCGATCTCGGACCGTGGCGATCCGTCCGAGATCGGCGACGATCCGACGGTTGCGATCGATCCAAGCCCTGATCCCGATCGGCCACGACCTATCTCGGACCGTGGCGATCCGTCCGAGATCGGCGACGATCCGACGGTTGCGATCGATCCAAGCCCTGATCCCGAACGGCCACGACCTATTTTTTTTTTATTTTCTGGTTAATTGAGTCGTTAATGCGTCGCAATATTTTTTCTCGATATTTAAATTTTATAAAATTAATTTCATTAAAATTATTTGCGACGCACTCGTTGCATCGCTAATTTTAAAATAATTTTTCAAAATTTTTTTAAAAACATTGCGATGCAATGTGTTACGTCGCAATTTTTTTTCCCGATATTTAAATTTTATTAAAATTTAATTTAAAAATATTGCGACGCATTATTGGCATCGCAATATTAAAATATTAATTTTTTTTGATTTTCTAGTTAATTGAGTCGCTAATGCGTCGCAATATTTTTTCCGATTTTTAAATTTTATAAAATTTAATTCTTTTAAAATTATAGCGACGCACTGTGTTGCGTCGCAATATTTTTCCGATATTTAAATTTTATTAAAATTTAATTTCATTTAAAATATTTGCGACGAAATTGGTGCGTCGCTACATTAAAAGTAATTTTTCTAATTATCTATTTAATTGCGTCGCTAATGCGTCGCTATTTAAAAAATTTATTTTTGTTAAAAACATTGCGACGCATATATTGAGTCGCAATTTTTATTGATATTTATATTTCATAAAAAAATAATTTAAAAACATTGCGACGCATAATTGGCGTCGCAATATTAAAATATGAATTTTTTTTGATTTTCTGGTTAATTGAGTCGCTAATGCGTCGCAATATTTTTTTCCGATATTTAAATTTTATAAAATTTAATTCTTTTAAAAACATTGCGACGCTCTATTTTGCGTCGCAATATTTTTTTCGATATTTAAATTTTATTAAAATCTAATTTCATTTAAATTATTTGCGACGCAATTGGTGCGTCGCTACATAAAAATTTTTTTTTCTAATTATCTATTTAATTGCATCACTAATGCGTCGCTATTTAAAATTTTTATTTCTGTTAAAAATATTGCGACGCATATATTGCGTCGCAATATTAAAAATTTAATTTTTTTTTAATTTTTTGGTTACTTGAGTCGCTAATGAGTCGCTAATGCGTCGCAATATTTTGTTGTCACAGAAGCGTCGCAAAGTGGTCTCAATGTAGCGACGCAAAATTGCGTCGCTAAAATTGCGTCGCTATTTCAGTATTTTCTTGTAGTGTATATCACGATACAAATATAGCATTAGCATTAATATAGTAGAGAATGTAGGAATGAGTAATAAAAATAAAGATCACATAAAATGCTTAACCCCCACCCCCACCACCACAAAAATACCACACAAAATAGAGAGTTTTGGAAATATTTATAGGTAATGACAGCATGAAATATATATGAAGAATTGATGATCTTTAGGTGTCCTGGTTGAACTACACGCCTATATAAATCACTTAATTGATTCTTACGTACTTTACATTCTATGGAGCAGAAGATATCTTTAGGATTCAACTTCCAATTACATATTTTGCAACAATTCTCTTGGCTAGAGTAAGCATGAACTTTGATTCGCCGACTATAAAGATGAAAAATTCTTTTCTTATTTATATGGTACTCCTTTATGCCCTGTGTATTCCAGAGTCTATTTATATCGTGAACTTCAACTGCATGGTGTTCCGATGCCCTCCTCACCTGTGTCAAATATTACCTCTTTGAGAGATTACAAAAAGAATAATAATATATATTTAGAGAGAGAGAGAGAAAGAGAATAAAAGTAATTCACTCACTTGGAGAACTTGGTGGCCTTCATGCTTGGTACGTTCATCTTGAATAAAAAGTAATTCATATTCATAGATCATGATTGATTTTACATCGGCCTCTTCGGCCCTCAGCCTTTTTTTGGTGCCCCCCATTTAGGCTAATAAAAAGTCACTCTAACACGGCTAAAACTAAGTACCACATATCAGTCATATCCATATCTGATGTCTTCAATCTAACCATATTATATCCACAAACCATGATTGATTCCACATTTACTTTTTTGGCACACTATCCTTTCCTCATGCTACCACTTCAACATCTAGTGACTAGTCCACATGCCTACACCATAACAACTCATATGCACACAAAGCCATAACTATACCATAATCACAATTGCATTCCATATCATACTCATATATCTTAAGTGAAAGCCAAAATAATACTACAACATATATATATTGTGTGTGTGTGTGTGTGTTTGTATGCATGCATGCATGCTTCACACATAAATCATCATGCACGATAAAATATGCTAAGAAATCTAACAATAATTTCATAATGCATAAAACTCCTACAATGATCACTAATCCAATATTCTCTCCAACATCCACCAATAATAATCAATCCATTAAATGATCACCTATAATTATGATCATAAATGTTGGTCCAGATGGTAACCCAAGAGGAGGGTGAATTGGGTTCTTAAAAATTTCTAACACTTAAAAATAATTTTTCAAAGTAATAGTGCGCAAGGATATATGCTATGAGTGTGGTGCTAAGAATGCAAAATAGAGTATAAAAGATAGAGTAGAGAGAAAGAGAGACAAGCACAAGAAATTTATAGTGCTTCGATGTTAGCTACACCTACATCCACTCCCAAGGAACTCTTGGGCCCACACTATAATTATCCTGATTACAGCAGAGTTATTTTACAAGCTCACAACTCAAACTTATTATTTTACAATGGGATCATAATAAACCCAGCCAATTTTTATAGGATCACCAACACAAACCCAATCACAAGCTTTCTAGCTTGAACAATGCCAAACTGCCAGCCTTGATTCCATCCCCTGATTGAACCAATAATCAAGAATAATAAAGAAATGTTTAAAATAGAAATAAAGCACCTTAAATGAGCAAATAAGACAGTGTAATCATGATAGAAATAGAAGAGCATGATTAGAAGATTTTTGAAGTTAAAATTTTCTTCTTTTTTTAAGAAATGATCTTCCTCAAGTTGTACTTAAAGCTTTAAAAAATCCTTGATGTAGAGGCTCTTGAAGAACTAGGGCTCTCTTCTTCTTCTTTTGATTTGATGAAAATCCTTCAAGATAAACTTTCGAATACTTTAGATTTCTCTAAACTCAAACAAATGGGATTTCAAATTTGAACTCTATTTTATTTCTTTTCTCTCTTGTGTTCTCTCTTGTTATTCCTCTTTGAAACGATCCCTTGGCTCTTATTTATAATCTCCTCTAAATCCTCTTTTAGAAGAAAACTAGCCATTGCAAATGCTTGAGGATTAGTTTAGCACATAAGAGGAAAGAGCCGTTGAAATCCGTTGGAGAAAAGTTAGACATTGGAGTCATTTTTGATACTTCTGAAATCTGTCTCTGACAGGTTAGAGTTGGCTCTAGCAATACTTGGAGTTGGCTATAACGCGGGATATATAAAACACGAACATCCGCTTATCGCAGAGTTGGCTTTGGTTTTTTAAGGGGTCGAGACCTTTTCGTGTGGAAGTCAACTCTAGTGAATGCGAAAGCCAGCTCTAATGAAGCTCCAAAAAATCACTCTCTGTATAACCATTAGAAGCCAGCTCTAATTCTTTGAAGGAGTCGGCTTTAATTTGATGCAAAATGAGACTTTCTGTCTTTCTGATGGAGTCAGCTCTAATCTCTGCAGGAGTCGGCTCTAATCCATGTTGAAAATGTCAAACTATTCTGATATGCTCTGGAGTCGGTTCTAATATATAATATTATATTATGATATAACATTATAACTATATATTACATTATAACTAAACTATAATATAATTAAATATTATATTATATTACATTATTTAATATAATTTTATAGCATACAATTATATTTTTTGAATATGAAAGTAATATCGAGAATTTCTTTATATGGATAAGGGGCATTTTAGTTCCAAAATTTTAAGTCAAGATTATTATTTGCAGGTAATTTTGGATCTGATTTCATAAATGGATATGAGATTTAGGATTACTAGGTTCGACAGTGAGATGAGGATGATTTGAAATCACTATCCTATAGGATTATTGAGGTACAACTAAATTAATAATCATATTATCTCCATTTGAATCATTAATGATCCTTGAGTGTTCATGACATGTAAAACACCCTTGAATAGACTTTAGAGCTTTAATGCCATCCATCGCACCACTCTTTCCCAAAGAAAATATTTTATATAAGCTTTCCTTGCAAATAAATTCTCGTTCAATATTCATTAATTATTACATAAAGATGCTATATATCTGCGCTCATTAAGATTGAATAGATGCTAACATGTTAAGGTAAAAATGCCATATATTTCCACCCATTAAGGTTGAGCAGAGGTTAATTAGAAATTTTGGGATAATTCAATTCAAACTTTGCATTGGCCTCTTCATAAACCCCAACTCCATCATTCACAAATCTATTACCATGTATAAAAGCAGCTTTCAATTTCAGCTTCAGTTTTGTTTCCAAAAACCAATTAAAATTATTGGTAGAATTTGATTGCAACTGATGTATAATACTCTTATATACATCTTTGGCTCTCAATGGAATCAACATGCCATTTGATTGGCTTAGGGTCAGTATGACTTAGATTTAACTTGATATATTCAAATTCAGATCGATATTGAGTCAAATCAAATTTATATTTAGAGTTAAACATCTATTTATTATTTTATAACTAAAATTTAATTGTTGATAATTAATATAGAGACATTTAGAAATTGAAGTATGATTAAAAAGAGTCAATTTAAATTTAAATATTTGTATAAGAATTTTTAATTTTATCTAAGTAATTAAACATTCTTAAATTAAAAAAATTATAAAATTTATAATATGTATTTATATATTTTAAGGCATTATAAATAGGAATTCATTAAAATATATAATAAAATATAAATATTTAAAAATAATTAAGTGAAAATAGATAAAGAAGATGTTATTTTTAAGATGAAAAATGAAATTAATTTGAATGTAAATTCATTTAAGGCCAATTTAGTTGATGTGAATAGCCCTTTAAAATTGGAATTAAAATCACCAATTCAATGTTAAGCATTTGTCTAGATGAAACTAGAGTCGAATTTCAAGTGTGTTTTAATATATCCCTTGCTTACATCCACAATATAACCAGAATTTGATAGGGTGATTTGAGATAAGAGTAGGAGGAATAACCTTGAAGAGGATCTACGAAAGATTAAGTAATAATGACATATTCGAAACAAATTCCAGTTTTCACTTAAGCATCCTCTTCACTCTCTTCAAAATACTGCAAACATACAAAGCTGGTCCATGCGTCTCTAGAATACAAATTCCCCAGCTTAAATTTTAGATTCCAAATGAAAGATAGTAGCACAAACAAGTAATTAGAACAAAGCCAAAGAAGCATTGACCATCTTATTCTATCACCAACAACATCTGCCCTAGGCTAGGCTTTGCGGCAGACATCCCCATCACATACATATCCTTCCTTGATCTTTCCCTCTTCTTCATCATATCATCATCGTCCTCATCATTTTTATTCTTTTCCTCCAACTCCTTGATCCTCTCTGGGATAGGCTTTGCGGCAGACATCCCCATACGGTAAGACATCCCTATACGCAGCCTCTCATTTCTTATTAACAAATATCAATAGATTAAGGTACGTATTCTTGGTTTATGTTTTTATATAAAAATTATTTATTTTAAGATTTTGATTATTATGTTTATTAAAGAAAAATTTTTAATGGATCTTACATGTGGTATCAGAGCCTTGATTGAAGAATTTTTGATTTTTCAATCAACAGAATGAAGCACTACAGAGACCGATGGCCCAATCTAATCTAATCTAATTTTGATGGTGGAGATCTCAATTGCTGTTTGATGGGATTCGATCGAATGGTCCTGGCATGGTCCCAAAGCCATGATCATTTACTCAACTAGACGAATGCTCATACAGTAAGATGCCCATATAATATATAATCTAATCTGATAACGTCCAATCACTGATCTTGAACGTCTGGGATGGACCGATTCTCGAACCTTTGCTTCACTAGGTTGCCTGCAAAGAAGTCCCAGGACCGAGAGGATTCTCCGGTGGGACCCTCCGACGCCCAAGTTAGCAATTGAGGTCAAAGCAGAAGAGGAGCTCGAATGAGCTCTTTTTAGATGAAAGGGTGCTTCCGGGGAGGAGGGATTCCTCTCTGGGCCTTAAGATAACGATTTTTCGAGGTTATCGCACATACCTGTTTACTGAGTGGATTCACCTTTTTATAGGGGTTGACCCTGGCATGATCATGTGGAATTCCATCAGGAAGGAATGTTCGCGAATTACTTAGGAGTTGCGTGAATCTGCACTGGTTGATGGGTCCTGTCCCATCGGAAAGGAAGAAAACAGCGGTTGGTGGGCTAAGTCCCATTAGCCGGTGGGGCTATCGGGTAGTTGGGTTCAGTCCCATCAGCAGCGTGGCCAGTGGGTAGTTGGATCTGGCATTATCAAGCGCGGGTCAGAGAGGTAGCGTCCCGAGCTACCAGGGCCATGTTGGGGCAGGTTTGGAAGAAACCAGGAGGTCTCGACTCTCCCGGGGGAGCCGAGGCTTATCTGGGTCGGCCAGGGGTGGCCGGGGCCAACCCCGCCGATTAGGACGTGCCGGGATGGGGCCGATCAGGAATGGTCGGGGCTGACCCGGCGGGCGCGGAGACACCGGGGCCGAGAAGGGATGACCAAGAATGGTCGGGGCCGACTCGGCGATCTTGGAGATGCTGGGGCCGAGAAGGGCCGACCAGGAATGGTCGGGGCTGACTCGGCGATCTTGGAGATGCCGAGGTCGAGAAGGGTCGACCAGGAATGGTCGGGGCCGACTCGACGATCTTGGAGACGCCGTCGGTGATCTTGGAGAAGCCAGGGCCGACCAGAAATGGTCGGGGCCGACTCGGCGATCTTGGAGATGCCGGGGCCGAGAAGGGCCGACCAGGAATGGTCGGGGCCGACTCGGCGATCTTGGAGATGCCAGGGCCGAGAAGGGCCAACCAGGAATGATCGGGGCTGACTCGGCGATCTTGGAGATGCCAGGGCGAGAAGGGCCGACCAGGAATGGTCGGGGCCAACTCGGCGATCTTGGAGATGCCGGGGCTGAGAAGGGCCGACCAGGAATGGCCGGGGCCGACTCGGCGATCTTGGAGAGGCCGGGGCCGAGAAGGGCGAACCAGGAATGGTCGGGGCCGACTCGGCGATCTTGGAGACGCCGGGGCCGAGAAGGGCCGACCAGGAATGGTCGGGGCCGACTCGGCGATCTTGCAGACGTCGGGGCCGAGAAGGGCGACCAAGAATGGTCGGGGCCGACTCGGCAATCTTGGAGATGCCGGGGGCGCACCAATATTTTGATTTTGTAGAAATTACCCTTGGAGCTACATTGGCCACATCAGATGCCCCCCTCCCCTGAGCGCTAAGGACCACGCGTCTGCAATCCTTTGGATGAAAGGGGCGCGAAAATTCAAAAAGAATGATTGCCTCTTTTAGTGCACTTTAAATGGGCTGATGTGTTAGCGCTTTGTTTCAAGGCAGTGTTGCTTCAGAGATCTCCCGTAATCATGCGTTAGGTGGTGATGACGTTGGCGCCGGACGCTCCGAAGAAGGAGCCCATTGGGTGATGAGAAAAAGGCAAGGGCGTCATTATCGCTCTATTTTTATGGCCTATGATTGGCCGGGGATCTCGTCTTCTGGAGCGGATCAAGACGGCACGCCTCGGGCGCAGGCGAGATTTTCGGCCGGCAGTCTGCGACGCAATGGGCGCGCGCCATATGGCAGGATCTGGGGCAGCGTTAGCTGGAGACGTGGGGCTATAAAAACCTCCTAAGGTCCTGTAGAAACTTTTATGCTGCCATTGCTTTCTTCTTCTTCTTTCTTCTTCTTTGAGTTCTTCTGCGACCTGAGTTTTTCCAACTCCCAGGTTAGTTTCATCCCTTTTTTTTTACCCATAGACCGTCGTGCCATTAGGGAGGGCAAGAGACCCGTAGAAGAGTCTTCCCAATCTAGCAGTGAGGACCAGGCCCCTGTAGCTAGAAGTCGAATGCCTCAGTCGGTGGGCGGTGTAGTCATCTATGTTCAATCGGGGGTAGTGGGCCTCTGACCACCTCCGGGCCTCCTATTAGGGCAGTCCCCTTGTCCTCTCGTCGTCCGGTGCTTCCTCTGACGGTGAGTTTTGATCCAGCGGGTCCATCTGGGGTGGCTTCCACCATGACCTCTAAGGACATAGAGACTCTTAGGGCTAAATACAATATCCCTGACTTCATTGGCCTGTCCGCGCCGGGGCCCGAGGACAGGGTGACCTTTGACCATCCAGGCCGAGTCGCTCTGTACGAGGAGTTCTTCCGGTGTGGGCTGCGCCTTCCTTTCCATCCTTTTTTCTTAATCTCTTAGATAGGTATAGGTTAGTGCCGGCACAGTTGACTCTGAACTCGATTCGGATCATCTGCGCCTTTGTAATCCTTTGCCATTTCGAGGGGGGCCGCCCAGGGCTGTCTCTGTTCTGAGCTTTCTATAAGCTCCGCCACCAAGGTGAGGGTGCCTGGTGGGCATTTACTGCCAGGCCGGGTAGAGCCTTCCCCTTGGGCCTTCCGTCCAAAATTAGGGGGTGAAAACCTAGATTTCTCTTTGCCCACATCGAGGGGGTCAGGGCCGCTTGGAGGGAGCCCGATTCCAGCTCTAACAAAGACTCCACCATAGGGGATAGGGATAAGGAGCTATTCACCCAACTGTCCAACTGTCAAATCCCTAGTTACAAGGAACTCCTGTCCGAGGAGAGCCTGGTATAAGCCGAGTTATCCCCGGCGACCGGTGAGCTTGGCGCCTGAATCTTTTTGTCCGTCCTTCGATTTATTGTATGCTGTTACTGATGCTCGTTATTCTTTTTGTGCAGCAATGAGGGTTTCCGCCAGCGACTTTGAGGCCGTTTTGAGGAAGAAAAGGTGGGCGACCGGAGAGTCGTCCCAGCCGGTGAAGAAACCCCGGGGAAGGGAGCCAGCGAGGCCGGTCGCAGCCCCCACCGCCCTGACGCCCGCGGGGGAGCCGGCTGAGAAGAAGCCAGTTGTAGGAGCGGCCCGAAAGCCAGCGAGGGCCGAAATCGAAGAAGGGGAGATCCCGGCCACCACCGAGATGATGGTGGTGGTTTTAGATGGAGAGGAGGAAGTTCCCGCCACCGCCGATGTGCCCGAGGCGGGGCGGGTTACTGTTGCTGTCGGCCCTCCTGCCGCTGCCGAGCCGGAGAAAGAAGGCGCTCCCCCAACCGCCAGTGAAGGGGAGCGGGTTGCTAGGGAGGCCCGGAACGGGGCAGAGGCGATCGAGAAGCAAAGGGGTGAGTCGGGGAGCTCATCCCGCCAATCGGCCCGGCGCCCGGCCCACCGCCAAGCCGAAGGCCCATAGGTGGGGCAGACGAGGCTGGTTCCCCTGGTCAGCTCAATGGCGGACGCCGCGCAGGCCTTCCGCCTCCCGTCAGGGGTCCGAACTGCTGAGCTTGAAGAGGAGACGCGGGGGATGAGTCACTCCGCACTCCTGGACTTGGTTATGGTCTCTATTGTCCAGGTAAATTTTGAGCACCTGTCATTTTTCCATATTTCTTCCTCTTCTTGAAGCTGACACGCTTCCTCTGCTACAGCTGGTCACTGGAGCGTTTGGCCTTCGCAAGGCGCTGGCCCACTTTTCCACCGCAATCACCAAGGCCCTGGCGCGGGCCGATAGATATAAGAAGGAGAGCATGGCGCAGGCTGAAAGCCTTGCTCACCTTCATCAGGAAGCCTTGGCCCACGAGGAGAGCTAGGTCGGTCGCTGAGAGAGATGGAGGGCCGGGCCGAAGTCAAGAGCGGCCGGGCCTCCGGGGCCGAGGCCAAAATGGAGTTGGCCTCAGAGAGATTGAAGGCCGCCACGGCGCAGAACGAGGAGTTGACTCGGCGGCTCCAACGCGCTGAGGAGGAGACTCGGATTGCGGCAGAGAGAGCGGCCGCGCGGAGAAGGCGGCAGCGGAGGCTGCAGAGAGAGCGGCCACCGCAGAGAAGGAGGCAATGTAGACGGGCTCAGAGAAGGCTGGGGTGGTGGCCTGTGCTGACGAGGCCAGCGCCTGCGCTGAAGAGGCCGAGAGCAAGGCCTGGGAGGCCGAGGCCAGGGCGCAGCGGGCCGAAGCCGAGGTAGGGCAGGCCGTCTCCAATTATAAGGCCTCGCTGGAGTTCAAGAAAGAAGTCGTCAAGACCAGCCTCGATGCTTATATTCAGGGCTTCGAGATGTGCAAGGTCAGAGTATCCGCGGCCCTCAATATCGAGATTGCTGAACTTGAAGACATCCGACCTGGGGATTCTGACGAGGAGCCCGCAGAGAAAAAGGATGAAAGGAAGCCCGGCCCTGGCGAGCCTTGAGTTATATTTCTTTTACTTTATTGTATGTAACCGGCCTCAGGCCCAATTTTGTACCTTTCTTCAATAGTTAATGAAAGAGATTTTTCTCCTAACTTCTTTGTGTTTCGATCCATCCCGTCTTCCTTCTTCTGAGAAAAACGCCTTACTGTGCCTTACTTCTTGCGGCCAAATCGTATTTTCTAATGACGTCAAAGCCGAATATAGTATCTTCTAAGATGTTCTGCGACTCCGAACTTAGCCAATATTCGAATGCATCTCTAGGATATAGGCTGGCCATATGAACAGTCACTTAAGATGTTTCGTGCTGTCGTAGGCTGTTTGCAAGAAGGCTTGCTTACGCATGAATCCCCAAAGGCTTGAAAAGATCTCCGGGTGGCTCGACGCCAAGCCTAACTTTGGAGGTGTCCAGATTGACCAGAGAAGGTTGAGGTTGATTCTGCCATCGTGAGGGGTTTGTGTGTTGCCTGAAAGGCGATTTGGCCGGGTACGGAGCTGCTAGGGTCTTAAACCGACTTGCCGGGGACTCGAGTGATGTCCCATTGCGATGCCGCGATGCCGGCGAGCTCCCTTTGGAGGGGTTTGTGTGCCGCCTGCCTGAAGGGCGACTCGACCGAGTGGTGTCCCATTAGCCGCGATGCCGGCGAGCTCCTTTTGAATCGCTTCTGTTGAAGGGTGTCCTGTTAAGGTCTTAACAGACTTGGGGGCACTGCCGTGCCGGGGCCGAGTGGTGTCCGTTAGCCGTGATGTCGGCGAGCTCCTTTTGAACCGCTTCAGGGGTTTGTGTGCTGCCTGAAGGGCGACTCGATCGGGTACGAAGCTGTTAGGGTCTTAACCGACTCGGAGTCACCGCCATGTTGGGGCCGAGTGGTGTCCCATTAGCCGCGATGCTGGCGAGCTCCTTTTGAATCACTTCAGGGGTTTGTGTGCTGCCTGAAGGGTGACTCGACCGGGTACAGAGCTGTTAGGGTCTTAACCGACTCAGGGGCACTATCGTGCCAGGGCCGAGTGGTGTCCCGTTAGCCACGATGCCGGCGAGCTCCTTTTGAACCGCTTCAGGGGTTTGTGTGCCACCTGAAGGCCGACTCGATCAGGTACAGAGCTATTAGTGTCTTAACCAACTCAGGGGCACTGCCGCGCCGGTGTAGAGTGGTGTCGCATTAGCCGCAATGCCGGTGAGCTCCTTTTGAATCGCTTCAGGGGTTTGTATGCCGCCTAAAGGGCAACTCGACCGGGTATGGAGCTATTAGGGTCTTAACATACTCGGGGGCACTACCATGCCGGGGCCGAGTGGTGTCCCGTTAGCCGCGATGCCAGCGAGCTCCTTTTGAACCGCTTCAGGGGTTTGTGTGCCGCCTGAAGGGTTACTCGATTGGGTACAGAGCTGTTAGGGTCTTAACCGACTCGGGAGCACTGCCGTGCTAGGGCCGAGTGGTGTTCCGTTAGCCGTGATGCCGGCGAGCTCCTTTTGAACCGCTTTAGGGGTTTGTGTGCTGCCTGAAGGACGACTCGACCGGGTACGGAGCTGTTAGGGTCTTAATCGACTCGGGGGCACCGCCGTGCCGGGGCCGAGTGGTGTCCCGTTAGCCGCGATGCCGGCGAGCTCCTTTTGAACCGCTTCATGTGTTTGTGTGCCACCTGAAGGGCAACTCGACTGGGTATGGAGCTGTTAGGGTCTTAACCGACTTGGGGGCACTACCGTGCCGGGGCCGAGTGGTGTCCCGTTAGCCGCAATGCCGTGAGCTCCTTTTGAATCGCTTCAGGGGTTTATGTGCCGCCTGAAGGGTGACTCGACCGGGTGCGGAGCTGTTAGGGTCTTAACCGACTCAGGGGCACTGCTGTGCCGGGGCCGAGTGGTGTCCCGTTAGCCGCAATGCCGGTGAGCTCCTTTTGTACTGCTTCAGGTGTTTGTGTGCCGCCTGTAGGGTGACTCGACCGGGAATGGAGCTGTTAGGATCTTAACCGACATGGGGGCACTATCGTGCCGGGGCCGAGTGGTGTCCCGTTAGCCGCAATGCCGGTGAGCTCCTTTTGAACCACTTCAGGGGTTTGTGTGCCACCTGAAGGGTGACTCGACCGGGTATGGAGCTGTTAGGGTCTTAACTGACTCGGGGGCACTGCCGTGCCGGGGCCGAGTAGTGTTCCGTTAGCCGTGATGCCGACGATCTCCTTTTGAACCACTTCAGGGGTTTGTGTGCCGCCTGAAGGGTGACTCGATCGGGTACGGAGCTGTTAGGGTCTTAACCAACTCGGGGGAACTGCCGTGCCGGGGCCGAGTGGTGTTCCGTTAGCCGCAATGCCGGCGAGCTCCTTTTGAAAAGCTTTAGGGGTTTGTGTGCTGCCTGAAGGGTGACTCGACCGGGTACGGAGTTGTTAGGGTCTTAACCGACTCGAGGGCACTGTTGTGCCGGGCCGAGTGGTGTCTCGTTAGCCGCAATGCCGTCGAGCTCTTTTTGAACCGCTTCAAGGGTTTGTGTGCTGACTGAAGGGCGACTCGACCGGGTACAGAGCAGTTAGGGTCTTAACCAACTCGGGGGCACTGCCGTGCCAGGGTAGAGTGGTGTTGTTATCCGCGATGCCGGTGAGCTCCTTTTGAACCGCTTCAGGGGTTTGTATACCCCCTGAAGGGTGACTCAACCGGGTACGGAGCTGTTAGGGTCATAACCGACTCGGGGGCACTGCCGTGCCGGGCTGAGTGGTGTCCCGTTAGCTGCGATGCCGGCGAGCTCCTTTTGAACCGCTTTAGGGGTTTGTGTGCCGCCTGAAGGGCGACTCGACTGGGTATTGAGCTCTTAGGGTCTTAACCGACTCGGGAGCACTACCGTGCCAGGGCCGAGTGGTGTCCCATTAGCCGCGATGCCGGCGAGCTCCTTTTGAACCACTTCAGGGGTTTGTGTGTCGCCTGAAGGGTGACTCGATCGGGTACGGAGCTGTTAGGGTCTTAACCGACTCGGGGGCACCGCCGTGCCGGGGCCGAGTGGTGTCCCATTAGCCACGATGCCGGCGAGCTCCTTTTGAACCTTTTCAGGGGTTTGTGTGCCGCCTGAAGGGTGACTCGACCGGGTACGGAGCTGTTAGGGTTTTAACCGACTCAGGGGCACCACCATGCTGGGGCCGAGTGATGTCCCATTAGCTGCGATGCCGGCGAGCTCCTTTTGAACTGCTTCAAGGGTTTGTATGCCGCCTGAAGGGTGACTCGACCGGGTACAGAGCTGTTAGGGTCTTAACCGACTCGGTGGCACCGCTGTGCCGGGGCCGAGTGGTGTCCCGTTAGCCACGATGCCGGCGAGCTCCTTTTGAATTGCTTTAGGGGTTTGTGTGCCGCCTGAAGGGCGACTCGACCGGGTACGGAGCTTTTAGGGTCTTAACCGACTCGGGGGCACTGCCGTGCCGGGGCCGAGTGGTGTCCCATTAGCTGCGATGCCAGCGAGCTCCTTTTGAGAGACTTGGTCCTTAGAGGCAAGGGAGAGTAGGCTATTTCGTTAGAAGGGACCCCCTTTATTGCTCACGCCCTAGGGGAATACATTATTGGTAATATTGGTGAAGGTTATCCGCATTCCAGGTGCATGGAATGGGTTGTCCGTCGAGCTCTTCTAATTTGTATGCCCCCCGGTGGAGTGCCTCGGCGATGCGATAAGGGCCCTCCCAGTTGGGGGATAGTTTGCCCCCCTCCGTAGGCTTTGAAACCTCAGCTTTTCTCAACACCAAATCTCTGCGGCAAAAGACCTTAAGGGGAACTCGAGCATTGTAGTATCTGGCCGCTCGTTGACGGAAAGTCACCATGCGTAGCCTCGCCCGATCATGCACCTCGTCGATGAAGTCCAAATTAGCCCGAATCAGCGTGGAGTTGTTTTCCTCACTGAAGGACTCCATGCGCGGACTGGGTAATCTGATCTCGATAGGAATGACGGCTTTGGATCCAAAGGCAAGACTGAAAGGAGTCTCGCCTATCGGGGCCCTGGGGGTCGTGTGATAGGCCCATATCACGCTGGGGAGCTCCTCCACCCATCGACCTTTGGACCCGTCCAACTGGGTTTTGAGTCCTCTAAGGATGGTGTGGTTCATAACCTCAGCCTCCCCGTTGGTTTGGGGGTGGCCGACGGAGGTGAATCGGTGATGAATGCCTAGCTCGTCACAGAAGACTTTGAATGCTTCGTTGTTGAATTGGCGGCCGTTGTCCGTGACAAGGGTGTGAGGCAGGCCAAAATGGCATATGATTGACTTCCAAAAGAAAGCTCTGACTTTGCTTTCAGTGATCTTGGCTAACGCTTCGACCTCGACCCATTTGGTGAAGTAGTCAATGGCGACTAGCAAGAACCTCCGTTGCCCGAAGCTGGGGGGAATGGCCCGAGAATGTCTATTCCCCACTGAGCAAAGGGCCATGGAGCCGAGAGTGGGCTCAGCGGGGTAGATGGTTGATGTTGGATGTGTGCATGGCGCTGGCAACCATCGCATTTCTGCACTAATTTAGCCGCATCCTCCCTCATAGTGAGCCAGAAATATCCCTGACGGAGGGCCTTTTGGGCTAAGGATCTGCCCTCCAGATGGTTTCCACAGATGCCCTCAAGGATTTCTCTAAGGATGTAGTCGGCGTCGGCGGGTCCCATGCACTTGAGTAGGGGATAGGAGAATGACCTTCTGTATAGATGCCCATCGAGGAGGATGAATTTGGAGGCTCTCCACTTGAGCAGCCTGGCCTCATTGCGGTCATCAGGGAGTGTGTCGTCAGTGAGATAACAGACATAGGCGTCCATCCATGTGGGCTCTTGGGTGAGCGAGAGGATTTTCTCGCTATCCTCTATACTGGGTCTTTCCAAATATTCAATGTAAGTATCCCTTTCCACACCGTCGGTAGAGGTGGCCAGACGAGAAAGGATGTCGGCCTTGGCATTTTCGCTTCGTTGAATATAACTGATATTGAAATAAGCCAGCGGGGAGGTCAGGAGCTGAACCTTACCCAAGTATTGAGTCATAGCGGGGTCACGCGCCTCGTACTCCCCATTGATTTTTCTAGAGATGAGTTACGAGTCCGTGAAAGCTCTGAGATGCCTTATTCCAAACTCCTGGGCTAGCCTTAGCCTGGCCAGCAAG
Organism: Calamus simplicifolius; assembly: GCA_900491605.1. NCBI lineage: Eukaryota > Viridiplantae > Streptophyta > Magnoliopsida > Arecales > Arecaceae > Calamus > Calamus simplicifolius. Next base: position 319,236 of record UESW01004184.1, read on the forward strand.
GCCTCATACTCGGCTTGATTGTTGGGGCTTCGAATAGAAACCGCAGGGCGCATTCTATCCTCTCTCCGCCTGGTCCGACAAGAATGAGGCCGGCGCCGCTTCCTTGAGAGTTTGATGCGCCGTCCACATGAAGGATCCAAGTTTCCCCATCTTCGCCTGGCTTGGGCTCGCACTGTTCCTTGGTAACCTCTTCAGTCGTCTCCTCTGCCCAGGTGCATTCAACTAGGAAGTCAGCCAAAACTTGGGATTTCAGAGCCGATCGAGCCTGGAAAGAGAGGTCGAACTCTCCCAGCTTGATGGCCCACTTGGCGAGTTAGCCTGAGGTATCAGGACGAGCCAGGATGGCTCGCAGGGGTTGATTCGTGAGCACCACAATAGGATGGGCTTGAAAATACAGGCGGAGACGCCGAGTAGAGACTATCAGGGTGAAGATAACCTTTTTCGATTTGGAGTACCTGACTTCTGCGTCATGGAGGACCTTACTCACATAGTAGACAGGCCTTTGAGTTCCATCAGCATCGAGACGCACCAAAATTAAACTAACGGCTTCCGAAGAAGCGGCTAAGTAGAGAAAAAGACTTTCTCCGTCTCTTGGCTTGGATAGGAGCGGTGGAGAGGACAGGAACACCTTCAACCCGTCGAAGGCCCTCTGGCAATCGTCTGTCCACTCGAAGCTATTCATTTTCCGCAAGGCCTTGAAGAAGGGCAAGCATCTCTCGGCCGATTTAGAGAGGAAACGACTTAGAGCCGCTATCCTCCCAGTTAATCGCTGCACTTCCTTCTTGTTGGATGGTGGCCTCATGTTGAGTATGGCGCTGATCTTCTCTGGGTTCGCCTCGATCCCCCGCTGGGTCACCATGAAGCCTAGGAACTTGCCTGTCGTGACCCCAAAAGCACACTTCTTGGGGTTCATCTTAACATGGAAGCGACGGAGGTTGTTGAAGGTCTCCTCTAAGTCGGAGACGTGATCAGAGGCGCGGGTGCTCTTTGTCAGCATGTCGTCTACATAGACTTTCATATTCCGGCCTAACTGGTCCTGGAACACTCTGTTCATCAACCTTTGGTAAGTTGCCCCCGCATTCTTGAGGCCAAAAGGCATCACTTTGTAGCAATAAATGCCCTTTTCCGTCACAAAGGAGGTGTGCTCTTCATCGTTGGGGTCCGTCCTTATCTGATTATATCCTGAGAAGGCGTCCATGAAGCTGAGGAGTTCGTGCCCGGAGGTGGAATCTACCAGCTGATCAATCCTTAGCAGGGGAAAACTGTCCTTTGGATATGCCTTGTTGAGGTCGGTGAAATCTATGCAAATCCTCCAGCTCCCATTTGCCTTACGCACCATGACCACATTGGCCAGCCAACTAGGGTAGTGTGCCTCCCGGATGTGGCCGGCACTGAGTAGCTTGTTGACTTCCTCGTCAATAGCCTTTTGTCGATCAGGAGCAAAGCTTCGCGGATTGGACGGTGCCGCGGGTCAATGTTGAGCTTGTGGGTGATCACTTCCGGAGGGATGCCGGGCATATCAGATGCTGACCAGGCGAAGACGTCTGAATTAGCCCACAAAAAGGCTAAGAGATGCTCCCGATCTTCTGGGGGAAGGAGTCCACCGACACGGATGGTTCTTGCCGGGTCATCTCCAAGAGGGAAGGTTAAAAGATGTCCAGCTAGTTCTCCTCCCTTGTTAGAGTCTCTAGGGTCGGATGCTTCAAAAGTTGGTTCAGCTTCCAGAGGACTTGATGCCGCGTGATAACAGGGCAGGACTGGGCTGACCTCACCGCGCATCTCACCGACTCCTCCACTAGTGGGGAACTGCACTAATAGGCGCCGGGTGGAAATAACTGCGTCCAAAAGGTTCAAACCTAGATGCCCCAGAATGGCGTTATATGCCAAGGGAACCCTCACAACTAGGAATTTCATAATCACTGTGCTTTGACATGGCGGCGTTCCGGTTGTCACGGGCAAAGGTATTTCACCTTTAACCCTTACGGAGTCTCCATTGAAACCGACCAAAGGGGTTGCCACAGGCTGAAGGGAGTCCAAAGATAATCCCATCCGAACAAAAGCATCGTAGGTAAGGATGTCAGCTGAGCTGCCACTATCAACTAATATCCTCTTTACAGGGTGCTTAGCGATCGTCATAGAGACGACGATGCCTTCATTGCTTACATTATCTATGACAGCAGATCCCCCCTTGGAATTACATTACTCGGCCTCCTCCCCCCTCGGCCGCTTAGATGCGGAGGTTGATCCCCAGGACACCATTCCAACCGTCCGCTCCATGGGGGCGTTGTCGACCGGGGCCTGAACAGGCGGAGGCCCCATGAGGGTCGGCAGCGGCAGCTGCGCCTTTTAAACATATTTGTCGAGGTAGCCCCGCTGAATGAGCTCCTCGATGGCCCGCTTCAAGCTGTAGCAGCTGTCAGTGTCATGGCCATAGTCCCGGTGGAATCGGCAGTAGCGGCTTTTGTCGCGGGGAGGACCTTTCTTCATGGGAGAAGGGTGCTGGAGGTAAGACTCACCTTCGATCTCCATCAGAATGTGAGATCGAGGGGCGAGAAGAGGTGTGAGCTTGCTCTCGTCGGGGACAGGGCTTCTACGCCTGTTGTCGGATCGGCGAGGCAGGTCAGCTCGCCAGTGTCGAGAGGGCCCGCTTGGCTCAGGGCGAGCGGGCTTGTGGCCGGAGCTCCTTGAAGATTCTCGGCGGGTGAAGTTGGCTTCATCCGTACGGATGTACTTTTGAGCCCGGAGGAGGAGGTCGGAATAAGAGCCCGGGGGCTTCTTATCCAAAGAAAAGGTGAAGCGAGACGGGAGGAGTCCTCGCTTCAACGCCAGCGTTGCTACCGCGTCATCGAAATGGTAGACCTCGAGGGTGACAGCTTTGAACCGAGACACGAAGTCCCTCGGCGACTCTCCCTCCTTCTGGCGTACGGAGAAGAGGCTGTTCGCCACCCTTGGAATTCGTCGACAGGTGTCGAAATGTGCCAGGAAAGCTTTCTTCAGCTCTCAGAAGGAATCGATGCTGTGAGGGGGCAAGCGCGAGTGCCACGCACGAGCGGCCTTTCGCAGAGTGGCGGGAAAGGCCTTGCAGAGAAGGGCATCTGATGCGCCTTGGACCTGCATCATTGCTTTATAACTCTCGAGATGGTCGAGAGGATTTATCGTACCATCGTACGGGTCCACCAAGGGGAACCAAAACCTGGAGGGGACAGGCTTCTCCAATATCCGGCGGGTGTAAGGAGGACGGGTGTCGAACTCTTCCTCCGGCTGATGATTGATTTTTCTGGCGAGCTCGTCCAACCACCGGTTGTACTCCTCCAAGCGCTCCTCTGCCTGTCGGCTGATTGTTGGGGCCCTCCGAGATGGCTCAGAGGAGGAAGAAGAAGATGAAGAAGACAGAGAGGGAGACGGGAGTCGGGGCTTCCGCTTTGGCTCCTCTTGGTGACGTAGCCCCGAAGGGATTTTGCTGGGGCCACGATCAGGAGACCGCGGCCGCTTGGAGGGCTCGCGGCGAGATTTCCGTGGGGAAGCTGGGCGATGACCGGCCTCACGCCGACCGGCCTCCGCCTTGGAGAACCTCCCCTCGCTGATTGCTGACTGGCGGGGGGAGCGGTTTGGTGCTGGGTGGCCACAGACTGCTGCTGTTGGAGCCCGTGGACCATAGTAGTAAGAGTTTGGACTTGCTGGGAGAGGGTCGCCAGTTTCTCCGCTGTTTGGGTGGCTGCGTTCGGTGGTGGGCAGGTGATTGGAGGATCGGCCGCAGGGGGGTTGGCCTCCTGCTGCCTAACTGGCGGGGGAAGCCCCGCTGGACAGCTGATGGAAGCGTCCTGAGCTCGTGTCACCACCATGGCTTCAAAGAGAGAAGAGGGGGGGTAGAGTTTGGCCCGATGTAGCACAGGGAAGCCCTGAGATACTTGCTGCGTTCTACACCAACTTTACCCCCTTCCTGGCGCGCCAATATGATGACGCCCAATCACTGATCTTGAATGTCGGGGACGGACCGATTCTCGAACCTTTGCTTCACCAGGTTGCCTGCAAAGAAGTCCCAGGACCGGAGAGGATTCTCCGGTGGGACCCTCCGACGCCCAAGTTAGCAATTGAGGTCACAGCAGAAGAGGAGCTCGAATGAGCTCTTTTTAGATGAAAGGGTGCTCCCGGGGAGGAGGGATTCCTCTCTGGGCCTTAAGATAGCGATTTTTCTGGGGTTATCGCACATACCTGTTTACTGAGTGGATTCACCTTTTTATAGGGGTTGATCCTGGCATGATCACGTTAGATTCCGTGAGGAAGGAATGTCCGCGGAGTACTTGGGAGTTGCATGAATCTGCGCTGGTTGGTGGGTCCTGTCCCATCGGAAAGGGAGAAAATAGCGGTTGGTGGGCTAAGTCCCATCAGCCGGCTGGGCTATCGGGTAGTTGGGTCCAGTTCCATCAGCAGCGTGGCCAGTGGGTAGTTGGATCTGGCGTTGTCAGGCGGCGCGGGTCAGAGAGGTAGCGTTCCGAGCTACCAGGGCCGTGTTGGGGCAGGTTTGGAGGAAACCGAAAGGTCTCGACTCTCCCGGGGGAGCCGAGGCTTATTTGGGTCGGCCAGGGGTGGTCGGGGCCAACCCCGTCGATTAGGACGTGCTGGGGCGGGGGCCGACCAGGAATGGTCGGGGCTGACCCGGCGGGCGCGGAGACGCCGAGGCCGAGAAGGGCCGACCAGGAATGGTCGGGGCCAATTCGGCGATCTTGGAGACACCGGGGCCGAGAAGGGCCGACCAGGAATGGTCGAGCCGACTCGGTGATCTTGGAAATGCCAGGGGCGCACCAATGTTTTAATTTTATCGAAATTACCTTTGTGGCTACATTGGCCACATCATAATCTTTTATATACAGAGAGAAAGAGAGAGAGTATATCTGCTTTTACTCTACGAGCGTCGTCTCTTCAGTTTTCACGACGTAAAAGAGGTGCCGGCGTTAATAACAAACTCGCATTCAGTTTTTAGACACACACAGATAATAACAAAATCGAGGCACCTGAAGCACCATCCGACGTCCGAAGCACGCCTAACCTTTTTATTAATTTAATTTTTTGAAAAAAAAAGTCAACAACATTACGAGTCTACTTACAAGAGGAAGCCGATGGTATAAAATAAAAAAAAAGTAATTTTTAAAAAACTAAAATATGGGGTTTTTTTGTCATTCAAGAGAATCATAGAGAGGCGATTTTTGTTTAGGATCATAAATAATATTACCAACGGCTTACTCTATCACTTCGACTCCGACTAGAACTCGATCGGAAATTCCGGTTAAAATAGGAGTCGGTCTGATATTAATTCCAGCGCACGCGGCAGCTTATAAATATATATTTGCGTTCAAGCTTCGTCTTTTGAAAGCTGAGCGAAAGAGACGGCAAGATGTCATCCGGATCCTTGTGGTGTCAAACTGCCGAAGGTCTTTCTTGGTTACGATCTTTTGTGAGGACACCATTCCACAGCCCTTGTCCGAGACATGGCTCCAGGCATTCTAAGAGTAATTTGTTATCTTTTTACTGTACAAACTGCATGAGCGACCCCTTTTGTTCTAGCTGTCAAGATGAACGTACCAAGCATGAAGGCCACCAAGTTCTCCAAGTGAGTGAATTACTTTTTATTCTCTTTCTCTCTCTCTAATATATATATTATTCTTTTTGTAATCTCTCGTAGAGGTAATATTTGACACAGGTGAGGAGGGCATCAAAACACCCTGCAGTTGAAGTTCACGATATAAATAGACTCTGGAATACACAGGGCATAAAGGAGTACTATATAAATAAGAAAAGAATTTTTCATCTTTATAGTCGGCGAATCAAAGTTCATGCTTACTCTAGCCAAGAGAATTGTTGCAAAATATGTAATTGGAAGTTGAATTCTAAAGATATCTTCTGCTCCATAGAATGTAAGGTATGTAAGAATCAATTAAGTGATTTAATTATAGAGGCGTGTAGTTCAACCAGGATACCTAAAGATCATCAATTCTTCATATATATTTCATGCTGTCATTATCTATAAATATTTCCAAAACTCTCTATTTTATGTGATCTTTATTTTGATTACTCAGTTCCCACATTAATTCTCTAATGTATTAATGCTATATTTGTATCATGATATAGCTTCTCGATAGCTTTCAAGATGAAGAGATGGAAGCATCCAAGTCAAACTGTTCTTCCACTAGTAATACTTCAAACAACTCACCCTTCGAACAAAGTAGTAATCAACAAACAAGCAAGAGTGATGCTGATGTGGAAGTTAACACTGCCAATTCTTTTATTCCGAAGGACATCATTGGCCCTACTAAAAGCTCACGGCGATGGAAGAGAAAAGGAATACCTCGTCATTCACCTTATTTTTAAAGCATATATGTATCCATCATATATTTTCTTATGGGCCTTATTAATTTGTAGTAGCTTGAGAATATTATTTACTCACAGCCATTACATAGTTTGAATTGATGACCGAACGAGTGTGGAATTTATTTTATTTTATTACTGCTATTTATTTATTTATTATTTGCATGGTAACTCTTAAACGACTTGTTAGGTGAGATTTTTTAGATATGCATCGTAGTGAATAATTATTGTTATGCTAATATGGATGTATGGCTAATCCTAAAATACTTTTTAGGTGATGATATAGAAATTTGATAAATTATTGTGATGAGAACATATGTATATAAATAAATATCATATTTACTACATTATAACTAAATTTATAATTAGTTAAATAAGATCAAAGCGATCTGTTCAAGATTTACAAAAGAATCATGAGCCATTCAATTTTCAGAAGGTCTAACATCAAGTTTATATTATTAACTCTAAATACTTAAAAATACATCATCAAAAGCCTTTAATTAAAAAGGGCTAACAAGAGTAAGGTTCGTCTCTTGTCGTATGTCATTAAAAACATCACCACATTGCATCTATTTTGTTCTACCAAAAGCTATGAATAGCATAGAAGTCCTCATCATATCAATTGGCTTATGACGTTTCTCACAGTAAATCAATTTTTACCATCATGTCTTAAATTAGCTGATCAAATTAAAAATAATATTCTCATAAAAATAATTGAATTAGCTGTGGCAGCCCATGGTATAGGAAAGAGCTTTCTAGGATCTTGTTTATTGTTTGCCAAGGCCTTAGTGGATTCACAGCAAAAGACATGAAAGTTTATTCTATGGTTTATCCGCTTGTCAGTTTATCTGCTACCCAGCTTGCCTTGCGATAAATATGACTTCAGTGGAAGAAATCTAAGGATGATTTAAAGTGGTAAATTATCTTCCATTTTTTGGTTTATCAATTTCCATAGAGAATGTTGTGGAATTCAGCGTCTTTATTGCTGATATCATCCCCCTCTCATGTCGCCTATCGTGAGGCATGAACCGGCTTAGATAAACCCACTTAAACTAGACCCAAACCCATGAGATTTTAACCTAAACCAAACCAGTTTAATTGCTAAAATAAAGGTTTACTCGACGTCAGAACTTCTTAACTTCTCGACGCTATCAAAAGCGTAAACAACCGCGAAGTTAAAACGTCCCCGCCGCTGTCAAATGCACGATGCTTTTTATCCAATGCTAATAAATAAAGTCAGACCATGGAGCCATGAAGGTTTGTTTAAGGAAAGTGAAAAAGAAAGGAGGAAGATTGAAACTCATTTTAAAAGCTGACGGTCAATTGCAGCAACCCGTCACAATCAACTTTTTAAGACTCAAAATAGAAGTTACACTAACCACAATGAAATAAAAATTATATAGACTTGAGATAATGTAATATGGTTTGAAAGCCCATTTTAGCCCAGCAATATTTTTAAAGGTAAAACTGAGTTTACTGTACAAATTAGGCTATGAAATTCTCTAGTCAATACATATGGTTTTAAGGTTATTACATGAGCTTATAAAATCCCTTCCCAAGTGCTGGAATCACCTACTGACACAAGCACAGCTTAAGCATCCAGGACTCGAACACTCCATTACTTCCATCCTGAAATTAAAGTTTCAGTACTGATTGTACCAACCATGGCGCCTGCATAAGAGTGAACAAATTTAGACATTTAGATAGGTAAGTTTAACAAAGGGTTATAGGCCAACATTTTTATGCCTTAACACTATCAAACAACAAAAGGCAATAAAGAGTAAGGTGATTCCAAAGATATCTGCTACATTGTGATACTATATATGTCCAAATAAAAACTACAATACTAATAAAACTGCTCTCATAGGTACATTATTTTGCATGCAATATTATAACTCAAAATTTATTGTCTTTTAATATGACTTTCATTTTAATTCATGATTTAGGAAACAATACATTTCAGCATCAAACATTCTCTCTTTAAAATCTTACCCAAGAATTAGGCAACATTGGAGGAACAATCCTTGCAATGTAAGTTTAAACATCATCGGGACAAATTGGCCTAGAAAAACAACTGGCCTATAAAAACTTAACTATTATCAAAAACAACTGGCCTAGAAAAACTAAGTTGATGCTCCTTACTCAACAAACTCAGTTGAACCTCTGTATATCTAGGTAAGCCTACTTGTCTTCTTTCTTTCTAGGACAAACTTTTGGAGTTACCATAAGCTTTTTCAAAATGGTGTACAACTGGTCCATGTTCATTAAGGTCTTGCCCTCCTCTTCATGGACCATTGAACACATGCATGGGTTCCTTGGACAATATTGCATGTGCCCAAATTGACCAACCGATCCTCAAATCACTTCCTCCGCAATTAGTACATTGTCTCAATTTGTAGCAGAGCGAGGCACGAGGCTGGCCATCACACTGGCGCATCACAGATGCACATGTATATTAATTTGTAATAACATAGTCTTCGAAGACCATGCACAGCTTATTTAATTGCAGCTGGTCATGCGATTATCATAACCTGATACCATGCAATGAGAACCACAACAAGACCCAACACCCTAATATGTTCAAGTTTAGCCGACTTTGCCTGTTGTATCTCTTTTAACTTCCACAAACACTATAATCAATTCACTAACAACTAACCAAACAACAGCACAAGTATTCGAACCAGAGAATTCCCTCTGCTCCAAAATATTTACAGTTTACTAGTTTGTAATGTCATGTCTTACCCCTCTCCAAATTGTATTTTTGTTACAGAGCCCCGTGAATATATTTTTTGTTCATCAGTTCCATAGATCAAAGGTACATCATTTGCCGACTTTAAGGTAGTGTTTGATAAAAAATGATTAGTTCATAAGGATATCAATTTCAGATAGGAGGATGCTGACCTTGATCTTGTGCAGTACTGATGCTGCTAAAATTTGCCTATTAAGAATCTTAAAGTTCCAAATCATGAAGGAAATAGATTGAAAAACAATATTCAATGTCTAATAGTAGTATATTCCACACCATAACTACAAGCTCATTGTATTTTTTTATGCTTCATCAGTCACAGTCCTAAGCAAAATAAATTCCCAGTATTCTTACTTCAGAGAGGAACAAGTTCCATTTCATACCTCCTGTTTCAAAGAGTTCTCAATCTCAGCATCAGGCAGGTTTCTTCTTTACGTTGAAATCTCCCTTGGCAGTCCCCTTCCCCTAAAATCCAAATGAAACAAATAAAAACATATTATCTCTCCAACTGAACAAAACTAAACCGATTACAGAGAGATAAATTCACTCCTAATCTGATCAAATAAAACCTTACCATCTTTTCTGGTCAACATACGACATAAAAAGTTCCTCAGAAACCAAAACCCACAAACATAGGAAAAATAAGCAAAATTTTCACCTAAAATTCTAAGATCATAAAAGCTTCACACCATTATAATCAGCATCACTAAAATTGGGTATTAGAATCCTCAGCATATATAAGCCAACAAAACCTATCCTTTTAGATATAGAAATGATAAACTGGAGGAAAAGGTCACAAGATTTTTACCAGTTTGATGTGATGGATGGCTTTGGGTGAAGAATCCAATTTATCTTTCCCAACACTCCTTTCAGAATCACTGTCATTACAAAACAACAATTACTAGCCAGGGTGAACAAAGAAGTGAATGCAGAATCTGAAAGTCTAGCGACCACTTCCACTATTTTCCAGCCGAAATAACCCAACTTCCACCATCCCAAAAATCTTTGGATTCCTTTAAGAGCCAGAGGCAACGAGAAGAAAGAAAAATAAGTAGACACAGACTTTTATAGATCAGCTACCTCTTGGAGTGCGTATGCCTCGACATTTTACTGGATCTCATTTCCTCCAGCAAAGGCTCGGGGCCTTTCACCTCTTGCATTTGGATGCCATAGCTTTCGTCAAATTTCATTAGATTGGATTGTCAGGAACCGCTGAAACCATCACCAAAGCTTCTCTCAGTGGGACATAAAAAAGCACACTCTCCTATCGAGCAGCCATAACATAGGAATACTTAAACAAAAGTAAAAAGTAATAGCATGGAAACAGAAGGAAGACATCTATGTTAATAACATCCTTGACTCCTGAGAGAAAAATAGAAATTACTTGCCAAAATGAGGTGATTAGCACCTAGCAGCCAGGAGAACCAAAGCCAGTGATCCAGGGGCCAAATGGGTCTTTAGATATCCCTACTTCCCATCAAAACCTAGGAATTTGCAGTGCATTTATCAGGATAGGATCAGGACTGGAGGCAGGAGGAGAAGCAACAGTAAGGTATATGATGAAATGCGTGTACCTCTAGAGCAGGCTAAGACCCCTGCTGCCCATGACCAGCGAGTCCAGCTTCATATCTTCCTTGGCTGGCACAGCATCTCCTTTGCATCGCCCCAGTACAACACTTCGCCACGATCGTTGCCTAACATTGTTGAATAATTTTGGAAAAGAGGGAGAAGCGAATCAAATTAAAAACATCACCAGTATTATTTTGGAATTAAGAAGGGAGGAGAATTGATGGGACTTCCTTCTATCGGGACGCAGTGTCGAGCATGTCGAGGACCTCGATGTCGAATATCGGATATCAGATTGTACTGCTTCTTCATCGCCTCCATCTCCCTCAACTCCATCAGCGGAATCAGAGCTAGCGAACGTACGGAAACAGAGATCGAAATGAAGTATAAAGAAAGGGAGGAGAAGAGGGAATATACGGGAACCGTGCTGGGACTAGAGGGCATTCTTGGCCTCGTCGCCCGTGGGGTGCATGACATGGAGGACGATGAGGGTGTTGCCGTGGTCGAGGAGGTTGTTGATGGCCCACCCGAGCGCCCTCTTGCTGTTCTTAGAGAACTCCATCGCCACCCCGACCTTCCGATCTCCTCCCATCTCTTCCTCCCCGACTTTTCCTCCGTTGCTTCGATAGAAAAGTCTAGGGCAGAGCGGAGATCGTGAGATCGGGGAGGTCTACAGCAGAGAGCGAAGATCATGAGATCGGGGCAGAGAGGAGATCGGGGAGGTCTACAGCAGAGAGCGAAGATCGTGAGATCGGGGTGGGCAGAACGGAGATCGGGGAGGCTTAAGACAGAGCGAGATTGTGAGATTAGGGGGTCCGCAGAGCGGAGATTGGGGAGGTCTAGGGCACAGAGGAGATCGTTGGGGTTTTCAGCAAGCGTGAAAGGCTGCGGTAATTCCCGACGCTCACCCCTAGCATCGGAAAAAAAAGAATTGCTACAGTAAAATTATTTTGTAGTGATTGCAATCAAATTCTACCAATAATTTTAATTGGTTTTGGAAACAAAACTGAAGCTGAAATTGAAAGCAGCTTTTATACATGGTAATAGATTTGTGAATGATGGAGTTGGGGTTTATGAAGAGGCCAATGCATAGTTTGAATTGAATTATCACAAAATTTCTAGCCTCTGCTCAACCTTAATGGGTGGAAATATATGGCATTTTTACCTTAACTTGTTAGCATCTAATCAATCTTAATGAGAGCAGATATATAGCATCTTTATGTAATAATTAATGAATATTGAACGAGAATTTATTTGCAAGGAAAGCTTATATAAAAGATTTTCTTTGGGAAAGAGTAGTGCGATGGATGGCATTAAAGATCTAAAGTCTAGTCAAGGGTGTTTTACATGTCATGAACACTCAAGGATCATTAATGATTCAAATGGAGGTAATATGATTATTAATTTAGTTGTACCTCAATAATCCTATATGATAGTGATTGCAAATCATCCTCATCTCACTATCCAACCTAGTAATCCTAAATCTCATATCCATATATGAAATCAAATCCAAAATTACCGGCAAATAATGATCTTGACTTAAAATTTTGGAACTAAAATGCCCCTTATCCATATAAAGAAATTCTTGATATTACTTTCTTATTCAAAAAATATAATTGTATACTATAAAATTATATTAAATATATAATATTTAATTATATTATAGTTTAGTTATAATGTAATATATAGTTATAATGTTATATCATAATATAATATTATAAAATATTATAAATTAATCTAAATATCATAATAGTATATATTATAAAATAATGATAAATTATCATGGTACTTATAAAATATATCAGCATAGTTATTTTATAAGGTAAAGAGACTATAACTAATTAGGGATAATATTGGTATTTTATGATCAATGATTTATGATTTTCATGGTGTATCATACATGGTGATCTTAGATCAGCAGGAATCTTTATTCATTGGCATATATCATACAAAACATATTAATCTTAGATTATCGAAAATTAAATCACCCAATAGAATCTAAAATTATTGTGGTGATCTTATTTGGGTTACCAATCCCCTTTCCTGGAGGCATTTGGTATGGAGTGATACATCAAGGATCATTAGTGATTGGAGGTGATGTGAACATCATGTTTGATTGCACCTCGATAATTTTACATGGCAGAAATAATGAGATCAACATATTTAGTTATACCTCGATGATCCTACATAGCCATGATTTCAAATCAATCCCATCTCTAAAATTGTTGTCCAATCTAGTGATCCGATGCATATCTATGATGCGAGATATTCAAGGTTATCCCAAGTAGTAATCTTAACTTTAAATTTAGAAACCAAAATGCTGATCATTTACATAAAAAATGCTTGACATTACTTTCCTATTTACATAATATAATTTAATATTATAATTTAAATATTATAATAGAAATAATATAAAATAATAATAAATTATTATGGTACTTACAAAATATATTAGTAATATTTATTTTTTAGATAAGAAAATATTAACTAATTAGAGGTAATTTTTGTATTTTATAGTCAATGATTTATTATTTTCATGGTAGACTAAACATGGTAATCTTATATTATTAGCTCTTTAATTACCAGCATATATCACAGTAAATATGATGATTTTAAATAACTCTGACATAAGAATCATCAGCGATTTAAGATACCGTGGTGATCCTAGATTTGTTTAAGAGAGAAATTTTGAGAGGAATGAGGGAGAAAGTAAAAGAGAGGTATTGAAATACTCGAGTTTTTTAGGTAAAGAAAGAAAGGGTTTAGAAGAATTCCTAACATCTTGCAAGATTTTAGCTTACTTTTCTTTATTTAACTAAACAAAAGTAAAATACAACTTTTTTTTTTTCCTCTTAAGACTTCCTAACAATGAGAGGTTTCAAACTCCTCTTCATCCTTCTTTCTTTACCTCCCTTTTAATTTAAAAACTCTTTCTCTTTCTTTTCTTTTTTCCCTCCAATCTCTCGAACATAGTATAAAGAGAACCGATGTCTGAAGATTTTAGTGTTGCAGGGTTGGCAAAGATATCGAAGAAATATGACAAGTGAACTACTAAGCCTGCCCTTCATTGAAAAAGCCTTGAAGCAGCCTTTTTTCACGATTGAGCTCATTTTCAAACTGGTCAAAGAATGCGAGAGCCGGAAAGCAAGCTGGGAGAGGAGGGAGGAAGGCATCGATAGCAGCAGAGCAGAGCATTTTTAGGAACACAGTCGCTGCACTTGTGACCATGCAAGAGCTGGGGAAGGGAAGCTCTGCTTAACAGTCACTTCTCGCTGCCTCCTTTGAGCTTGCCTATTGCTGACTTGTTGCAGTCTTTCCAGCTTTCCTCTCCCATTCCCATAAATTAGTTCTGAAATGAACATCCTCTTTAACTGCATCTACATTAGCTAAAGTTACATTTTATATGTTCCTAACTAGGATCAAGTGACTGTAAAAATTTGAACAGAGTACATAGAGGGCATTTAACAATGTAAGCAAGGGACATTTGCTTGCCTGTTTGTGGAGGAACCATCCCCTCCATCCCCTCTCAAGTAGCAAGGAGATGGCACCTGAAATACTTTGGAAGCGTCTGATCTGAAATTTTTTTTTTAGATGCTTGTGTCAAGTTGTGTGGACCAAGATTAATGCCAAGGATTCTTATTTACAGGGCTAGTCATGGTAACTACATTATTCATGAATTCATGTTCAGATAATGAGATCATGGTCAATGGTGCAGATTTTGGTTTCAAGATTTGATCATGAAGCTTTGCACCAAGTTATTGCTGCATTTTTTAGGAATGATAAATCATACTTCATCACCATGGCTGCCATCTTGTTTCGAATGCAAGCGATGTTGATGCATCAAGCTCTTGCTAATCTGTGATTGCTTGCTTGCTTGACATTTTCTTTTTTCTAGCACTCCTATGATAGTGTACAGTGTTCACTGTATGCAATTTTGATTGGATGATACGACATCTGTTTTGTTTTGAGAATCAAATCCTAGAACGGATTCATGTGCTCTTATATTAATTGATGCATATGATTTTTGTTGAGTTGCAAAGATACAGTGACCTTATAGTATAGAGATTTATTTATTAAAAATAAAGATAAATAAGAAAGACAAACGTTGAGCCACTTGTTCTTCTCCTTGATATTTCCTCGTTATGCCTTGTAAAACCTAAGCTTACACTCAAAGTGGAGCTCTAGATTACTCAATTATATAGAACCTAATGTGAATGTACGTTGCTCCCCTCACCTCTGTTAGCTTAGTGTTATTTTTGTAGGTAGAACTAATTCCTATGAAAAAATCTTTGTGCACCACGCGCACGCGATGATTAATCCGCGTGCACGTATGATCCCACAAGTGGCATAAAAAGAATAAAAATATTCTTGATTCATGCATGCAGTGCGCGCTTTCTGCACCGCACAGTGCACAATGATTTTTTCAATTTATATTGACACCTGTTGCCGCCGGGATCCGTCCTCCGACTCGGGCGCAGTCGATCTCCAGTGGGCGGACCTCCACACAAGTGCTCGCGCGAGAGGCGTTGGGGGTGGCCCTCCACGGAAGACCTTCCGATGCTCAATTCAGTGGAAGGAAATCGGCGATCAACCAAAAAGTAGGGAGGTGGATCTCTCCGGGAGGCCTCTCTGAGGGCGGCCAATCGGGAGCTCTAGAGGGCAAGAGCACCGACGAACTGCCGGTGAGAGCAGGAGAGTGAGAGTGGGAGTGTAAGTGTGCATGTGCGTACCTGAGGAAATCTGGAAGTGTCCCATTTATAGACTGTCACCTGGATCTTGAGCGCCTTCTGGAAGGTTCAGAGGTTGTTAAGATATGGGGGTGGATCGAATCAGGCCGTTGGGATCCGCATCTTGTCTGTTAGGGGATCGACGGCCAGGAGAGCTCCTTGATGGCTTGAGATCTGGTTGAGTAGACCTAGGGTAGCTATGATAGGTTCTAGGCCACTTCTCGACATGATTCCTTGTCTAGGATGTTGTTACGGTAGGCCTGGGCTCTCCCATGTCAGGTTTCGCGGAGGTAGGTATCGGATAGTGGATCGCTTGATGAAGCCGGGCCGTGGAGACTCGGGGGGGAACGAGCTATGGAAGCTCAGGATATCCGAGCTATGGAAGCTCGGGAAGGACGAGCTTTGGAGGCTCGGGGGAGCCGAGCTATGGAAGCTCGGAAGAGGCCGAGCTATGGAAGCTCGGGGAGGCCGAGCTACGGGAGCCTGGGAAGGCCGAGCTACGGGAGCCCGGAAAGGCCGAGCTATGGAAGCTCGGGAAGGCCGAGCTACGGAAGCCCGGGAAGGCCGAGCTACGGAAGCCCGGAGAGGCCGAGCTATGGAAGCCCGGGAAGGCCAAGCTACGAAAGCCCGGGAAGGCCGAGCTATGGAAGCCCGGGAAGGCCGAGCTACGGAAGCTCGGAAGGCCGAGGGGAGGAGGTTGGTCTTAGTCTCCTCGCACGGATATTGATGTAATGATGATTTTATCCCCCAACACACGCCCTCCACTCCCTAGTTCAAAGCGTAGGTTTGGGCATAGGGAGTATAAGTCCAGGTGGCACGCTCCGGATGGGACAATTTGGTTTAGACAGCTCTTGCAATGATGCCCTAATTAATGCGACAGGGTCATCATGCCTTCGGGGGTAAGGCCCTCCAAGAGTGACGGTTGGGAATACGCCACGTCGCGAATCCCGATCGATCCGGCGTTTGTCGAGGCGGTTTCGGACGCCTCGGGCGAGACGCCCCATCTTCTCAAAGCGGCTTCCTTAGCGGGGAAGCAAAGCGCAGCCACACTATATATATGCATGTTTGCAGCATCCTTTCGTTTTGTCTTTGAAGAGCGCCGGGGGCGGAGGAGGATCTGGGGAGGACAACCGTGATCCCTTGTCCTCCTATAGTGGAAATAACGGACAGTTCGGATGAAACTCCGTTGGCTTGTCCGGTAGCGTCCCCTGTGAAAGAGGATCCGGCGATAGATTTGACGGAAGTGATCGTTTATGGGGGGCCTTCTACCTCCGCGAGACCACTACTGGCTCCAGCAGGAGAGGGAGAGGGGACAGCTGTAGCCGAGGAGGTTCAGGGAGAGTCCGGTGGTAGTGAAGCTGGGTCGCTCGCGGTAGTTCAAGAAGCGGGCCAGATAGAGGCTTCGGCGGAGCCTGCAGGGGAGGCGCAAGTGATAGCGACGGAAGGAGGCGCGATGGAAGTGGGATCTCAGCGGGAAAAGGGTCCCACGATAGAGACTCCTTCAAGAAGGATTTTGGGGAGGCTGGCGCTTGGGTTGGCCAAGTTATCTGAGGAGACTCAAGCCAAAATATTGATGGAAGAAGCTGGGAAGCTGAAGGCTTCTCCATTGGAGGTTGCTCATGTTGGTTCCTCGGGTGGAAATGACCAGCCCGGTAGTTCGAACGTGGGTGTCGAGGAGGCATTTTCCGCCTTAATGAGGTCGGCCTTGTATCCGGGTGCAGATCCTTTGGCGGACAAGTTTGCAGATTTGGAGTTGGTTGATGCTGCGTTCGGCAGCAAGGCGTGGCTGAAAGTGTCCATCTCCTTCCCGATATCGATAATACGACCCTGATGAGGATGACACGGGCCTATGCCTCGCGGGTGAATTTCCATTCCTGGGTAGTGGATACATTCTGGCTGACTTAACTCTCATTCATTCACTTTTTATCATGCAGAGTGTTTTGCTTTCTCGGGCGATATGCTGGCGTCTGAGTTTGGCGATGGGGGCCAGCATTCAGGCCAGGAGAGACAACGCCGAGCTTCAATCGCGACTGAAGGTGTCTGAGAAGTTCGAGGAACTTATGGCTATTAGTGATAGAGGTTTGAAGGGGATGAAGGCGGCACACCAGGTCGCCCTGGCCGAAGTGTCCAAGCAAAAGCATAAAGTGGAGGAGTTGCAGGAACTCCTGGCGAAGAACGAAGACGCGTGCTTGGAGCTGGCTAGAGTTGAGTCGAAACATTCCGCGGAGGTGGCGGCGATGCGGCGGGAACATAGTGAAAGTTTGGGTCGACTGGGAAGGGAAGCTGCCGACGAGAGAAAATGCCTGACCAGAATGCTCGGCGAAGTGGAGGAGAGACTGAAATGGCGCGATAATGAAATCGCCGACTTAAGGGACGGCGCTAAATGGCACCAAGAAATGATAGCTCGGGTGAGCAACGAGCTATCCCAAGCCCGGGAGGAGGCCGAAGCCAAACAGTTAAGGATTAATACTCTACAGGAGAGAGTTGAGCAGATCGGGGCTGACAGAACAAGAGCCAGGGGTGAGGCTGAGGAGCTGACCAAGAGGTTGGCCAGACGAGAGGAGGAGGTACGATCTCATTTCCCCCTTTTTAGCTCCTTCTACTGGTCTCTTGTGATGCCGACTGACTTTGGTTTTTCAGATGGTGAAGTTAGGGTTGGAGAATTGGGCTCTCCAAGGTGAGCTCATGTCCAGCCGCAATAAGAGCTCAGAATTTGAGACGCGGGCCGGCGAGTTTGAGGAGCAAAACGTTATTTTGCGGGCTCAAGTTGCGGAGGCTGAGAAGCAGGTTGCTGAGGCTAAGACGCAGCTCGCCATACTCAAGGGGAAGCAGGACGCTATCGGCGTTGATGCCTTCCAACTTGGAATGGAAGAATGTAAAGATAAGATATCCAATGAGCACCCGGAGTGGGATCTCTCTTTCCTGGATACTGAAGCTCCTGATGATGGTGAGTCTGAAGGAGAAGAGGAGGATGAATACGTCGACGTCTCCGATGCCGATCCTGGTGCCGCCCCGGGTCCCAGCGAAGCCGCAGCTTCTGAGGGATGATCGCAAACTACCGCTGGAGGGGCAAAGGCATTAGAGAAAGGTGAATCTAGTCACACCTCCGCGGATGTAACTGAGAGCTCCTCCAAAACTGACGTGGTTCCCGGCCCTTAGGAGCCACCCCTGTATTTTGCTTTTTGAAAGTCTGACCGATGTTTCTTAATGAATGAACCCTCTATTTTCATTTAAGTGTTTTTCCTTGTATGGCCCTATTGCCGCCCAGTCTTGCCTCAATCGTGAGCGACCTATGGCTCGTTGATGTTCTTTGGTCATCTTTGTTCCGGGATTGAGGGAATGCATTGGCTTGGCCCAAGGCGGGGCGATAGCCTTGACCGGCGAACCGACAGGCGATCTGGTCCGGTTTGAGTCTTAATTAAAACTCGAGAAATGAAGCCAGCCGATTAAGACCGATTGGTCGGGCAAGTCGGCTTGGGCCGATAGATGGAATAGATCGGCTAGGGCTGACGAGCAAGATAGGTCGGCTAGGGCCAACGAGCAAAGTAGGTCGGCTAGGGCCGACAAGAAAATAGGTCGGCTAGGGCCGACAAGCAAAATAGGTCGGCTAGGGCCGACGTATGAAGGTGGTTGCCGAAGTATTTTTCGCTTCCTTTGGTCATTTCATTTTTCGTTGAATGAAAGAACAGTTTACGTAGCCTTCGTGCTCGTTTTGTTATTCTGCCAGCGCCCTGCCGTTCTGCAGGCAAATCGGTTTTTATTTCATCAAAATTGATGATACGGCGCTGTGGGGAACATAAAGCTGCTCTAGAGCTTTCCAGAAGGTGCTCTTTTCCCATGTAGGTCGTTTTGACGTACGGCGCACGCAGCCGTTTACCATTGGAGGACATTATTTTCGTAGGACGATCTCCTGAACCTGCCAGTTTCCGTAATGCTAGTGGATGATCCTTTGCATTTAATGATCGCAATTCGGGATCAAGAGAAAATCTTCGCATATGTCATAATTCAGGCGGTGGGCTTGGCGCGCATTAGGGCGCCGCTTTCATCCTGGGAGGCCACGTGGAGGTATGGCCCAGGTGTTTGAATCTCGGAGCCTATAGCCTTGGTAATTGTTTTCGGTCCGTTTTTGGCCTATAAAAAAGGGAAGAGGGGGTCGTGTTTGGTTGTCCCCAAAGTTTCTTTCCCATTAGAGTTTCCATCATGCTTGTTTCTCTGCTGTTGCGAGTGGGAGGACCGAGCTCTTCTCTCATAAGCTCCTTGCCACCGGATAGTTGGGGCGATGAAGGGGCTGCCGAAGATTCGCTCGCCCTTAGGGGATAAGTCCCGAAGATCATATGGAGAGCGCACAAGGAGGGCGCAGAGATCACACGGAGAGTGCACACACAATCTTCCAGTGTGACCTTTGTGGCTCCCCTTCGGGGACGTACGGTAGGGAGTGCACGCGGACTCCCCATGGTTTGAGTGAATTTTGCCTCCTCCCCCGACTTGGATTCCTGGGCTTGCCCGCCTGGGGAATCTTTTGCCACATGGGGAGGGGGCGATGGTGTGCCACCCGCCGACACCTTGTCCTTGATCCACGGCAAGGTAGGGTGGTGCACACTCGGTTTGGGAGAGCGTTCCGACGCCAGGGTCTGCTGCCTTTCTACCTGCTCGTCGGGGGTCCCTCGGTTGGGTGGTCTGGGATGGCCACCCAGATATCTCGGTTGGGTCACCGAGATATCATTATTGACTGAAGCTGGCCGCGACTATTGGTCCATGTCGCCCGGCTATTATCAGCTCGAGCTGACTGGATGCGGCTTATCTAGTTCGGCGATCGGATGCCGGAGCACTACGGTTGCCCAGGTCTACTTTGGAGCAGTTGCCCGAGTTTTGTATTCGTCTTTATTTTATGCATTTCAATGCTCTTGTAACGCCTCTAAGGCATTTGTAACCGATCTTGATTGGCAATGAAATAAAGAGAGTTCTGTTTTGTTTCTCAATCTCTACCTCTTATGTGCCAAGTTTATTGTTGTTGTTGGGCATGGGTGCCTCGCTCGTTCTTGGGCGAAGATCCCGCGCTATCCGAACTAGTCGAGGTTCGCAAGCGGCGGTTTGGAGATCGTTCGGCAGAACACGTTCCTTACTTCGGTTCGAAGCTCAGTATTTTGTGTTTCGTCCTTACCGAAGCTCGAATGTTCACGGGTCGGCCCCGCCGAAGTTCAGAGAATTAGCGCTTGGCTTCACCAAGGTTCGGAGAACTTGTAGCTCGGCCCAGCCGAGGTTCGGAGAAGTTTTACTTGGCCCTGCCAAGGTTCGGGGAACTTGTAGCTCGGCCCAGCCGAGGTTCGGAGAACTAGTAGCTCGGCCCAGCCGAGGTTCGAAGAATTCTTTTACTTGGCCCTGCCAAGGTTCGGAGATTCAGGGCTCGGAGAAATGACTTAGCTGCCACTATAAGCCGTAGTGTAAGGTCTCTATGATGCTTGGTGAGGGGCGCCAGGGCAAAACGAGCGGTATGTTGTCACGCTTCTTATTTATGACGTTATCCTTCCCGAGGGGACAAGTCACTAGCCAGACGCTGGATTTCTTCCCTCTGCGCTTCCCGAAAAAAGAGCTTGGGGAAGTGCTGAGAGCATTTATTACGGGGGCCGGCAGATCGAAAAATATTCTGTTCAGGGGGATTCCCGATAAGTCCGTCCGCACTTACCGATCTCACTCGGGATGGGGTGCGGTACTTCGGATTCTCCAGGCATTAAAGTGATGACACGTGGCAAGTTCTTATAGGTCGGTAGCTACGGTGCGACCGATTGAGATACCCGCCTGGCAAGTATAAATATGACCGAGGGGTGTGGTCTTAGTCATCCCTCGGTTCAGGTCTTGAAATAGTATTAGACCATGGCTTCTCAAGGGCGATCCTCCGAAGAGTTACGTGCATCACTCGATGGTCTACTACATCCGCAGAGGGGCCGTCCCACCATCACTGTTGATGGGTTGGGTCTGGCGTCGACCCTTGCGAGCCAACAGCAGCTCGTAAGGGTCGTCGAGGAGTACGTGGATGTATCCACTAAGGAGGCGGAGGCCTTGCGCCGGGTGGCAGACCGGCAGAGGGAGGAGATCGCATCACTTCGCCAGCAGGTTGCCAACCTCACCGAGCACCTGAAGGATCTGCTGGTATCTGGGAGCGACTTCGAACCCTGATTTAGGGCCTCTGTTACTTTTGCTTTCTGTTTTTGCTTTTCTTGTCTCTTTTTGTACTCCTTTTTTCCCGATCAATGAAAAAAGGCTTTGTTTGGATAACCTTCTTTTTTCAAGAGTTTTTAGCTTTAAACATGCCATTCGCATAATAGTTGGGGAGTCGGTGTGGCTCCGCTGGTTCACGCGCCGAGTCTTTGCTCAGTTTGGGATAGGCGCTTTGTTCAACAAGCTTTAGGGGTGTTGCCAAGAAGCTTTAGTAGTGAAGAGGGGGACCTTCCCGGCTTTTGCTCAGGGTCCGCGGTCGGTTTTGTGGGGCTTTATTGGACCCTTTTGGGGTTTGCCGGGGGCACATTCTTTGTGCGCGCTGATAGTTTTTCGCGTGGCGTGCCTCTTTCAGATCGACCGAGGTTCTGGGGACTACCTAGGAGTCCCTCGATTTTAACCGGGGGCCGCACACTTCGGCTTTCCGCTGGGATTTTAGCCCGAAGAATTTTCGCTTGGCCCTGCCAAGGTTCGAAGAATTTGTTGCTCGGCCCAGCCGAGGTTCGGAGGGTTTTTACTTGGCCCTGCCAAGGTTCGGAGAATTTGTTGCTCGGCCCCGCCGAGGTTCGGAGAATTTTTACTTGGCCCTGCCAAGGTTCGGAGATTTTTGCTCGGCCCAACCGAGGTTCGGAGAATTTTTACTTGGCCCTGCCAAGGTTCGGAGAATTTGTTGCTCGGCCCAGCCGAGGTTCGGAGAATTTTTACTTGGCCCTGCCAAGGTTCGGAGAATTTGTTGCTCGGCCCAGCCGAGGTTCGGAGAATTTTTACTTGGCCCTGCCAAGGTTCGGAGAATTTGTTGCTCGGCCCAGCCGAGGTTCGGAGAATTTTTACTTGGCCCTGCCAAGGTTCGGAGATTTGTTGCTCGGCCCAGCCGAGGTTCGGAGAATTTTTACTTGGCCCTGCCAAGGTTCGGAGAATTTGTTGCTCGGCCCTGCCGAGGTTCGGAGAATTTTTACTTGGCCCTGCCAAGGTTCGGAGAATTTGTTGCTCGGCCCCGCCGAGGTTCGGAGAATTTTTACTTGGCCCTGCCAAGGTTCCTCGGCCCAGCCGAGGTTCGAGAATTTTTACTTGGCCCTGCCAAGGTTCGGAGAATTCCTGTTCAAACAGGTAGCTCGGTTGTGCCGAGGATTGGTAAGCAGCATCTATTTCTTTTTGCAATTTTGGCAATAGTGCATAATGATTCACCGCAAATTGAAAAATGTGGAGGAAATGTATAATGAGGCATATGAAAATGAATTCAGAGAGGACATACCCTATTGATAGTATTTACGGAGGTTGTCCGAGTTCCACGTCCGGGGAATGGATTTCCCATCCAAATCCTGTAGCTTGTAGGTTTCCGGTCCAATGATCTCCGCTACTTGGTACGGGCCCTCCCAGTTTGGCGCCAGCTTTCCTTGCTCCAGCGGTTTGGAAACAGAGGCCTTTCGGAGGACAAGGTCGCCGGGCAGGAAGGCTTTCCCTTTGACTCTGGAGGCGTGATAACGGCTACCCTTTGTTGATAAGCGGCCATTCTGATCCGGGCCTTCTCTCTGATCTCCTCTACCAGGTCGAGGTTGGTGCGGAGTTGTTCGTTGCTAGCTTCCTCTGAGTAGCTTTCCACCCGCAAGATGGGAGGCCTATTTCCACAGGGATGACGGCCTCTGTACCGAAAGCCATTCGGAATGGGGTCTCACCTGTCGGGATTCTCGGGGTGGTGCGGTAGGCCCATAAGACATGGTGCAGCTCCTCCCCACCTGCCTTGGGCTCTGGAGAGGCGAGCTTTGATTCCCTGGAGGAGGGTCCTGTTGGTCACTTCGGCCGCTCCGTTGGCTTGTGGGTGCCCGACCGAAGTGAGGTGGTGACGGATTCCATGCTCCTCGCAGAACTGGCGGAATTTGGAGTTGTCGAACTGCTTACCGTTATCGGTGATTATGGTATGGGGAGGCCGAATCGGCAGATGATGGACCTCCACACAAAGTCTC
>UESW01004184.1:346417-388402 GCA_900491605.1 Calamus simplicifolius
CCGGACTAGCGGCGGACCTAGGTGATCCTTTAGAAGGAGTCCCCTTACTTCCTCCGGAGTATCAGGAGGCCTTTGAATTCATTTATAGGGTATTCGAGAAGTCACCTTGCTTCAACGATGTCCTGGAGTGCGACTAAGGCGCGAGGACTTCGCTCCTTTGGCCGATGGTTCGGCAGTCGAATGCGACCAAGGCGCGAGGATGTTACCCGGTAGGCCCGAGGAGCTTGATAGCTAAGGTCGCTCTCTGGTTTTAGCCGAGGTTTCGAGCGGCAGGGTGTAGTCCTTGGCTTTGGCCAAGGTTTGGAGAATTCGTTACTCGGCCCCACCGGGGTTCGGAGATTTTATTGCTCGGCCCAGCTGAGGTTCGGAAAATTCGTTGCTCGACCCAGCCGAGGTTCGAAGAATTCGTTGCTCGGCCCTGCCGAGGTTCGGAGAATTCGTTGCTCGGCCCTGCCGAGGTTCGGAGAATTCGTTGCTCGGCCCAGCCGAGGTTTGGAGAATTTTTGTTCAGATAGATAACTCGGTCATGCCGAGGATTGGTGAGCAGCACCTGTTTCTTTTTGTAATTTTCGGCAATATAAAATATGATGATTCATGTTGCGAATTACGAAAACATGTGCTGCTAGGAAGGTATAGTGAAGTATATGAAATGGGCTTATAAAGGACATACCCTATTGATAATACTTACGGAGATTGTCCAAGTTCCATGTCCGGGGGATGGACTTCCCGTTCAAATCTTGCAGCTTGTAGGTTCCCGGTCCAACAATCTCCGTCACTTGATATGGGCCTTCCCAGTTTGGTGCCAGTTTTCCTTGTTCCAGCGGTTTTGAGATAGAGGCTTTCCGGAGAACAAGATCGCCGAGCAGGAAGGCTTTCCCTTTGACTCTGGAGGCGTGGTAGCGGGCCACTCTTTGTTGATATGCAGCCACTCTGATCCGGGCCTTCTCTCTGATCTCCTCTATTAGGTCGAGGTTGGTGCGGAGCTGTTCGTTGCTAGCTTCCTCTGAGTAGCTTTCCACCTGCAGCGAAGGGAGGCCTATCTCTACGGGGATAACGGCCTCCATGCCAAAGGCCATCCGGAATGGGGTTTCGCCTGTAGGGACTCTCGGGGTGGTGCGATAGGCCCATAGAACATGGTGCAGCTCATCGCCCACCTGCCCTGGGCTCTGGAAAGACGGGCTTTGATCCCCTGGAGCAGGGTCCTGTTGGTCACTTCAGCTGCTCCGTTGGCTTGCTGGTGCCTGACCGAGGTGAGGTGGTGATGGATTTCGTGCTCTTCACAGAACTGGCGGAACTTTGAGTTGTCGAATTGCTTGCCGTTATCAGTGATTATGGTATGCAGGAGGCCGAATCGGCAAATGATGGACCTCCACACAAAGTCTCTGGCCCGTGCCTCGGTTATTTGTGCAACCGCCTCTGCCTCGACTCATTTAGTGAAGTAGTCGATGGCGATGAATAGAAATTTCCGCTGTCCCGTGGTGAGCGGGAACGGGCCGAGGATATCCATCCCCCACTTGGCGAAGGGCCAAGCGGAGGATATAGGAACCAGGCTGGCGGAGGGGAGTCTCTGAACGCTTGAGTGCCTCTGGCATGGGTTGCAAGCTCGGACAAGATCATCTGCATCCTTCTGCATAGTCGGCCAGTAGTAGCCTTGTCGTAGCACCTTGTGGCATAGGGACCGGCCTCCCAGATGGTTGCCGCAAATCCCTTCGTGCACTTCACGGAGAGCATAATCTGCTTCGGATGGACGGAGGCATCTGAGCAGTGCCATGGAGAAGGATCGTTTGTAGAGCTGATCATCGATTAGCACGTAGTGAGTGGCCTGCAGCTTTAGCTTTCTAGCATCTCTCCGGTCGGGTGGGAGCGACCCTTCTTTGAGATACTTCAGGATGGGATCGAACCATGATGGTTCGACTTCAACTTGCATTATTCGGTCGGCTTCCGCGATGCTGGGTTTCTCCAGGGTCTCCAGGTGGAACTTTTGTTCGGTGTCCATTGACTCCGCGGTCGCTAATCAGGACAGTAGGTCGGCACGGGCATTCTCGGATATGGGAATCCGAGTGATCTCAAACTCGGAAAAATGGGGAGCAGGCTCCGCACCTCCTGAAGATATCGAACCATGTTCGGCTCCCGAGCCTCAAATTCTCCTCGTACATGGCCAGCCACTAGCTGAGAGTCGATGAAGGTGTTAAGCTTCTCCACCGTCAGGTTGCAGGTGATTCAGAGATCGGCTAGCAGGGCTTCGTACTCAGCTTCGTTGTTGGAGGCCGAGAAAGAGAACCGGATGCCATATTCAAAGGTTGCCCCCTCCGGACTGGTGAGAACCAAGCCCGCACCGGAGCGATGAGCATTGGATGACCCGTCAACATGGAGGAGCCACCGAGCTCTAGAATTTGGTTCCTCGGGGGAGTCCGGGGTGGAACCGTCCTCCGGGATGGTACACTCGAGGAGAAAATCGGCTAGCACTTGAGCTTTGATGGCCGAGCAAGGCTGAAAGTGGATGTCATGCTCGCTCAGCTCGACGGCCCACTTGGTCATTCTTCCTGATGTCTCAGGGCGGTGGACCATCGCCTTGATGGGTTGGTCAGTCAGGACCATCATAGAATGTGCCTGGAAGTACGGCCGCAGCTTCCGCACTGAGGTGATCAAGGCCAACACCATTTTTTCAATCCTACTATATCTTGTCTCCGCATTGTGGAGCAGTTTGCTGACATAGTATATCGGCTTTTGGACCTTGCTTTCCTCTCTGACTAGCACCGAACAGACGGCACCTTCTGAAACAGCTAGGTACAAGAATAGGGTCTCGCCTGGGCTTGGACTGCTGAGGAGTGGGGGCGAGCCGAGGTATTTCTTGAGATCTTGAAATGATTTTTGGCATTCAGGGGTCCATCGAAAGTTCTTAGCCGACCGAAGAGTTTTGAAGAAGGGGAGGCATCTTTCGGCCGAACGCGCCACGAAGCGGTTGAGGGCCGCTATCCTCCCAGTTAGGCGCTAGACCTCTTTAATAGATGCCGGGGGCACCATTTGTTGGAGAGCTTGAATCTTCTAAGGGTTAGCTTCGATGCCTCGCTGAGAGACCATGAAGCTGAGAAACTTTCCGGAGTTAACGCTGAAGGCGCATTTGGTCAGATTGAGCCTCATCCCATACTTGCGCAGCATTGCAAAGCTCTCCGAGAGGTCCTCGACATGCCATGATGCTTCTTTACTCTTGACTAGCATGTCGTCCACGTACACCTCCATATTCCAGCCGATTTGATCCTTGAATACTTTGTTAACCAGCCTTTGGTAGGTGGCACCTGCATTTTTAAGACCAAAGGGCATGACGCGGTAACAGTAAGTACCTCGGTCGGTTATGAAGGCAGTCTTTTCTTCATCCTCGGGGCCATCCGGATCTGATTGTAGCCTGAATAAGCATCCATGAATGACAGCATTTGATGGCCTGAGGTGGCGTCCATGAGCTGGTCGATCCGGAGAAGAGGGAAGCTATCTTTCGGGCAGGCTTTGTTAAGGTCGGTGAAGTCGATGCAAATCCTCCACTTGCCGTTCGATTTCTTCACCATGACGGCATTTGATAGCCAGCTTGGATAATTTACCTCCCGGACGAAGTTCGCCTTGATGAGTTTGTCTACCTCTTCTTCAATGGCCTTCTGTCGTTCCGGGGTGAAGCTCCTCTTCTTCTGCTTGACGGGCTTGTGCATCTCATCCACGTTGAGACGATGGACGAGAATCTCGGGGCTGATCCCCGGCATGTCAGAGGCGGACTAGGCGAAGATGTCAGCGTTGCTTCTGAGAAAACTGATCAATCTATGCCGAGGCTCGCCCTTGAGCAGCGACCCGATTTTTATAGTTCGGTCGGGGCGAGCCTCATCTAACGGCACCTCCTCCAATTCCTCCACTGGTTCTCCTCGCTGTTCGGCGAAGTCCTTCCGAGCGTCTAGCCCGTCAACCTCCGGTATTCTGGACTGAAGGCTGGTAACGAAGCATTGCCGAGCCATGGCTTGACTTCCTCGAACAACCTTAACTCCCTGTTCGGTGGGGAATTTCATGGATAAGTGTGAGATGGAGACAACTGCCTTGAGGGACATCAGGCCGGGCCTGCCGAATATTGCGTTGTATGGGGACCTGAGTTTGGTCACTAGGAAGTTCGTATAGACAGTGGCCGCAAGGGGCCAGGCTCCCACACGGACCGTCAGGGTGACGACCCCTTCCGAGATGACGACGTCGCTCGTGAATCCCATTAGGGTGGAATCTACAGCTCGAAGGTTCTCCATGAGCAGTTTCATCTTGGCAAACACATCGAGATACAGAACATTCACCGAACTTCCACTATCAACGAGGATTCGGCTTACATCATAGTTATTTAAATTGAGGGATACAACTAATGCGTCATCATGGGGGAACTGTATCCCTTGGAGATCATCGTCGGAGAAAGAGAGCTCGCCCGTCCGTGCCTTCTTCAGCGTCGATCCTTCACCGTCGTTCATGGGGCTCGATCCGCCGGCCTCTTCGATCATGTTGATGCGGCCGATCACGGGCGGATTTGGTGGAGGAGGAGGTTGTTGAGGTTCAGGCTGGCGGTCACCTCCTTGTCCTGGCTCGGGCGCCCTCCTGAACTGATTCAGCCTCCCCTGATGGATCAGCCTCTCGATTTCATTTTTCAGCTGTCAGCATTCTTAGTATCGTGGCCGTGCTCCCGGTGGTAGCGGCAGTACTTGGTGGGGTCTCTTCGGGTCGGGTTCCCTCGGAGACGAGCTAGCCGGGGGAGCTGGCGTTCTATCTCCATGAGGATCTGCACCCGGGGCACGGTTAGTGGAGTATAGTGATTGAATCGCCTGGGTGGGCTCCGGGAGTGATTCCTCGATGGCAGAGGGGGAGCTCTTTGGCGTCGAGGTGGACTCGGCCGATGGGCGGGACGGTGCCTATCGGGACCTTTGGGCTCCTTCTTCTTTGCCAGCTCGGCGTGGGCAACTCTCCGCGATTCTTCGACCCTAGCGTATTTGTCCGCCAGGGCCATCATATCAGAGAGGTTAGGGGGTAGCTGACTTCCATCGCTAGGTAGAAGTCACTTTCCTTTGAGACTCCCCCCGCCAAAGCGGACATAGCCACCTCATGATTGAGGTGGTCCACCTCCAGCATGGCCTTATTAAACGGCCAAGATAACTTCTCAAAGACTCCCCCTCTCTCTTGACTTCGGAGAGGGAGTCAGATCTCCGTCGGTGGCGGCGACTGTTGACGAACTGGCCAATAAAAAGATGGCTTAGCTCGTCAAATGAATCAATGGAACATGGCTTCAAGGCATTGAACCAGGTTCGGGCAGATCCTCTGAGCATGGAGGGGAAAGCACGACAGAGGATCGCGTCGGATGCTCCGTGGAACATCATTATTGACCGGAAGCTGCTGAGATGGTCGTCCGGATCAGAAGAGCCGTGGTAGGGTTCGACGGCTGGCAGCTTAACATGGAAGGGAATCACTTCCTCCATAATCCCTTTGGAGAAAGGGATGCCCTGCTCTGCCTTGGGCTGAGGCGGATGGGCCTGCTTGGCAGCGTTCAGCTCCTGACGCATCTCCTGGATCTATCGACGGATCTCATCCTCAGCGGTCAAAGGAGGAGCTGGGCGAGAGGAACGCAGGGACGGCATCGAATCATGGTGGAAGGACATTGGGGAGGGGGTCCGGGCTCGTCGAGATCTGGATGGATCCCTGTCGTAGCCATCTCGCGGGACAGGTTTGTCTCCTCTGGGTCGATGTGGGGGTCCGCGGCTTCATGCGGACCGGAGGAGGAAGTTGCCAGTGCGGAGCGGGAGGAGCTACGAAACGCTTCTGGACCAGGTGGGTCAGGGCCTGGACTTGCTGGACCAGCAAGGCGAAATGGTCCTAGATCACCGGGATGGCTGGCGGCGATGGGGTTTCAATTGGTGGAGGCTGTGGCGCTACACTACTCACCGGATCAGGTCTCTGAGAAGCGGCCTGATCTTGGGCTTCAGAGGTTGCTCTTCTCCGATTGGCCATTAGAGAGGTTCTACTCCAGATCGAGATCCTTATCTCCTTTCTTCAAGTTTTAACGGGACTTGAGGGCCCTTCCTCTAGTGCCAATCTGTTGCCGTCGGGATCCGTCCTCCAACTTGGGCGCAGTCGATCTCCTGGGGCAGACCTGCACATAAGTCCTCATGTGAGAGAGGCGTTGGGGGTGGCCCTCCATGGAAGACCCTCCGATGCTCAAGTCAGTAGGGGGAATCGGCGATCAACAGAAAACGAGGAGGTGGATCTCTCTGGGGAGTCTCTCCAAGGGCGGCCGATCGGGAGCTCACAAAGGGGGGAGCGCCGACGAGCAGCAGGGGAGAGTGGGAGAGTGAGCGTGAGAGTGAGTGCATACCTGAGGGAATCTGGGAGTGTCATATTTATAGGTTGTCACCTGTATCTTGAGCGCCTTCTGAAAGGTTCGAAGGTTGTTAGGATACGGAGATGGATCGAATCAGGCCATTGTGGGGCCGTTGGGATCTGTATCTTGTTTGTTAAGGGATCGACGGCTAGGAGAGCTCCTCGATGGCTTGAGATCTGGTAGGCGCGTAGATCCCAGGTAGCCGTATTATGTTCTAGACCACTTCTCAACATGATTCTTTGTCTGAGATGTTGTTACGATAGGCCTAGGCTCTCCTGCGCCAGGTTCCGCGGGGGTGAGTATCGGATCATGGATCGTTCGGGAAAGACGAGCTATGGAGAAAGCCGAGCTATGAAGAAGACCGAGCTACGGGAAGCTCAGAGAGAGTCGAGCTATGGAAGCCCGGAGAAGACGAGCTATGGAAGCTCGGGGAAGCCGAGCTACGAAAGCTCGGGGGAGCCGAGCTATGGGAAGCTCGAGGAAGCCGAGCTATGGGAAGCTCGGGGGAGACGAGCTATGGGAGCTTGGGGAAGCCGAGCTACGGAAGCTCGGGGGAGCCAAGCTACGGGAAGCTCGGGGAAGCCGAGCTACGGGGAGCTCAGAGGAGACGAGCTATGGGAGCTCGGGAAGACGAGCTGCGGGAAGCTCGGGGAAGTCGAACTGCGGGAAGCTCGGGGGAGACGAGCTATGAGAGCTCGGGGAGGACGAGCTATGGGAGCTCGGGGGAGCTGAACTATGGTAAGCTCGGGGGAGACGAGCTACAGGAAGCTCGGGAACATCATGGTGGGTGAGGGGACGGGGTTGGTCTTAGCCTCCTCGCACGAATATTGATGTACTGATGATTTTACCCCCCAGCACCATCTAATGTGGGCTGATCCGATTTGAATCACTGATGTGGATGGAAATAACATGGCAGCTCAATTGGACCAATAACAAGGTGTAATGTAGCCGATCTTTTTATTTGTTTCGTCTACTCCATTCCGAGCCTGCGTCGACCTTTGTGGGAGCAATCCGTCAATGCTGGTAGAATATGGCCAACCAATTTGGAGAGAACTCTTCTCCTTGCCTTAACTGTCCTGCTCGTTAAAGGTTATCTAAGGAGAGTCCAACTTCTATGTAATTCCTTCAATGTCTATAAAAGCAAACCCTCATCACATTGGTAAAGGACTTTTTTCCCCTCAGTCTTCAAAGCTTGAAGTCCTCACTTAAAGAGCTTTAAACTCATATTCTATACTTTGGTTGACTTAAGTGTGAGAGGGTTTTCCTTGAAGAAAACTTCAGGGTATCGGGTCCCTTCTCGACGGTATGCCAACTTATAGTAAATAGATAGAGTCTTGCTAGTCTTTATGTTATGTACCATAAAGCCCAAGTGAACCCTATCCAATTGCCTTAAGTTACAAGCACAAAATACTTGATCTGATTAAAACCTCAACCTGCTCATTTATAATTCATACAATTCACAAGGCATCGCCACAAACTGATTTAACACTGTTCACAAGTCAATATCAATATCTAAACAAAATTTACAATCTTGATATAAATATTCCACTCATAATCAATCTACAATAAAAGTTACTTTCCATTTTCAATCCAAATCCTAAAATACATCATAGGTTTACAATTAATTTTACACATCCATCCATATCCAATTCAAACACATATACAATCTAGGTAACATACACCAATAACAACAACAAATTTGTCCAAAAACTAGCAAGCCACAACAAATTCATGTATCTAAGGCCAACCTGCCAAGAGGCTAAAGGCATAAAGCTCAATCTTTTATTCTGCCAACTAGTACCTGAAATACAAAAATTTTCAATAATAGAGGGGTGAAACCTAAGTCCCAATGATTGGATAGCCATCTAATAATAAAAAACTAAGAACCATATCGTAAAGCAAATATAAACTTTTTATAAGAGATAAGAAAACATTTAAGTTAGCTCATGCTTCCAATAATACAACTCATATAAAGTAATGCCACTTTTACAAAATCTCAAGATGCTAGACTGTGTATACTACTACTAAGGTACCTCTATACAGTCGCTCTCCTATAAAGGTACTCTCAATGGGTGAGTATACTGAGTGCTGAGGATCCCCGCATCATATAGCACCCCTCACATGTGTGGTTCATCCCAGGAGTGAACTTGCTCCTTTTCCTTGGGCCTTCTGTTTGCCCCCTCCATGGGCCTATATCTCTGTGCTTCCTCGAGCTATATAATAACATACCTCTTTACCAAGCTATGAATCATTGCCCCTTCGGACTGCTTGCAATCTGCCCCATTAGGCTGATCTAGCATGTACTCTTCCTAGCCTCGGGATCATAGTATGATCAAATCGCAAGGAGGTGCCGGCTGTAAGTAGTGTGCGCAATGCTCATGCTATGGCATAATCTACAGGGTGATCAATCCCACAGATGACCCAATGCTCTTATGATCCATACTATGAAAATACTCCAAAAATATAAGCTTATAACTCAAACATATACTTTCTTGAAACACTTTTATTCTTGCATGCCCATGCATTGATTGAAACCTATAACAAAATAAGTTGATAACCCGAACTTAGATAAGCTATACTTTCTTGGAAACATTGCTATGCATGCATGCCCATGCGTCACTTTGAAATATAAATATGAACAAGTTTCATGCTTTATTTAAACATCTATTTTTACCCAAAACAGAACTTTTCATAAAAACCTATGCTTTGCTTTGCTTTGAATATACTATAGGCTTATGCTTTTTCTTTAAACTCATGCTTTGCTTTAAAACATGGTATAATCTCATGCTTTTCTGAAACTCATGTTTTGCCTTATAAAATACTTTAAAATATATCATGAACTTGGTTCTCATTTTCCATATCTAAACCACTTGAAACACTATACTTAACATATCATACTTAGCTTTATAGCAAAATATCCACATGGTATCATAAAAATAATTTACAAAGCTAGATAAGAAACTCACTCACCTTAGCTATTAGCATATTTCAATAATTGCTATCTCTCTTGTGATGGCTCCCTGAAATCAACCTTTTGACCTATGTCACAACATATACAATATCAATTAAGGTTTCATATACCAAGGGTTTCATGAAACATGCATGCATGCTCTTTATTTCAACATTCTTAGCATAAAACTCTTAAATCCTTCATACTCAAGGATTTACAACATATATCAGCTACAACCTCATTTACCTCCTAATCTTAAGATTTTAACACTCTTAAGCTTAGGAAGATTAGACTTACCTTGAAGAAAAATGGAAAAATCCTTAGCTCCTCTCTTCTCCAAGGCTGGCCAATGCACCGAGATTTTCTTCCCTCCTCCTCCTTCTTTCTTTCTTTCCTTCTTTCTTTTCTCCCTCTCCTCTTCTTTCCCACGGCTGAAACCTTCTCTTTTCTTTCCTTTCCACCGCCTCTTTCTCTCCCTTTAATCTCTACGGGTGGGTGAAGTCAAGAAGAGTTGATGGGTTTTTAATGCTCCCATGAAAAACTCCATTTTGCCCCTTTATATTCTTAAGTCACACTTTTCAAAGTCCACATGACACTTTTTCCACCATGATAATTTATCCTTGGCAATTCTCTAATTTACCCTTGATCAAACCTTCAAATTACTTTCAGAACCTTTTCCTATTATGCCCTTGGCAAACTTTCAAATGATTTTTGAAAACTTTTTCCTTTATGCCCTTTGCTGATTTCTTAAATTACCTTTGGCTAAATTTTAACTTTGCCCTTGCAATCACACATTTTTCATTTTTATATTACTTAGTACTAGACACATATCCCTCCATAAAATATTTTTTCATTTCATATTGCTTATATGTGGGACACCTCATTTCTACCCGTCGCTTTTCAGGTTTTCATCCTATGATTTTCTTCAGACTTTCATCAAGATTTTCATCAAGATTTGCTAAAAAAAAATTAAATTTTAAATTTTACCTTCTTCACTCTAATTACACATGACAAAAAACTAAACTAATATAAATGCATGCATAAAATAAAATACAAAGCTTTTAAGTTTGGGGTATTGCAGAGGGCCTCCCAATTCTCTTCTTTGGTTGGAAGAAGCCAAGTAGGGGGGTGTGACATATTTTGTTTTGGTTGAGCTAAGCATTCCTTCTTGGTTGATGCAAGGAGACCAATTATAATGTTAATAAATTGATGCCATCTATTAGAACATTGAATAAGAGCACTCAGTTATGTTACTGAAGCGATGTGATTAAGGAACAAGTGACCATCAAGTAGGCCTGAGCCATGTATTGGTTGACTCCTAGGATTCCTACAAGAGAATCTATCAATTCCACTTTCGTCCACCTTCGACCTCTAGGTCAAGAGCAATTTAACATGATGGTGCAATGGATGGACATGATGATGAGTATGATTAAAAATCTAACACCCTCCCCTCCCAACCAAGGTTCCAAATGTCATCCCGAAGCAAGTCAAAAAACATCAACCCTAACTTAAGGATGAGCCTAATGATCACCTACAACCAAGACAATAGTCAGTATTTAAGGGCTAGCATAACTCATGCCAACCAACCTAAGGAGGAGCTTCAGGACTACTTCTCTAGCTCAGATGAACACATAAGTCCAAGAGCACCTTTGGCAAGTTAGAGAGTGTTGGATCATTGGTTTGGAAAGATGGATTAGAGGATCGGTGCCATGATGCAGTAAGTTCAAGTCAAAGTCTAGATGAATGAATAATTTAATAGTGCACATAATGAATTTTTTTAATAGATAATAATGAGTAGCAAGATAGGAAAGAAAGCAATTTAAAAAAAATATTAAACTCATAAAATAAGGTGGAAAAAAGAAAAAATATAATTCATATCAAAATGACGTCTACAATGGTTAGGCATCTCTATCTATAGTTATAGAACCCCTTAAACATCACATAAATATGTAAATATTTGTTTCTACTAAGTTAGCAAGATATTTTGATAAATATAAAATACTCATAGTAAAAATACAATATGCTAGGAAAGATATAAAACAATGGAGTGTAGACCAAACAAAACAAGATTTGATGTTAAATAACTGAAAAGAGATTTTGGGAAATGATGGCCTTATCAAGCAAGTTGAACTACAATTTATATCCACAATTGCATGAAGACCCATAAACTAGCCACCTAGAGCAGTTTAGGCTAGCCAAGCCAACTCAATGGGTTCATTGGTAAAAGAAAAAGAAAATAAATAAATAAATCAAATTATAACATAAGTTTGGGAACAGATTAGTTCAAGTTCAAACCTTGAATGATATTCAACCTATCTACATGCTGAGTTGGGACTTCTTGGTCTAAACTAGCATACAGGTTGATCCGTATAATTTAGTCTGTAATGTCTAATCTATTACTTTATATTACTCATTCTAACATACTTGATGCAATCTTCACAACTCTTAGTAATATAATATCAAAGTAAGCTAAGCAATTGCCATTACAATTAGTTAACAACTTTTAAAACCCTCATCTTAGGCTTCAATTCAATCCAAATAAAACTTTGTCCTCATAATCTAGGTGAAAGTTAGAGTTCTACAACATACTATACCTATTTTAAGAACACCTAAACCAAATTCTATGTGGATAAAGTCAAATAATAGTAGGTTTTTGAGTCAAGTCAATCTTTGCTAACCCTAACACAATTATATAACACCTATTAAGATAATTTTAGAAATTAAAGATTGATCATGTCATAGTATTTACACCATAATCTTTTCAGCATAAAATGGCTAGGTACATAATCTGGATTGATGTTATGGGCACTTAATGTTGGAGAAAAATTGATAGAAATAAACAATGACTACTAAGCAGTTGATAGAAAAATGAATAACCACTTTAGCCCATTACAAGTAGCTAAAGTTTTTTGATCTATTAAATGATACATTATTTTACATTAACTATAGAGGTTTAGAAAAGTAATTTTTACCATATATTTTAATAAAAATTCTAGGCAACTTTTAGAATGAAAATAGAATGGCAATGGAGTAAGGTGGGACAAGGTGGGGTGAGGCCCTAGATTGGGTCCCACCAAAGAAAATTATCCATGTCCCCACCCGATCCCTATAAAAAGAGATAGTTTTCATCCCATCCCCATCTCTTGGGGAACAATAAATCCTTATCCCTACTCCATCCCCATTCTCACCCTGTCCCGCCTCACTTCATCCTACCCAACAACTAATGATATATATAAATTTTCAGTAAAAATTATAATAAAATAACTTTAAAGATTCCATTAAGCAATTAATAAATTTAATAGTTGTTTTTTAAATTTATATTTATCACTAAAATAATTAAATTTTAAATTAAACTGAGAATTAAATATCATTACAATATATAATGGAGCTGTAATACTTAACTACGAGGCCAATGGAGCAGAGACAAGGCTAGGCGGAGATGTACTTATATTAATTCACTTCATCCCTGGCAATAGGATAAAAGCAATTGCTATCTCCGCTCCTATCCTCACAAAAGATAAAGAATCCCTGCCTCGAATAGAATAGGGCAAGATGGATCTCCATTTTACATATTAAAATCGCCATCCATGAATGAAAAAGTTACCACACCTTTTGGCTTAAAGTGTTAAAAATAAGGTACTGTAACCAACATATTATAACATTATAACACTTAAAATGAATTTGAACTTTATAATAATTATAATGATTATAATTTTCTTAAAATGTAGTATTTTTAAATTTTTTATATCAAAATTATTGTCATAATGATGATATAGCAAGCAATAATAAAAATAACAAAAATAATGATGCTATCTTTTCACTGACTTTTTACATTCAACTAGAATCATCAAACTATATTATTAAAAATCAAATAAATACTGTTAGAAAGTATCTGCAATATAATATTTTGTACCCATCAAACGATCAAAAAAATCCAAACACCCTTTGCATAAATAAGCAAATGGCATGATCAAGGAGGCACAAAGGAAACCTTAAGCCCAACCCACTACCACAGCCCAAATTCCAATTTATATAACGTAAAGCTGAAACTTAGATCAAGTGTTGCATTAATAGTTGCCACATGTTTATATTTAAGGAAGGTTAGTAAATACTTTTCCTCTCACCTTTGTAACTATCAATTCACATGATAGCCTATTAGAGTTTACAGGCCCCATGCAAAGGCCCACCACTTTTGCCCATTAACAATAGCTAGAAAAATCTTGGAACTATTCAAGATGCTACCTTATATCAATTAGAGAGGTCTAAAAATGTAATTCCCACCATGTATTTTAATAAAAATTCTTGGCAACTCTTTAGAATGAAAAAGTCGCCACATCATTTGGCCCACATTGTTAAAACAACATATTATAGTGTTATATTGTACCCACCTTAAAAGGGGATTGAACTTTATAATAATTATAATATTGTAATTGTAATTAAAATATAGTATTGCCAAAATGGGTTTGATGTGAGAATGATAAAATATGGAGAAGAAAAATATCAAGAAAATACATAGAAAGAATCTCCTATGCACACCTATCAAATAGAGAGCAATTCTATTTGAGAATCCTACTAAATATACTAAAGGGATGCAAGGCATTTAAGCATATTACAACCATTAATGACATCACTTTATCCAACATTCAAAACTGCATGCTATGAATTTGGATTCTTTGATGGCGACAAAGAATGTCTTGATGTCTTATATGAAGCTTCCAAATGGGCATCTTGCAATTAGATGCTAGAGCTATTTGTAATATTGCTATTGATTTGTAGAGTAGTAGATCCAAAGCAATTGCAGGATAGTTGTTAGAGATTATAGGATAAAGTCATCCTTTATTCGCCAAGAAGGATTCTAATTTTGAAGACTTGCAAATGACTAATCATGAATTGCAAAATAATGTTCTATGTGAGATAGTGCAAATACTCATTAACAATGAAAGTTCTTTAAGAAATTTTTCATTGATGCCTATGCCAAACAATGCATAACTTAGAGGTATTGGCAATAGACATATTTAAGAAGAGTTTTGCTATGACCTGAAAGCACTACATAGTGAAAACATTGTCCTTGAAACTAGTCTTACTGATGAGCAAAAAGTAGTACATGATGAAGTTTTGTATTGAAGTGCCGAAGATGAAAGGAATGTTTTATCATTTATGGGCATGGAAGTACTGAAAAATGTATTTATACAAGATCATAATAACTACAATTAGATGAAAAGGCAAAATTATTCAAGTAGTTACATCTTCTAGCATTGTTGCATTCTTAAGATGCTACTGTTGCAAAGAACATAGTTTACAAAAAAGTTTTTGCTAATCTAACATCAACTTTTTTATGGTATTTTATACAAGCATACTTTGCTATTAACATCTACTAAACAAATTCATATCAACAAAATTGTTACACAAGAAAAGTAATCTATATTGACTTTCTTTGTCATAGTTCTTGAAATTTGTTTAAGCCTTCTCTACATATGTCTTAAGGATACGATCTTCTTAAAGACTTATCACAAAAAGACACATGCAAGTCAGAATTTATCAAATATTGGATACTCTAAATATAAAAAATAATAACAAATTAATTTGTCTTAATTGGACTCTAATAGATAAAGAAATATATTATCAACCAATTTGTTATTTTCTTATTCTATGAAATATTTCAATTACCGATATATGAAATTCCATTTGTACATTACAGGGCAATATAATACTACATCCATCAAGAAACAATAAGTGGACAAATTCCGATCTCTGTTACTTGAAGTTAAGTGAAGGCACATTTCATCTCAAATATTAGAGTGATTAAAAGCAATTAAACATACAAACTAGTGAAAAATGAGGAAAAAATAGCTTTTCTACTCACAACAAAGTATGTGAGGTCCTGAAGTAAAACTACTCTACTCTTTAGCACAAGTAACTACTCTATTCCATAGCACAAGTTTGAGTTTGCTGAATTCAATACCATACTTGAGAGGAACAATAACAATTCTCTGCTCATAGCTATTTTGATTTTATGAACCTAATTGTTTTTGCAATAAATATCTATGAACTATGAACTTAATAGAAATTATTATCCATATTTCACAAATATGTAAGTTATAGCGGTCAGACTAATGAAATGGAAGCAACTGCCACATGCAGCTGTAAATATAAAAAATATAGATATAATGGCATTTGAGTAAGACTACAAGCTTTATTTGAAAATATTTGTTTAAATATTGTGAAACTAGTTAATATGAAAGCAATATTACAACTTTGAGGGACATAAAAATGAGAGTGACATTATGAGCTAATGTTGCTAATGCAACTGATATAGATGTCCTTTTAGATAATTTAGGTCTTTACATTGTTGTGGTCACTTCAATAACTATCAAGAGCTTTAGAGGTTTAGACTAATTCTAAACAATAATCTTTTTGGAAGATATAAAAGAAAGTCTTTCAACATCTTAGCGATAATTAATATTTATAGGAGAATACTCCTAATCATCAACAAGTGCCACAGAAACTATTTATAAACTTAGAGATTGTAGATACAAGTGCTTTACTTCAGAGGTATTGTAGCTATTTTTGATTAATTAGCATATTACGCTATGTCCAAAACTATAATAAATTAGCATAAGGTTATTAAATGTTCAAGAACATATATCTAACAATGGCAATCTTATGGACATACCATCCCATACAACTACATAGTTGCCAATGAAGGAACAAATGATCTTGATCCAAAGAATGCTTGCTAAAATTATGGCAACGGAATGGGTATGAGAAACAGGTTATGCATCTCGAGAACACACACATTAAAGTTAAAAAATAATAAAACATTAGTTTCTTTTAGACAAAAAAATACTTTCATCTAATCATATAGGAAATGATATTCACTTGTAAAGCTATAATACTAAAAGTGGAAGAAAACTTTGGATGGCAAATACATTGGCTGTGAAATATGATGGAAAAAAGAGAATAGAGAAAGAATGGATATTGGTGTAAAACATGTAAGAAAGTACTACAAAATGCCTATATTAAGGTGTAAATACAAACATAAAGCAAGTTGTAAAAAAAAAAAAACCCATTAACCAAGCAAATTATCAATAGATGAATCCAAAATCATAGATTACATATCCAAGTAGTGAACCAGTGGATCAATAATTGTTATCTTATTCAATCATGAAGTCGAAAAAAATCAATATGTGATGTGCTCAAAGAACAAATTCAAGTAACAAATCTCTTGCCATAAATAATAGTACAACACGTGCATTGTGGTTCTACTATGATACAACTTTTAAACTATGTTTTATATTTATATTAGACTTTTGAAGAAATGTACTTCCAAAAAAAAAGAGACTCTCAATGGGAAGACCTTTGTCTTCCAACTAGAGTTAAATAACTATAACTTGAAGGAAAGACAGTAGCAATATAAATAAACAAACTGTTTGATTGTGACTATATTGTTGAAAGTAAGTTGGCATTATAGGACAAACAAAAACACAAGTTGAAAGCAAAATATCTCATTCATATACATGACTGACTAGAATAATCAAAACAACTAGCTCAAGATGCTATTATTTATGAATGGGTATAAGATAAATATGGAAGCGAGTCAATTGAATTAGCACGTTAGAATGATGTTACCAATGACATAATGAATAATTTAAAGTGCAGACAAGAAGTAAATCCGATAGCCAATAGTCATCCCCTATTGAAGTAAGTAACCTAAACGAAGGTTAAGAAGAAGCTTTGGACTGCAACACCAAAATAAGGCAACAGACAAATGATGAATCTCAGTGATATGAAACATTTGATTTCAACCATTATAATTATACCTGAAATACTTCTCATAATTTACCTTGTCTCCGACAAGGTAACCTCCAACCTTTCCTTTCTTGTTCCATGGCTTACTTTTTGAATGGTGGGAGGTGAGCTTGATCGCTCGCAATCGCCGAAGTTGAGTGAGAAAAGGGCCGGCTGCCCTGTTATTTTTGTTCCTGCGGCCATCTTTTTGAGTGATGGGTTTGAGGACCGATTCAGCCACCATGGCTGGCCGATCCTGATCGGCACCTCATCGGAATAGAGCTCCGACCAAGGGGCATGAGACTGGGGGAAGGTGAACCAGGAATCCTTGGATTCCATGGTTTTAGCACCGAGCAAGGGCTCGGATTCCTGGCGGGCTGGGGGGAATCGCACAGTTCTTCATCGTGCACGGAGACTGGTGCTTCGCTGGAGCTCCACCGGAGTTTAGGTCCGGCCATGGCCGGAGCTCAGAAGCTCTCGGATCGCCGACTCCTCTCTCGCTCGCTGGATTTTGGCCGGGGAAGAGCCAGTCTCAAGAGAGTTCCAAGGAACTCTGCTTCAAGGATGGGGTGCAAGGCCTAGGTTCTGGAGATCAGTGGCTGAAGGGGATTAAGCTCGGAAATTAGTTTAACATAGTTTAGGTAGTAAGATGAGTGGGTTAGCTTCATTCAGGTAAGTCTGGGATGCCTTGGTGATGATTTAACTTGACTAATAATTTGGTAATCTAAACCAATCCTAAGTGATCTACAGTAGGTTTAGGTCGTAGTCTGAATTGAGATTTGAGACCCACGTTTAATTAGACCTTAGCTCAAGATTTGATCCAATCAAGTCCAATTATGTTATGGGTGGGGTCCAGGCTTAGGTTAGGTGGGCTATCTTAAAATTTAATATTAGCTGTCATATTTTTAATTGTAAAAAATTAAATTAAAATATTATGTTGTAGATTATTAATACCAAATAAATTTGACCCCATCTTAAGGATAAGCGAATGAGGTAAATAGATTAATTATAAATTAAAAGTTTTAATTAATTACTTATTTTTGATATATTTATATAATTTTCAAATAAAATTAATGTTTAATTCTGTATTGCTAGTTGAATGTGAATAATTATTATTCTATTATCATAATTAAATTTTTATTTTATTATTTATAATAAATATTAAATTTTAATGCCTCCTATTAATTTCTGCAAACTTAGTTATTACGAAAAAGCTTACATATAAAACTTAAAAATTTATATTGATACAAAAATAAAAATAATGATATAAGTTCTACCATCTCTGTTACACACCCTTTCACGTGAATTATTAGGAGCGTTTATAAAGCTCCTATAGTGGAGGCCTTTTGCAATCGGATAAAGCGCAATGGCCGCGGCATGGAGAAACTTCCAGAAAACTAGCTTTAAAGCCCAACCTCCCTCTCGAGCCGGGGACCTTCCGGGAGAGCCGCCAAATTCCGTTCCTTCAATGGGTGTTCCGGCAACTAGGGATGGTGGCAGAGCACGAGATTCTATAGGTTGGTTCAGTGAATCTCTCTCAAGTGTAGCCATGAATGTTGGAAGAGTAGATGGCGATGGACAACGCCTGAGCTTTCCACCTGGGATGCCACCTCTTCTTCTCCCACCTCGGCCTCCAATTTTGCCTTACACGACTATCCTTTCATCTCGGCTCTCGTTGCTCTTTCTGTTGCCCAGACTGCCAAGCTCTTCATCACCTATTCTCTGGGTACAAGGAAAGGTGATGTGATGCAAGCAACTAGTTGGATTAGGTGCAGCCAAAATCAAAGCAATTGCTACAGCTATTGGTTTCCAAAGGGGGCTTCGATGGTTCTACATTTGCAACTGCCATGGTATGAGCATGTGTTGTGATGTACGATGCTTTTGGTGCTGGAAGGCAGGCAGATGTATATTTCCTGCACCTCTTCGTTAGCCTTGCATGAGTTTGTCCATTATTGGAGAGGCATATTGCTGGAAGTCATCGCTCAGTAGAAGTTGATTGGTTTCACTGACCATTCTTTCCTTCAAGCGTTGGAATATGTTGTATATCTACCATGATTGATTCTTATGCAAAAAGTAAATGCTTGGAAGAACAGAACTCATGACCATACAAAATCCAGATGCCCAAACTTATGTTCTCCATCTTGGTAATAGCGAAGAACTAATGGAGGTTGCTGAAGTTATATACATGAGTCCCTTGGAGTGTAGAGTGACGATCTTCTCTGTCATAATAAGCAGTGTTTCTCAAGGGAAGGGGCAAGATTTGTTCTATGGAAGTCTTTAAGATAATCCAAGAGCTGAAGTTGCAAGTGCCTCCAATGCATATAGTGGTAGTTCGAAGCGGTCAAATTTTGTGGTTGGGAATCAGCGGAATTCTGGTTAGTTGATAAAACCCTCTTAGGGGATAGGTCGGAGCATTCGGTTGAATTTGGTTCCGAGAGTGGCTTGGGGTGCTGAGTTCTTTGTCACACCTTCCTCTACTATTTTTAAGTGGTTGTTCTAAATTGAAATTGTAGAGCGGCCTCTGTAGCCTCTTTCTACAATCACATTAAGTATCTGATCAGGTTATCTGATCCATATATTTTTGTTCTGTTAAAAACAGCATTGTCAGGTGATGCAAGACCTAGAGTACATCAAGTTCTTGGCTAATGATGGAAGTTGTTCTCTATTTCCTTCACAAAGGCTTTCTGGTGGGATCATAATAATATGAAAGAACTTCCATTGATTTCTATTCCAGTAATTATAAGCAGGCGACTTTTGGAGCAATATCCTGCATGTGATTCTGAACTTCATAGATGTTAGGTGCAAAGTTTGAAATAGAACTTCGTGACTTTGTGTCTAAGAAAGGAATCCAAGATCATGTTGTTGGGGAGCGCGGAATACTCCCAAGATCACGGCT
This sequence comes from Calamus simplicifolius, assembly GCA_900491605.1. Lineage (NCBI taxonomy): Eukaryota > Viridiplantae > Streptophyta > Magnoliopsida > Arecales > Arecaceae > Calamus > Calamus simplicifolius. The sequence continues at coordinate 366,431 of UESW01004184.1, forward strand.
ATAGCGTATATGAGTAATGCAAAAATCTTTTACCGTTCTAATCTATGAGTATAAGATTATACCTTCAGACTTGAACGCTGGAACACTTGATTTGATTGCTCGACCTCAACCTTTTGGCCTTCCGCCGTATTCCCGAAATACCTTCTTCTCTCACAAGATGGTGGGATCTCTCTCGGCCGACCTAGGGTTTCTTGTTTTTCTTTTTTCTCAAAAATGTTAACCCTAGCAACCAATTGAGAGGGTATTTATAGGGCTACAACAGGGACCAAATAGGCAAATATGAAAAGGACTTCCCACGTAATTAAATCTCCTAATCCTATCCCGGGTTAGGATTCAATTACGTAAATTATAATTCATTCCACTAAAGAATTATAATTGTACTCCTAATCACATTCGAATTTATATTTTCGAGCCTTAATATTAAATACTTATTATCTCCCCACGTTAAGATTACAGATATCCACCAATTAAATTTAAATACTGACAATATAATTTAATTGGCTGTTATTATCCTTGAGACTTATCCACTTAACTTATTTGATGTATCGGATTCAGAATCCACTTGCAAGATTTGATACGATCAAAACTTATAAGCTTTCTCAAGGGGATATTATCAATCCAAATTAACAGGACGTGGATTCCTTCAACTATTAATATTTACCATATACATAATGTTATTACCCAACCCACTGAGTTTATTGACTCATATAGAATCTCACTCTATGTGTAATCAAAGCAATAAACATTACATACACGTGTCTAGAAACAGAATTCAGATTAAGAGCATAAGTAATCTAATATTCATGAGTTCTAAATTATTTTATAAAGTCAGTATAAATAATCAACTCAACTGGGTCCTGTTCAATACACACAAAGTGTACTAGCACAAATAGTTAGAATAAACCATTCCCCGTAGTCAAGACAGACCTACTAAAATTTATGCTACAGTTCTACTGATGGTGTGTCTAATTCCATCTAAAACTGTGAACAATAAACTTGTATTCCAAAAGAACCGATGATCTAGTCTTCTGTGTGTAAGCCGTACTCTACACACTAGATCAAATACTCTTTGTAAATACTAGACACATCCACATATATATAGTAAATGACACACATTGCTCAAAATGAATTCTCATTAAAAATGTAAAGACATAACATAAAGCATATCTTTTAGTCTATATCTCTATCACATGTCCACTTTGCCAATGAAACATTGACGGTCGCACCATTCTTAGCTGCAATTGATGTGCTTGATCAAAATTCTCAAACCATGGAGAGTGCTTTGGGAAGAATAAGCATTAAAGCCATGGCATTTTAGTTGCCAGTGTTGGTGAGCAGCAATCAAAACAAGAAGAGGGCCATCCTAAAGTCAGTCTTTCCCCCATTCAGAGGATTAAGATATTTGCTGAGGTAGAGTTGATTTCTCGGGATAAAGATAGCTTGGGTAAGAATTCCATGCATATTTAATGAGTGCATGTTGGGAATTCATGTGTTGTGATTCGTGAAATTTATATGATGATGGTATGAACATACATATTATGATAATATATATGTTGTGATATAATACAATGATCATGTATACGAGTATACTATGATCATGTATACGAGTATACTATGAAGATAGCATGAACATATATGAACATGCATGTTATGATGTTTGTAATAATGACATAATATTGATCATCTAGTAAAATGATAATGGCAAAAAATACTTATATTATGCATAATTATGGATTACATTAGACATCATATGACTTGTAAATGTTGGACTGCTTACTCATGTAATTAAGAATACATTTTAATTCATAAAATAACCTAAATATGTAATGGAATAGATGGTGGTAGACATCGGACTAGTCATGAGATTTATTGCCATCGCGGACTAAAGCGTGACTAGATATGGTTGCCATCATGGGCTGAAGCGCGGCTAAATATAGTTGTCATCGTGGGTGTGACTCGATTTACTTGCCATAGTGGGTTGGAGCACGACTAGACTTAATTGCTTGCCATGGGCTAAAACATGGCCTTGATTAATCCAGTACCTATCTAAATTATGAATTAAGTAAATTGTCATTCGATATCCTAATAAAATTGATTATTAGTACATGATGATAATTTTTTATGTTGATTATGATGATGTGGCTTATAGGTAATTTTAAGTGCATTATTAGTGTTGCTACTATTGAACATAATTTAACTGTCGTTCTAGTATGATTTGCGTATTGCATTGAAACATAATCATATTATGCTATTTTTACTTATGTTCAAGTTGTTATATATAATATGTTTATAATGATATCTTATATTGCATGCGAGGTATGGGGAAATTTTACTAGGCTTAGGCTCATTATATTCCTTTTGTATATTTTATTTATTTGCAGAACCTTCTCTTGATGCTTATGATCAAGAATGATTTGTGTTTGGAATGAGAAGCAAAGAGATAAGAAAGATTTTAGAGCTCTCGCTAGGAAGAGGTATACCTAGTCAAGGACAAATCAGATCTTCTGATACTAATGTCACTTGTAAAAAATAATTCAACTAGAAACACACATGACAGCCGGCATTTAAAATTATAATTGAATCTTTGACATTTTCGATAATTAACAACCTTTGTAAGTTAAATAATATTAATTAAATTTTGATGTATTGGTAATTAAAAAAAAAACTCTTGCATAATTCCAAAATTATACTTGGAAATTTTGCGGTTGCATGGTATGTTCAGTCTAGTGGTTTAGGGTATAACAATTTTACCTTCACAAAGCGCAAGGTTCCGCTTACATTCCCAACATTCAAAAATATTCATTTAAATTTCAATCATTCATTAACACGGCGTTTCCGGAAGACCTCATAACTTAACAGAGCATGCATGCCAACCAAAATGCCGTGCCCTAATGAGCATGGAGGAACAAAAACTTTCCTTTCCCTCCTTTTGTTTATGCTAGACATCATCAATGAGAACACAAGGGTAATACACAGATTAGATTCGACCTGGTTGCTATTTGATTAGAACCTAGTAGTGCATGCATCATTTAACCGAAAGACAGTTGCTGAAAAAGCGATGGAAAGAGTACCTGGCGCGGCGCCGATGGACAGTGGACACTCGCATGAGATTATGTAGTGAGATTATATAGCGAATGACTGGCCAGAGCGATGGCAGGGGTTATCACTATTTATTCTTAAAATTGAATCCATTGAGCTCTCCCTCAATTCAAAGAGCAAAGTCTTGGGTTATACATACGGACTGCTCACGGGATGCGGCTATATATTCTTTTCCTAGTTGGTACGTGATACGGCTAGCCGTTTTTTCTGGATGGTATTATCGTTTGCATAATTTTCAAAAATAATGATGTAACGGTAAAATCCAGAAATAAAACTTCAGTGCCAGCCTTTGGCTCCGGCCTCCAGCGCCGGCCTCCGGCGTCGGCCTCCAGCGTCGACCTCTCGCGACGGCCTCCAGCGCTGGCCTTTGGCTCCGGCCTCCAGCGTCGGCCTCCCGCGCTGGCCTTTGGCTCTGGCCCCCAGCTCCGGCCTCCAGCGTCGGCCTCCAGCAACGGCCTCCAGCGCTGGCCTTTGGCTCCGACTTCTATCGTCGGCCTCCAGCGCCGGCCTCCAACAACAGCTTCGGTCCTAACTTGACGCTTTTTTCGCATACACAATGACCCGTCTCATGCAACAGATCCCGTGATTCGAGGACTATTGCCGTACACCTCGCCCATTGAAATCACGGGCAAGTGTTAGCACGTTCAGCAGTTACCGCTACAAGCGGCCCTCATCCAGCAACGGCTTAACCACTTACCGTTCGGAGAAACTTATCCCAACGAGGAAGATTCGACGGTTCCAACGGAACGAGGTAAACAGGACCCCCAGACAGGTATAAGAGGAGGACCCGAGCTCAATGGAAGGAGCTCTCTCTTTCTCTCAAGCTCTACTCATATACAACATTCCTGTTCTTCAAACCACTGACTTGGGCGTCGGAGGGTCCCCACCGGAACCACCGGTCCGAGACTTTTTGCAGGCTCTAGAAGGAAAACAGTGACCTCCCTGCATTCTCGAAGACCTGCGGAGATCTCAGCTCACCCGGCGCTCATCGCAAGTGATTTGGCAGCAACAGATTGGCGCGCCAGGTAGGGGGGCTAGTTCGCACGGGAGGAAGATGAAAGTTCTCCCTGTGACCCCACCAATTCTACAAGGGAGACGATGGTGACTATACGAGCACAGGAGGCTTCCTCCAGTCAAGCCGCGGAGCGCATTCCACGGGCTGAGCAATCGGAGGCCAACCTCCATGTTCTGCCCCCTGCACAGATAAGCCGGCCTGACCGGCTCGAGGTTCTGGCTCACCAGGTCCAGGACCTGATGACAATGGTACGGGGACTGCAAGAGCATTGTTTGGCTGCTGCACCTCAACCCCTGCGCCCGATGAAGGGGTGCAGGGGACAGTCCAGTCTCACCAAGGCGGGACCCCACCTGAGGTCTCCCACCGTTCACCCTCTGAACCTCATCACCGAGGTGCCTCGAAGCGACGGCGGTCCCCCTCTCGCCACTCCGGTCGTTCCCACCACCGGCCGGAGGAGAGAGAGTCCAAATGGGTGCGTTCCTTACGCCGGCAATCTTCTTCGGCTTCTTCTTCCGATTCATCTCGAGATGGCACCCTCAGGAAAACTACCCGTCGGGCCGAGCAATGGCTCGATGAGTATCATCGACGGTTGGAGGAGCTTAGCCACCGGATCGCTGATCCTCATGGGACGGACTATGAGTGTCACCCTCCACTTTCTCGGCGTATCATGAAGGAACCGGTCCCGCCCCGGTTCTGTCTCCCCCAACTGGATCCATACGATGGCACGATGGACCCCTTGGACCACCTGGAAAGCTACAAGGTCCTCATGCAGGTCCAGGGAGCGACGAACTCCCTTTTATGCGTCGCCTTTCTGGCCACCCTTCGCAAGGCGGCACGCGCGTGGTACTCCCGCCTGCCTCTACGCAGCATCAATTCGTTTCGGCAACTCGAGCGATCTTTCCTGGCCCACTTTGATGCCTGTCGAAAGATCCCACAAGTGGCTGATAGCCTCTTTGCTGTCCAGCAGAGGAGTGGCGAGACCTTGAAGGATTTTGTCGCTCAATTTAAGGAAGCAGCATTGGAGGTGTACAACCTGGAAGACTCCGTAGCCACTTTGGCATTAAAACGAGGACTTCGCCCATCCAGGTTTGCTTATTCTCTGGACAAGAAGCCTCCGAGTTCTTATGCTGAGCTTCTGAGCCGAGCACAGAAGTACATCAGCGCCGACGAGGCGGATTCTTCCAGGAGGGAAGTTGACAAGAGCACCAGTAAGAAACCACCGCCTACTGATCATGCCGATGCACGACCTCGGAAGCCTGAGCCTCCTTACCGCTCAGATCGCCGACCGCAGACGCTTGTTCCTAAGGAGAAATTCACTCCCCTCATGGCTCCTATATCTCACATTCTATTAGAGATCGAGGAGGAACCTTATTTCAAGCGCCCGGCTCCTTTGAAGTCTGGGACCCCCCGCAACAAGGAGTTTTACTGCCGGTACCACCGGGACTATGGTCACGACACCGAGGACTGTCGCCATCTGAAGAGAGCCATTGAGGAGCTGGTTCAACAGGGTCACCTGGGCAAATTCGTTCAAAGGGGAAACCATCCCACTTCGGGTCCATCGGTGCCCCCGATACTTCCGGCCGACGTGGACAATGCTCCAAAGGAGAAGACCATAGCTATGATTTCCTGGGGGCAAGCTGGTACCCAAATGGGAAGGACCTTACCGTGTCAAGGAGGTACTTCACCACGCGTACAAAGTTGAAGGGCTAGACGGGAAACCACTTCCTCGCACCTGGAACACCGATAATTTATGCTGGTATTATCAGTAAGGTGCTATCTTCATTAATTTAAATCTATTGGTGTTCGAAATGTTCGCATTATTTTTGAATGAGTATGCTAGGGATAAAAGACTGGCTCCGCGTCGGCACCAAAGACGGGTTCCGCACCAGCAATTAAAGACCGGCTCCGCATCGGCAACCAAAGACCGAGTCCACGTCGGCACGCTCAAGACCGGCTCCGCATCAGCACCAAAGACAAGTTCCGCACCGGCAACTAAAGACCGGCTCCGCGTCGGCACCAAAGACCGGTTCCGCACCGGCAACTAAAGACCGGCTCCGCGTCGGCAACCAAAGACCGACTCCGTGTCGGCACACTCAAGACTGGCTCCGCGTCGGCACCAAAGACCGGTTCCACACCGGCAACTAAAGACCGGCTCCGCGTCGGCACCAAAAACCGGTTCCACACCGGCAACTAAATACCGGCTCCGCATCGGCAACCAAAGACCGACTCTGCGTTGGCACACTCAAGACCGGCTCCGCGTCGGCACCAAAGACCGGTTCCGCACCGGAAACTAAAGACTGGCTCCGCGTCAGCAACCAAAGATCGACTCCGCGTCGGCACATTCAAGACCGGCTCCGCGTCGGCACCAAAGACCGGTTCTGCACCGGCAACTAAAGACCGGCTCCGCATCGGCATCAAAGACCGGTTCCGCACCGGCAACTAAAGACCAGCTCCGCGTCGGCAACCAAAGACCGACTCCGCATCGGCACGCTCAAGACCGGCTCCGCATCGGCACCAAAGACCGGTTCCGCACCGGCAACTAAAGACCGACTCCGCGTCGGCATTAAAGACCGGTTCTGCACCGGCAACTAAAGACCGGCTCCGCGTCGACACCAAAGACTGGTTCCGCATCGGAAACTAAAGAGCAGCTCCGCATCAGCACCAAAGACCGGTTCCGCACCGGCAACTAAAGACTGGCTCCGCGTCGGCATGAAAGACCGGCTCTACGTCAGCATCAAAAACCGATTCCTCACTGGTAATTAAAGACCGGCTCCGTGTCGGCATGAAAGACCGGCTCCGTGTCGGCAACCAAAGACCGGCTTCGTGTCGGCATAAAAGACCGGCTCCGCGTCGGCACTAAAGACCGACTCCGCGTCGGCACTAAAGACCGGCTCCGCGTCGGCATGAAAGACTGGCTCCGCGTCGGCATCAAAGACCGGTTCCGCACCGGCAATTAAAGACCGGCTCTGCGTCGGCAACCAAAGACCTGATGGGAAAGAATCCTTGTACGAGCAAATACTAGCAGACCGTAATACGCAGCGAAATAATAAATAAAAATGCACAAACCACACAATCACAGAAACCAAGATTTACGTGGAAAATCCCTTCAAGATAAAGGGAAAAAAACTACGGGCAAGCCAGAGAAGAAGATCCACTATAAAATAATAAATATCCAAGTCTCAAAGTCCCTTGCCAGAACTTGAGAAACAATCACAAGAGAATAATAGGGATATAAGGATTACGTCACCGAAAAATACGGTCTCCTGCGTTACCTCCTTATTTTCTTCCCTTCTCTTCTTCTTCTTCTCTTGTTTTTCTTCTGCAGCACCTTCACGTGATTCCTGGAGTAGAAGTCCTCCCACGTAGTTAAGCACCAAGCAGCAGCCCTTCCTTCTCTTCCCCTAGCAATCCATGCTCCTAGAAAAAAGAAATACCTGCTACATGCTTCTCCTATTTTTTTCCAGATGGCTGCTCCTTAAAAAAGAGAAAACCCAAAAAAGGAAGGCGGCTACTCCTTTTATAAAAGAGAGAGAACAAATCATGGTGAAAAAAGGAGTAGCGCTCCCTTTTGCCCTAATGGGCTGAATAAGTGGGCCATGGGCCCAACAACCTCCCCCTTCAGCCCATAAGGGAGGCTGTCTCATGCTTTCTTAGTGTGAAATCATGCCGACCAGCTGTCGGCATATCTCTTGCCTTTCTTTTGATAAGGTCTTTGTCAACATGTCTGCCCCATTTTCATCTGTGTGAATTTTCTGAAGCTGTAACTGCTTCTCTTCAAACACATTTCGAATCCAGTGGTATCTCACATCTATATGCTTTGACTTGAAATGAAAAGTTGGGTTCTTGCACAAGTGGATGGCGCTCTAGCTATCACAATGTACCACATAATTTTTCTGTTTCAATCCCAATTCATGTAAGAATTCTTTCATCCACAGCATTTCCTTACAGACCTCGGTAGCAGCAATATATTCTGCCTCTGTGGTAGAGAGAGCTACATACCTTTGCAATCTGGATTGCCATGACACAACTCCCCCTGCAAAAGTAAGTATGAAACCTGATGTGGACTTCCTTGTATCAATATCTCTCACCATATCTGCATCTGTGTAACCAATCAGCACAGCTGGACCACCCCCAAAGCTTAAACAAACTTTGGAGCTTCCTCTGAGATATCTAAAGATCCACTTCACTGCTGCCCAATGCTCTTTCCCTGGATTTGCAAGAAATCTGCTAGCAACACCCACTACATATGCGATGTCTGGCCTCGTACATACCATCGCGTACATCAAACTTCCGACTGCTGAAGCGTAAGGAACCTTCTTCATTTTCTCCTTCTCCTCATCACTTGAAGGACTTTGCTCTGAGCACAACCTGAAGTGACCTGCAAGAGGAGAACTAACTGGCTTTGCATTGATCATACTGAACCTATCCAATACCTTCTCAATGTACTTTTCCTGTGACAACCATATTTTCTTGATTCTTCTATCACGGGAAATCTGCATACCCAGTATTTGCTTTGCTGGTCCCATATCCTTCATTTCAAATGAATTGCTCAACTTCTTCTTCAACCTGTCAATCATAGACATATCTTTCCCAAGAATAAGCATGTCATCAACATAAAGTAGGAGTATGACAAAATCCTCACTAAACCATTTGATATACACACAATGATCTGAAGCCATTCTTTGTATCCATTTTCAGCCATAAATGAATCAAATTTCTTGTACCACTGCCTTGGAGCTTGCTTCAGCCCATATAATCTTTTTTTCAATCTGTAGACAAGATTTTCTTTACCTTTGACTTTGAAGCCTTCTGGTTGCTCCATATAGATTTCCTTCTCCAAATCACCATGAAGAAAAGCTGTCTTCACATCTAACTGCTCAACCTCCAAGTCTAGACTAGCAGCAATACCTAGAGCAACACGAATTGAAGACATTTTAACAACAGGAGAAAAAATCTCTTCAAAGTCAATACCTTTCTTTTGACCAAAGCCTTTCACAACCAATCTGGCCTTGTACTTTGGTTGAGAACAATGCTGTTGAGTCTTTAACCTGAAAACCCACTTGTTCTTTAAAGCCTTCCTTCCTCTTGTTAGTTCCACTAAATCATATGTGTGGTTCTTCTGTAAGGCATCCATTTCTTCCAGCATACCTACTAACCACTCCTTTTTTTGCTCACTTTCAACTGCCTCCTGGTAACATTCTGGTTCACCTGCATCAGTAAGCATTATATATTCATCTGTAGAATACTTTTTGGAAGGTTGACGTTGTCTGATAGATCTTCTCAGCTGAGGCTCTATAGGAGGTTGCTCCTGATCTCCTTCCTGCTCAACATGTCCTACAGGTGAGTTAATACCTGCTCCTGCACTATTTTCTTGCACATCTCCCCTATCACCCTGATTTACTAGAGGAGTAACAGGATCACAGTCTGTTAATCCTCCTGCAGAAGACTTGACTGACACCTCCTTCTTGAAGTCTTGAAGGGTTTGATCTTCAAAAAATACCATATCTCTACTTCTGAATACCTTCTGCTTTTCTGGATCCCAAAGTCTATAACCAAACTCATCATGTGAGTAACCAAGCAAAGCACATTCTTTTGTCTTACCATCCAGCTTGGACCTCTCAATGTCTGGAACATGTGCAAATGCACGACAACCAAACACTCTCAAGTGCTTATAAGAGACATCTTTTCCTGACCATACACGCTCTGCAACATCACCATGTAGAGATGTATATGGTGACAAGTTTATTACATCAACCGCTGTCTTCAATGCCTCATCCCAAAATCTTTTAGGTAACTTGGACTGTGAAAGCATACATCTAATCTTTTCCATGATGGTACAGTTCATTCTCTCTACAATTGCATTATGCTGAGGAGTACCAGGAACTATCATCTCATGTTGAATGCCATGTGATCTGCAATAATTATCAAATAACCCTGTGTACTCACCACCATTATCTGACCTTATACATTTCAGTTTCTTTCATCTCTCTCTTTCAACTCTGGCATGAAACTCTTTGAAGACATTAATAACCTGATCTTTAGTCTTCAAACCATAGACCCAAACTTTTCTAGAAAAATCATCTATAAAAGTGACAAAATAAAGTGCACCACTGATGCCTAGAACATTAACTGATCCACTAGGAGTTTTTGTCCTCAGAGGACCACAAACATCTGTATATATACGATCCAAAACATGCATTTTTCTAGATAAAGCAGGACTAGCAAAAGAAACTCTATGTTTCTTGCCAACCAAACAATCAACACATGGGTTCAGATGTACACCTTTGAAGTCTAGTAGAACTTCTTCCTTGGAAAGAACTTGCAGCCCCTTCTCACTCATGTGTCCCAGTCGTTTATGCCACAACTCCATGCTGAAGTCGTTCTCTGTAACATTCAACTGTTCACCATAAGCTTTAGCCTGCAACCTATATAAAGTGTGATATTTCTTCCCACTGGCTACAACAAGTGAACCTTTACTGGCTTCCATTGCCCTTTATGAAATCTGCTATCAAAATCTTCATCATCAAGTCTTCCAACTAAGATTAAATTTAGCCTCAAGTCATCTACATGCCTTACATCCTTGAGCACTAACTTACAGCCAAGATTGGTCTTCATGTGGATGTCACCCATGCCAATGATGTCTGCTGTGCCTTGATTTCCCACCTTGACAACACCAAAATTTTCGTCTTATATGTAGAAAAAAACTCCCTCCGTGGTGTAGCATGATAAGAAGCACCTGTGTCAATCACCCACTCATGATTCTGACACTCACATGAGAAGATACCATCAGAAGTAGACAAAATCAAATAATCATCACTCTGCACAGTAGCTGTGATATTCTCCTTTGACTCTGTATCCTCCACTTCTTTTCCCTTTTTCTTACTCTTCTTAGGCTTCTTACACTGATTCTTGTAGTGCCCTTTCTCACCATAGTTATAGCAAGTAATATCTTTTCTTAACCTTGATTTGCTTCTACCCTTGTATGAATTATCTTATTTCTAGACTTTGACCGTCCTCTATTCTCTGAGACAAGTGCCTGTGAATCAATCTGAGAAGTTGCTGAATTTTTCCTTCTTAACTCCACATTCAACAAACTGCCTGTTACTTGACTCATGGTGATAACACCATCAGGTGCAGAATTACTGAGGGAAACTACCAGTGTCTCCCAACTTTCTAGCAATGAACTGAGAAGTAATAATGCCTGCAACTCATCATCAAGAGACATTTTCATAGAGGATAACTAGTTATTAATACTCTGCATTTCATTCAAATGCTCAGCAATAGAAGCACCCTCTTTATATTTTAGATTCACTAGTTTTCTGATCAAGAAAGCCTTGTTGCCAGCTGTTTTTCTCATATAGACTTTCTAACTTTTTCCAAAGAGAGTTTGCAGAAGTCTCAGTGGAAACATGGTGAAAGACACTATCATCCAACCATTGCCGAATAAAACCGACTGCCTTCCGATCTAACATGATCCAAGCATCGTCTGTCACTGTAGCGGGCTTTGCTTTGACCCCTTCTAAAGGTCCATATAGATCCTTGCAATATAAGAGGTCCTCCATCCTTGGTTTCCATATCATCCAATTGTTTCCGTTCAGACTGATCATGCGGGAAACATTACCGGCCTCCATGCTCGCACACAAAAAAAAAAATTCACAGGCTCTGATACCAGTTGATAGAAAGAATCCGTGTACAAGCAAATACTAGCAGACCGTAATACGCAGCGGAATAATAAATAAAAATGCGCAAACCACACAATCACAGAAACACCAAGATTTACGTGGAAAATTCCTTCAAGATAAAGGGAAAAAAACTACGGGCAAGCTAGAGAAGAAGATCCACTATAAAATAATAAATATCCAAGTCTCAAAGTCCCTTGCCAGAACTTGAAAACAATCACAAGAGAATAATAGGGATATAAGGATTACGTCACCGAAAAATACAGTCTCCTGCGTTACCTCCTTATTTTCTTCCCTTCTCTTCTTCTTCTTCTCTTGTTTTTCTTCTACAGCACCTTCACGTGATTCTTGGAGTGGAAGTTCTCCCACGTAGTTAAGCACCAAGCAGCAGCCCTTCCTTCTCTCCCCTAACAATCCATGTTCCTAGAAAAAAGAAATACCTGCTACATGCTTCTCCTATTTTTTTTCAGACGGTTACTCCTTAAAAAAGAGAAAACCCAAAAAGGAAGGCGGCTACTTCTTTTATAAAAAAGAGAGATAAATCATGATGGAAAAAGGAGTAGCGCTCCCTTTTGCCTTAATGAACTGAATAAGTGGGTCATGGGCCCAACAATAGCGACTCCACATCGATACATTAAAGATCAATTTTGTATTGGATGCTCATCATAAGTGATTTGAAAGCAACAGCACGGGCTTGAGAAAGGCAGTGAGCACTCGTCAAGCTAGGGCTTCAAACGCTTCAATTATTCATGAGTGTTTGGCTCTACTTTGACGGGTTACTGACGGCACGGTATGATGTCAGTAAATAGCGGCTCTCATGATTCTGGGAACCGCTAGTTTAAAACCACAAAATTTACTTGTACGGAAGTTGACGAACGAGCACGGTATGATGTCAGCAAACTCGCTGTTTCTTAGCACGATTTCCAGTAAGACTTCTCTGTGCTGCTGATCAATCATGCAAGCGTTTAAAAATTATATATATACATTAAAAGAAGAAGAAGTTAACTCAAAAGGAAAGGGCAAAAGAAGACCAACTGTGTGGTACTACCTGAATATAAAGAACTTTGCAACCCAAATCAGCTAAATCAGAGGGAATTAAAGGCCTAAAATTTCTCTTTCAAAATTTCGAACACGATTAGGAAAGGTACGCAGCAACGGGAGAAATGAGAAATGAGAATTTCTATGTGGGATGAAATATGTTATATATATATATATATATATATGCATGGCACAACCGTAAAGGCTTAGAGAATGTTTCTGTTATATAAAACAAATATCAATTGTTATATGCTATGTCTTATCATTTTGCTATATATTGCTTATGATTAATAAAATTATACAGATAAAATTCATACAAGTTGTATGAATGTTATTAAATTTTATGTCATACATACTAAAAAGATTTACAGCTGTTCAACTTGGTGGAATTATACAAGGCAGATTCCTTCCTTCACCTGTCCTCTTCTTCCTCCTTTCTTGCATGGCCTCTCCAGGCTGGGGCAACGTCCAATCATTAATTTCTCGAGTCGGGGGGAGTTGCTCTCGGAGATGTAAGTCCTGTGTTGTGACCCAACTGCGTCGGCAGAGACGTCAGGCTTGGACATGCAGCAATGAACATGATTTGAGAGCAGTGGCATCTCTCAGCCCTTCCCCTCCAAGGACTTCAGGTTGGGGCAGAAGGTGACCATCAATGACCTGAGGGAGGCAGGGCACTTGGGCAATTGGACCAGCCCAGATCCCGAAATATGCAAACTTTCCAGCTGCGGCAGTATGTCTCGTTCGCCTGGCGATGGCAACGGACCTGCCAGATTCTGACAATCGTAGAAGCGTAAAAACTTGAGGGACATCAAGTCTTGAAACTCCACTTCTGGCCAGTGGACCAGAGCATCACAGTGGCTAATAGTCAGTTTTCCAAGGGAAGAAAGGCTTTTCCAAAACCCCAAGGGCGCTTCCGAAGAATCTGGTACCGAAAACAACCAGTTGCAGCTCTCGATCTCCAAAGAGCGCAGGGATCCATAAAAGCCCCTCATCTGGTCATCGTCCTCCAACCTTGGCTGTGCCGGATCATCGCATCCCTCGAGAATCAAGTGCTCAAGAGACTCTGTTCCACCTTTAACCTGCCCAAAAAGCGTCCTATTTCCTGGCATTCTCAACTTTTTAGTACTGGTAGCACTGGCATGGCAGTCAACTTTGGACACTCGAAGATCTGCAGATGAACAAGCTTAGGGAAAACAACTGCTGTTCCTTCATTGTTTGACCATTCCTCCAAGCTTAGCATTCGAAGTAACATCAGACTCTCGAGGGAGGGGAATGCTTGCACCGTAGCATTGCTTCCACTGCCGAATGTGATACTTGTGCGACAGATGTGCTTGACCCTGTCCATTCTCGACAAGTAGAGGATCTTGAGGAGGGGCAGCAGCCAAAAAGGTGGGAGATGTTCGCATTGTGTGCAACTTCCCAGATGGAGTTCAGTTAAAGTATTTAGGGAAGTAGAGCTCATCATCCAGTTCGGAAAGTGGCCACCCCTATAATGCGTTATCAGTCAAATAGGGACGCTCCCACTCTTCACCATCCCAGCATAATACTAAAGAATGTAAACTTGGTTTGGAACCCAGATTTGCTTTTAGAGCATTTGCTGCATCCTTAACATTCGTCAGATTATAAAGCTCTAGATGACCGCCAAGATTTAAGTTGGCCAACTCTTCTACGCCTGTCCCAGCATCAATGCCTACGACATACTTTTTTCAATGTCCGAAGGTGGCTTAGCTGCCTCAAACCTGCCGGCATGTGCTTCAAGTTGTGGCATCCATCAATATAGAGATGTCTAAGGCTACTCATTTGTTTCATGGCTTCAGGTAACTTGCACAGAAACCTACAGTTGGAAAGTCTGAGAGATTGTAGATGGAAAAGCTTGCTGGTGGCTTCAGGCAATCTTTTAATAGAAGTTCCACACAGGTCCAGGTATCTTAGGTGTTTCAAGCTTGTCATTGCAATAGCGAGCGTTTCTGAGCGGCAACCATGTATATTTAATGCTCTTAGGAACGTGGGCTTTAATGGGGCAGCACTGTAACATGAGCGTGCGAATAGCCGGTGAATCATTTAAAATCTGTCCAAAGTCCATTGGTTTCTCTTCACCTATAAAGAGATGACGGGTTTTTCCGGGTATGACTTTTCCCTTCATAGGTTCTATCATAGTAAGGCATTCATTCTTCATGACAGATTGTGCAAGGTCATGCACGAGATCATGCATCTTACATGATATTTTGGTGTATAATTTATGCTTTAAAATCCACATGCCATCAGCCCCAACTTGTTTAACATCCTGAAAAATGATCTCGATGCCAACTCATCAAATATTTCATGCCCCATTGCTTCCAGTTCCTCACTTCCTTCGGATGGAATTAATCCATTTGCCATCCAGAGTTCTATCAGAATCTGCTTTTCCATCTCATAATTCTTTGAAAACATACAACAAAAAGCGAAGCATTGTTTTGCATGAGAAGGCAAAAGCTTGTAGCTAAGCCTCAGTGCTGGTAAAATCTGATTTCCGTCTTCAGAAACCCTCATATCCCATATCTCGCTTTTCATCATAGCAAACCACTCTGTTTCCTCTGTCTTGAAATGCATTAAACTCCCTAGCGTTTTCACTGCCAGAGGCAATCCCCCACATTTTTTAATAATCTCCTCACCAATTTTTACTAGCTTTGGAGGCTCTTCTGCTCTCCCTTCAAATGCTTTCTTTATGAACAATGTCCAGGCATCAGCTTCAGATAAATGTTCCAGGCAGCAAGGATGGAGTGTGCCCATGATGGATGAAACCCGCTTACTGCGGTTACAATAACTGTGCTTCCTCTACTGCCAGATCCTAATAGAGCTTTCAACTCCTCCCACTTACTCTGATTCTCATTCCAGACATCATCCAATACAAGTAGGTATCTTTTACCACCAATCTCTTCTCGAAGTTCCTGTTGTAACAATTCAATATTGGTTATGCCACACTCTTTACGAGTGGCTGAAGTTATGATTGCTTGTGCAAGTTTTGCAATATCAAAATCCTCAGGGATGCAAACCCATATGATTGGCTGGAAATGCTCTTCACCTTCTGATCGTTGCAAATCAATTTTGCCAAGGTGGTCTTTCCTAGCCCGCCCATGCCGACAATGGGAAGGACTGCAACATTCTGTTATCACGGTCAATTAACAAATTTACTATACTTTCTTTATCTTCTTCTCTACCAATGACATCTGACTCATCAATATAGGAATGGGTGTGTGGTCTATTTCTGATTTGTGGTTGTGCATTGATTGCAAAATTAAACCTTCGGCTCTCATCAAGAAATTTATCTATTTTTTCTATAGTATCTTTTAGTTTCCTTCCCATTTTGTAGCGAGATAGAACTCGTTTGTGAGGGGAAAGGAAGCTGTGAACCCGATTCTTACTATCATTTGCCTTCTTCCGCAAAACTTCATAATTGAATTCATCCAATGTGTCATCAGCGTAGTAGGCTGCATCTTTTAGTTCTGCAAGCCAGGTCCTCACAGCTTGATGCTTGATATGCCTGTGCTCTGCATCTCCAAGTATGGACTGAATTCCCAGTAGCTTCATGTTCAGTGTTCTTAGCTGCTCATCTATAACTGGAGGCTGTTGGAGGACATAGTCGGCTATCTTCTCCACCAGTGCTTGCACTGCTGCCGAGAGAATTACCTCAGCCATGACTCCACCTAAAAGAACAGAACCTCTCCAATAATCTCTGGAGTAGAATATTCCATCAAAAAAAGAAATTATCGGGAGAAGAATAGATGTATTACAAAGGCAAGTTGGTTCCCTACCAGCTTTTGGCACCTGCAACGTGATTGGCTGAATCACATAATAAGAAAAGTTATACTTCACTCTTCATGGAAGCAATACGATGCTCAATGTGGTTTGACTACTTTCCCTTTATCCACTTCCTACCCTGTGTGGAAAGCAATGTATGCAGTACTGGCTTCCAAGAAAATAATCTAAGAAGTGCTGAGATATAGCTAAGCGAAGTGCCATTTTTTCTCTTACAAGCAAGTTGACAAAAAAGGGCCATTGTAACAACGTTCTTACCTCAGCTTTGGGACCAGCCTCTCTTTGGTTTGACCTGTTAAAATGCCTGCCTTTCCCATCCTGCTTTCATATCCATTCGTTCAGTATCAGAAGCCAAATGTAGATTATACAGTGCTGTGCAAGCCATTATTCATCGTTCCACTAGTGCATGTTGCCTATCACTGGCATATATGACAGACAAAAATGGCTTCATGCCTTAAAACGGAGAGCATAGGAAAAAATCATGGAATGCTATCTGATGACGCCAAGTCACCGCCTTCGAACGTCGGGGGCGACGGATGTCTCGCTCCGGGAAATCCTGCAAGAAAAGCCCCCGGGGACCGGTAGCACCGGTGGGGACCCTCCGACGATCAAGTTAATGGCTTGGGTTCAGACAAGGAACCACCCCCCGCGAAGAGAAGCTGGGGCAGTTGGGTTTCTGATCAAAAGGAGAAAGCTCAGAGAGTCAGTTCAGATCCTTCTTACAGCTTGAATATGTCTCTTTTATACCTGTCTGAATACCGTGACGTGCAGCTTCGGAAGGCCTTTCTTGTACTGTCATTGATGGACCGGGTGGGGCTCCTATTGCTAGAGGCGGCGAGTCGTACATCCTAGTAAGGTGTGGTGGCGCACAGAGGCGTGCAACGCGCCAAACATCGTTATGAGGCATGGCCCCCGTACTGGGGCACACTTTACAGGAGTACTAAATGGTACTACGGCAAGGCACAGCCATGTGCCGAAGATCATGCGTGAGCACCGTGCATGCTGACAGTTGCTGTTTTCTTCGGCGGTTGAACAGCGTGTCGACCATGCACTCTGAAGCCAGTAGGGACCCCACTCCGACCCTGAGAGGGTGCCGGAGGTGGGGAAATTACCGTTCATCCCGAGGCTGGTAGGGGCCCCGGGGTTAAGAACTGATGACCCCACCCCGACCCCGAGGGGGTGCCGGAGGTGGGGAAATTACCGTTCACCCGAGGCTGGTAGGGGCCCCGGGGTTAAGAAATGATGACCCCACCCCGACCCCGAGGGGGTGCCGGAGGTGGGGAAATTACCGTTCGCCCCGAGGCCGGTAGGGGCCCCGGGGTTAAGATGATGACCCCACCCCGACCCCGAGGGGGTGCCGGAGGTGGGGAAATTACCGTTCACCCCGAGGCCGGTAGGGGCCCCGGGGTTAAGAAATGATGACCCCACCCCGACCCCGAGGGGGTGCCGGAGGTGGGGAAATTACCGTTCGCCCCGAGGCCGGTAGGGGCCCCGGGGTTAAGAAATGATGACCCCACCCCGACCCCGAGGGGGTGCCGGAGGTGGGGAAATTACCGTTCACCCCGAGGCCGGTAGGGGCCCCGGGGTTAAGAAATGATGACCCCACCCCGACCCCGAGGGGGTGCCGGAGGTGGGGAAATTACCGTTCGCCCCGAGGCCGGTAGGGGCCCCGGGGTTAAGAAATGATGACCCCACCCCGACCCCGAGGGGGTGCCGGAGGTGGGGAAATTACCGTTCACCCCGAGGCCGGTAGGGGCCCCGGGGTTAAGAACTGATGACCCCACCCCGACCCCGAGGGGGTGCCGGAGGTGGGGAAGTGACTGACTGCCGTTACCTGCCTGATGACGTTGGGACGTTGGGATCAGTCATATCAGATGCCCCCTCGCCCCTGGGGCGAAGCGGGTCCCACCGCTGAGGCCCAAGGGGCGTTCTCCACGTGGCTGATCCCTAGCCTTGTTCCTTATGCGGACGGTACGGGGGATGCAAAGAGACGGCCTTCCGTATCACGCCAGCCACGATCGTCCTCGAAAGTGAGGATCAACTCTTCGAAGTCCGCGCGGAAAGGTGCGTAATGATTTCTTCCCATTACGGCGATATCAACGGGGGCCCCACCATCGGTCGGGGGCGTATCGCGCCGCGCGCTGGGGCATTCCTCGAGGCGAGCCAGCGTATGGTGAAGGGCCGCGTGGCCGACGGGACATGGCGGGATGTTTTGAAAACCCCACAAAGCCAGGCGAGGGGGAAGGAACTGGCACCATACCACCCCATCATCGTCTTCCTCTCTGCCTGTTCTAGTGCTCCTGCAACCTGCAAGCTCGCGTCCGACTTTCCTTGTTTCTCCAGGTCAGCTTCTTTCATCTTGATTCTTCTTTTTTCATGAGTCTACCCTCTTGGACATCGGAGGACGGTTCTGAGGACCGTCCTCCCTCTGTGGGGCCCCAAACCCCTTCTCCTTCCCTCCAGTCGAATGGTCCTCTGATTCAGAGGACCACATTCCTTTGGCCCGGCGGCAGGCCGCCGGCGGAGCCGCCGGTGGAGCTGCCGGTGGAGCCTCGTTGAGGGGTCGTCGGCCGGGGGCGGGACCTCCTCAAGGGTGGAGGAATCCCCAGGGGGGGTAGCCTCCTCGATGACACGGTCGGATCTGGAAAGGATCCGGGCCCGTTATCGGATCCCTCAGGAGATCAAATTATTTCTTCCGACCCCTGACGACCGGGTTATCTCCTCCCGACCCGGTCGCGTAGCTTTTTACGAGGTCTGCCTACAGGTAGGCCTCCGTCCTCCTTTCCACCCTTTCTTTATCACGCTCCTTGACTTCTATTCCTTAACTCCCTCCCAGCTAGTCCCGAACTCTTGTCGGGTAATTAGCGCCTTCGTTATCCTTTGTCATCGCCTGGTATTACCCTAGGGTTAGTTTGTTCCGTAACTTTTATTCTCTTCGGGCCCAGAAGGGGTGGTGGGTGTTTCAGCCCCGACCCAATAGGGTCATCAAACTCCTTTTGCCTTCATCGATTAAGGGGTGGAAACCCCGTTTCTTCTTTGCTAATATCGATCAAGTCCGGCCCCGGTGGGGGAACCCCGACCTCCGAGGGAACGTCGACCGTCCAGCCTGGGGACCGGGAAGCGATGGGGGCCTTGCTGACTGCCGAGATTCCCCGGTACACCCTATGCTAGGGGAGGAGAACTTCGAGTTGGCGGGCCTAGTCTCCCATCGGGGTAAGTCCTCTTCGCACTTAGTAAAAATCCCCTCTCTCTCTTTTCTTTTTTTTTTTTTTTTTTTTTTTTTTTTTTGCTGAAAACTTGACTTGCATTGTGCAGCAATGAAGGTTCCGAGGGCGAAATTGTTAAAGGTCATCAAGAAGAGGGGTCGGGAAGGATCATCCGGGGGGCAGCAAGCCCCGGCCCCGAAGCGCTTGGTGATCCGGGCTTCCTCCTCCTCCGCGAGGGCCTCCTCCCCAGCGAGGACCTCCCCTCCCGGGATTCCGCAACACATCCCTGTCCCCGCGGAGGTCGACCTCACGGCCGACACTCCACCGGAGGCTGGAGCCGCAGCGGGAGGTACTGCTGCAGAGTCGGTGGCGGGGGAGCCCGTGCCGACCGGAGGGCTCCCGGCTCCCGAGGGAGCGACTTCATTTGGTGCCAGCCGGGACTGGGGTGAGGGGCCATCCGGTCCCATCAGTCCAGCCCCCGAGGGGCCGGTTAGGGGCGACCCGCCCGCAGGGCCGGGGAGGTCAGAGGCGGCAGAGGGAAGTGGGGACGCATCCAGGTCGCCCCTGGACTTCCTGGGTGATGGCTATTTGGCCGAGCGGGTCCTGGGCTCGGTTCTGGACCCTAGGATCACCGAAGGCCTCGGTCGTCAGAAGACAGGCGAATTTTTCAGGGAATCCTATGCCGCTGCGTTCAGGGTAGGCGACCTTTTTGCCCTTTATCTCTTATTGTTCATGTATACATATTTTGCTGACTTGAGGCTTGTGCGCGCAGATTGTGCATTCCCTAAAGGCCGCTAGGGAAGTGATCCGCGGGGAGAAGAACCTTCTCCGGGAGATGCAGGATCGCGCAGAGGCAGCAGAGAAGGCACTGGGGGAGATCAAAGAGTCCTGCGCCAGCGAGGTAAGAGCCGCCGAGGGCAAAGCGGAGATCGAGGCCAACCGCGCGCGCGCGGCGATCTCCCAGATGATGGAATCCGAGAGCGCGGTTATGGCGAGAGACATCACATCTCGGAGCTAACCGAGGCTCTTCGGGAAGCAGAGGAACGGGCGGGAGCGGCGTCGGAGGAGGCTAGAGCGGCGAGAGCAGAGGCCGAAGCGGCAAAAGAAGAGGCTGGCCGGCATAAGGAGGAGTTAGGTCGCGCCAGAGAAACCGAGAGGGACGCAGCGGAAGCCTTAGCCGCAGAAAAAACTCGAGCTGCTAGGCTTGTCGAAGAGTACAGGTCGTCTGAGCGTTACACAGACGACCTAGCCGAAGCTTCGGCCGCCGCGTTCCTCGACGGATTCCAGTATGCCAAAGAAAAAGTGGCCAAGGACCTAGATTTCCCTCGCGCCCTGGAGGTTGAGCCAGAGCCATCGTCGGACCCGTCCCCTTCCGATGACGAACCCGCACCGGCGGAGCCCTGAACTCGCACCCGTTACTTTGCTGCTGCTTTTTTTTTTTTTTTTTTTTTTGTAAGCCCGACTATGTCGGGGTTTTGTAATCCCCTTCTATTAATGAAAGTACCTTTCTCGACGATTCTGCACTGTTATTGACTTTGCTGTTTGACATGTGATCACACGAGTCCGTTCGTTCCGTCGATTCTAGGGAACACCTTCCTACCCACGCTGTTCCGCCTTAATTACATGAACTCGCTAGTTAAAGTTAGGTGGGATTGAATTTTGGGAGCTGGGGCGCCGCTGACCGGAGACTAGGCCGGTAGGCGCCCTTGGGGCCACAGGCGTGACGCTTGATCAAGCATCGAACCTGGCGTTGGTCTGGCGCACGGCTTGATGCCCGCGGGACTTGGCTTTGACCTGACCGGTAAAGTGCGGGGTCCTGACTGCGAAGAACCCTTGATACGTCAATCCGAGCCGGCGGTTTAAGTGCCGACGAAGTGCCGGGCTTTTGTTGTTGAGAGCCGGTGGTACACCGCTCTGCTGGTACACTGGGCCCTGGCTGGTGCAGGGCTTTGAGTGCCGACGGAGTGCCGGGCTTTTGTTGTTGAGAGCCGGTGGTACACCGCTCTGCCAGTGGTACACTGGGCTTATGCCTGGCTGGTGCAGGGCTTTGAGTGCCGACGGAGTGCCGGGCTTTTGTTGTTGAGAGCCGGTGGTACACCGCTCTGCCAGTGGTACACTGGGCTTATGCCTGGCTGGTGCG
>UESW01004184.1:389172-449504 GCA_900491605.1 Calamus simplicifolius
TCTTTATTGACTAGATCATGGCCTGTGTTCACCAGCCCTCCTTCTATATCCTTATCAATGGTGGCCCGACTGATTACTTTCACTCTGAGGTCGGGTTGAGGCATAGATGTTCTCTTTTCCCATCTCTATTCATCCTCTTTACTGATGCATTATCTTGGGCACTATCTCCGACACAACAGGGCTTTTGACTGGTCCCCTACAGCATGGGCCCTCAGGGGCTCTCGCTTTTTTACCTTATGTTTGCTGATGATTGCATACTCCTAGGCAAGGATACAATTCGCAATGCTACCACTTTTGCCACAATACTTCAGTCTTATTGTCGGACCTTTGGATAGAAAGTTAATATGAGTAAATCCTTGATCTGCTTCAGCCCAATGATGACTCCTACATTATGGGGGTCTATCATGCAAATCATGGGTATCTCTGTTCATGCTGAGGCTATCCTATCTGGGGATACCCATAACGGGGAGCGACCATGGAGTTCTGACTTTAATGACCTTGAGAGGCATGTCCGCGATCATCTAGATGAATGGCAGGTCACTGGGCTATCTATGATGGTGAGCATTACCCTTTTACGATGGTGCTTTCTTCTCTTTCTATCTTTTATCTAATGCTGCTATTCCATTGACTTACTTGAGGAAGATTGAAAGATATTTTAGGGACTTCCTTTGGGCCTCGATGCAGGATGGACATGGTATTCGCCTATTGGCTTGGGACATTGTCTGTTTACCGATCACTAAGGGGGGCTTGGGATCCAGTCCCTTACTGTTAGGAGGGTGGCTTTGATTGCTAGGCATGCCATGCGGTTTTTGCTTAATCCGCACTGTATGTAGAGCTCTTTCATGCGTGCCAAATACGGAGACTGAAATTCTTGCACAGATCCTTAGCCTATTCGAGGGCACTCCTCCTTTCGGAAAGAGGTCTATTGGCACGTTCTGACTATTCTGAACATCTCGTGGATGATTGATGATGGAGCCTCAGTGAATGTTGTTTGGGATACATAGATTGTAAACCTTTCCCTGTCTCGATGGCTACCTTTGTTAGCACTGCCATTCCTAATGGAATGAGAGTCACTGATTTAATTGCCCAGGACCATTCTGCCTGGTATACCCCTTTGCTGTCCAGCTTCTTCGGGGGTGAGCTCTATTGTAGCATTCTATCTATTTCTCGCATTTTGGATCACATCTCGATATCAGGGTTAGAGGAGATCATGTATGACTCGTGCTCCTATTAGGAACCTTCTGAGGATTTATAGACCACAGTCCCAACAATCGATGAACGTGGCATGGATCTAGCAACTTTTCATTCACCCTAAGGTTCGGCTATTTGTTTGGAAGCTTGCACAAAACTGTCTTTCTACATGCTCCCTGCTCTCTTAGCGATGTTTGAGCATCCAGCCTACGTGCCCATTATGTGGCCTTGAGTAGGAGACGGTTGACCATACTATCTTCACTTGCTCTAGAGCAAGACAGATATGGAAGATTTCAGGTGATCGACCTTGGGACAATGGTACTGCTCTCATCGCATTCCTTTCTAGGCTTGATCAGGTAGTATTTGGGAAGGGGCATCTATCTGAAGGGTACTACGAGGGCTTACATAGCTTATCATGTTTGGTTATCTTGGAATCGGCTTGTGTTTACTGATGAGACTCTCCTTCTTATAGGATGTCAGGATGACCTTCTTCTTATTCATGGAGTACACTTTCCATTAGACAGTTCTTGATTCTGTAGCCCTGGCCTCTGGGGCTCCTATGCTGCATTGGCAGCTCATTGACATATGATCTTTATATCTTGGGAGCCCCCACCTCTAGGATTTGTCAAAATCAATTTTGATGGGAGTATTCGAGGTAAATCTGCTGGATTGACTTTTGTGATTCAAGGTCGAATGGTGCGATGTTGTCAGCTGAAGGATTCGGCCTTTTAAACTCTTCGGTGCCTCTTGCTGAGTTGTATGCCACTTGGGCTAGTATTTTCTGTGCCATTCGTAGCCTGGACGCCCGTAGTCTTATTGAGGAGGATTCTATTATTGTTATCCGATGGCTCCAATAAGACCCTTACGATCACTTGCCAATCAATCCCTTGATTTATGATATTCGATCTATCCTTCAGGGAGTTCATAGTACCCAGATTAGACACATCTACCAAAAAGCCAACTCAGCGATTGATTGGATTGCCATCAGGATGGCCTACATTCTGAATTTTGAAGCTTGAAGCAGGAAGGCCCATGCCCTCTTATTCTTATCCAAATTTTATATTTTGATATATCAGGCTTGACTCATCCTAAATTGATATGATCACCCATCTGTATGAAAAAAAAACCTATCCAGAAAGTTTCAATTGATTCCGTCACATGCATGCTCTACATTAAGTTTGATAGCCATTAAAGCACGAAAAGTAGATGCTTTATGTACAGGTTGCATAACCTCATGAGCTAATATAATATATATCAGATATATTTCTTCTGGAACAAAAGCAGCTTGCTCGTGCAACTAGCTTACGCATAACCTTTCGCAATCGCAAGGTAATCAACTTAACCATAACTCAATTAATAGTATCACATGAACTTATAGGTGTAAAATGACTAGGCTGTGTAGGATTAAAGAATTTAGGCATCAAGGCAATAAATCTAGCCTTCCAAGAATTAGGCACGGAGCCATGATCAAAGGAGGACTTTATAGCAGAACAAACATCTTGACCAATAATTTGCCTGTGCTTTTTATAAAAAACAAATGGGATCCCATCGGGTCCTGATGCTTTGTCAGAACCCAAGGTATTAAGATATGAAGAATTTTCCCATTGGAAATAGGCCTAACCAAGGACTCCCTTTTAGCATCCGCCAACGAAGAGGTAATAGTTGGAAGATCAGAAGAAGTTACCGCAATATCCTCAGACCAATGGGACTTAAAAGAAATTCTGAAATTCACACTTGATATCATTATCTTCTATTAGGATCGAACTAGTAGAAGAGGTGATGGAGGAGATTCTATTCCTTCAGCGCCTCAAGATCGTAGATTGATGGAAAAATCGGGAGTTGAGATTCCTCCTTTGAGCCACTTTAGTCTACCCTTTTGCATCCAAGAGTGTTTTCTACTGAGTCAGTAGTCCATTAAACTCTCTCAATTTTCTCCTCAATTGCACTAAATCCGCATTAGAAATAAAACCATCATGGTCCTTGATCATTTGAATATTTCCCCAATCTCCTTCTCAACCCATTGGAAAATATTCCCCACTGATTCCCTATTCCACCATTTCAAGGCATTTTTAACGTTCCACAGCTTCCAAACTATCTTATGCAGAGGAGACCCACGAACAGATTGATGCCAAGCAGAGGACACAATCGCCCAGGACTCCTCATAGTCATACCAGAACTTCTCAAAATGGAACGGAATTGGGCCCTTTCCAAAGCAATAAGAAGAGGACAATGGTCTGATCCAGTATGTTGAAGATGCTTCACCTTTACCTCAGGAAAGATATAGAGCCAGCTATCATTTGCCAGAGCATGATCAAGTTGAAGAGTAGATCATCCTTTTTCTATCCTTGGAGCATAGCACGCATTCAACCAGCCCCAAATCGTATGGAGATGCGGAAGCGAGATGATATCCCTGCTAAAATTCTACAGCAGAATTTTGGATCTTGATCTTAGTAATCTTCCCGGATTGATTATCAACTAGGATTTTCTTTGGTTTCTTGCGCCTCAAGATTGTAAGAGAGGGTCGTGGCCTCTCTTTTTCCTCACTTGAACCTTCAGATCTGATCCAAAAAATCAAGAGACGCTGTCCAAGAAGAAGGTGTTGTTAGGGTTTCCTCCTTCTTCTTTGAGAGAGGCGGTTCCAAGGAGATGGCTAGGGCAGAGATGGCAGCAATAAAACCCTAGAAATCTAGGGCATCTATGTGTGAGAAAAAGAGGAAAACGTGTATAAGAAAGGAAAGAAAAGAGATAGCTCGTTCTTGGAAGAAAAGGTTCTATAATCATCATCGTTACATGATTATATCAACCCCGTCCCATGACGGCCATCAAAATAAAACCAGCACCACATATGAACCGGTGCCTTAAATGGATAATAAACCCTAAAAAACTCTCTTGGATCAGCCCACATCTTAGGCCCAAACCCAGCCCAATGATAGACTAGCCCCCCTTTAAGACCCAACAACCTGGGCCTTAAACATGTGAAGCATATAAACCTCCACCCTAGGATTTAAGCTTTGAAGTATCACACTAGGCTCTACACAAGTCGCTTCCAAATACGAGTTAGCCTCCTCATGTAATTGCACCAGGTAGATTTATAGCTTTTAATTCTCAAATCAATTAAGGAGGTAGATTGCAGGCAGTGGGAGAATTCACGGCTCTCCCAGTTATCAACAAAAGGTCTACCTCCCATTTTCTCCTCCCCCGACAAAACGCAATTGAAGTCACCAACCACCAAGAAGGGAAGCCCAAGACCAACTAAGCTCTGTAATTCCTCCCCACAAACTGCGCTGGGTAACCCCGTTGGTATACTGCTACAAAAAAGTAGGAGACCGCCCAAAGAGATAACCCCCTTATAAAGACTGGTTGGTTGCATGAATAAAATCAAGCTTCTCTACCTTCATAGATAACCCCCACCCCCGACCCCGGCGACAGACCCATAGAATCAATAGAATATACATTCCAAGCATACCCAAATTTTCTATGGATTTTTATTTAGAGCAATGCCAGACAGCCGAGTTTCAGGCAAAACAAGAACATCCACATTGCACTAAGATAAAGATGCTTGCAATTTGTTGAGGAATTAGGTTTACCTAGTCCCCTACAATTCCAAACGATCAAATTCATGCTGTAACCGCAGTCCATTCCCCTTTTCTTTCGAGCTGCCTCACCTCCCTGAGTTGTGGCAGGATTAACCATGGATGTCAGGCTTAACAATGCATTCTAAGATATCATCATCTAATGATATTTACCCATTATCTAATATTCTATAATCCTTTTTCATATCTTAAAAGTCAAATGAATTATCAAAATGAGTTATCAATTACTAGATATTAGCATCAACACCTAAAATAATAAATACTCATGTATGTTATGTATTATTTGATTCTATATGCATACATACATATACACATACATACGTACATACATACATAGATTCTAACTTTTAACCCGTGCTATACATAGTTATTTATATCAAAAGTAAAATTTATTCATTTAAAAATTTTCTAAAATATGAGGTAATTGAGGGAAAAATTAAAAATCCTACCCTTTTTTTATTTTTTGATAAAGGTTGCGTAAGCTTGAGCATGATAACCCAATTAATGTGAAAAAAATGTACTTATGATCAACCGAGGAAACAAAAAGAAACCTACATACCATTCACTATTTCCTTCTTTAACATAGTTGGTTGCGTAATTTCAGCATGATAACCTAATTAATATTCTTTCTGTTGACACTAGATCACCTTTCTCGAACATCCGTAAGCATTTAGTCGCCTTCTTCAGCGAGCCCAAGATTTTTCGGTGAGCTTTTCACGCTTGAAAGCCTGCAAAAAGTTCCGCAGACCGAAGATTCCAGTGAAACCCTTCAATGCTTAAGTCAGTGTTCTTGGCAATAGCTGTGAGCTTGAGAAAGCTCGAAAGAGAGAGACTTAAAAAGGTGCTCTCTGTGAGCGTATGAGTGTTTAGGAGTTGTGTGTTGAGTTGTTTTTAGAGTTACCTGGTCAGGAATCTCTCTTACCCATTTTATTGATGCTCAGAGCCTGCCAGTCTTGGAGCATGATCACTTTTCAGAGCATTGATGATGGAAGCAGCACACTGGGGCTGGCCTCCATATAATTTATCAGAGTTGCAGGCAATGTCCCGTCTAATATGCATGGTTGCACAGTTGGTAGGTCAAGTTCCGTCGGAATGGGTGGCCACTTAATTTGGATGGTTGCTGCAGGCTGTTGCAGACTTGCAGGGAATGGGCGGCCATTACAGTGCTTGCTAGATATGTCCCCCATGTTGCACATTTGTTGTCCTATGTGGATAATGATGGAGCCAGGTATGTGGGCCCTACAATGCAGCCGCTAGGGCACTGCTTTGGTGGTTGCTGAGGTCGATTGGCCGAGATTGCAGTTGATCGAGGTATGTTGGCTGAGGCTGAAGCTGACCGAGGTATGCTGACCGAGGCTGAGGCTGATCGAGGTTGAGGCTGGTCGAAAAAGGGCCGACTCGGATGGCTAACTAGAAGTCCAACCCAAATGCATCATCATTACTCACGGGGTTTAGTGTCCCCATCACTTTCATGCTGAAGGATTGGCATGCCACCTTTCCTTCAGCATGATGGTTCTCTTAATTTCTGTTACCACGTGATATTTAAACAGAAAAGAGAAGATGATGTATTGTAGTAGCATTAATAATCCCTGCTAGATGGCAATCCTGCTGCATGGCAATTTACTGTACAGTGCCTTGAAATGCCTCTATTTTATATATAGGATAAAAATATAAATAAAATAAAAAAAGTAGCATTTGGTAACAACATTAATAATCCTTACCACATGCTAATTTGCTATACACTATCTTGAAAAGCTTTTGTTTTATATGATCTAAGCTTCAGTAATTCATGTCTATCAGATTTTAGCAAAATTAACTTAAAATAGAATGCTATGAATTTTATAATGGATCTTAATATTAATTAAGGGTACTCTGTCATCATGCCCAAAACACTGGTTCTCCAACTTCTCTGTACTTCATATCAGATGCCCATTTACTCCTCTACAAGAGAGCAGTTACAATGTATTAATTACACTCTATCGGCCCATCACCATTTATAGAATAGGCTTCATTTCTTTTTAAAAATTATATTAAAAAATAAAAAGGAGTGGGACACATGCATAGATAGACATGTTTAAATTTAATTTAAATTAATTTTTCTTCTATCTCATGACTTTGTTTTAATTTAATTATTATATTCTTAATATATCTCTTAAGCATTTGGTGAGTTTTTACTTGTAACATTATTTGGTTTGTGTTATATATGCTTGAAATGTATCAAAGAGGATTGTACTTAGCTTATATGTTAATGGACTTAGCCTAGATATGAGAACACCAGAAAATTGTATAAAAAATAAGAGGAAAAAAAGGACATATGGCATTAAATTGGTCTTCAATTGGAGATGGATCATAAGTTTA
The DNA here is from genome assembly GCA_900491605.1 of Calamus simplicifolius. Classification (NCBI taxonomy): domain Eukaryota; kingdom Viridiplantae; phylum Streptophyta; class Magnoliopsida; order Arecales; family Arecaceae; genus Calamus; species Calamus simplicifolius. Next base: position 396,315 of record UESW01004184.1, read on the forward strand.
CTCTTGTACATATATATATATATATATATATATATATATATATATATATATATATATATATATATATATATATATATATCCAAAGAGAGAGAGGTAGGTAGTCTTAGTTATATCTGAATGTAGCTAAATCTGAATTCAGTCATCTCTTTCATCCTTAATCCATATAGTTGAAATGTAACCAAACAAAAATCCGATTACTTTTTCATCCTTGGATCCACATGAATCCCGAAGCCACCCCCATCTTTTCAATTTTTTTTTTATTTTTAGGATTTATGAGCTGTGCCAATCTAAGAATTAGGAAGGTGACTGGATCTAAACTTGAATCTATATTTTTCACACACATATATACTATATATATATATATATATATATATATATATATATATATATCTCACACACACACATATATGTTAAATATGTGCATTTGCATATATGCTTCCTTCCTTCACATATTATGAGGATCATATATGTGATAGCATGAACAAGTCGAGAGCAATTCAAGGTAATCATCATGAATGAAAAAGGGGAAAAAAAAATTAAAACTTATGAATTAAAAAAAGGGGTCCAAATGAGATAGGGCAACTTCAAATAATAATTATAAATTAGTTAAGAGGAGAAAAATTCAAGATGATAAATAAGTAAAATAAAAGAATTTTTTTCTAAAAGAGTTTGAAACTATGACCACAAGTCTGATATTATGTTAATTAACCACTATGCCCCAAAAATTTAAAAAAATAATATGAATTAATTAATACATTTCAAAAATCCATACCTTTAAAAAGAGAGTATATTAAATGATTATTTGTTCATGAAAGATGCCTTGCATATTGTGAAATTTATTCTCACATATATGCAATAGATTGTTACATCTTGCATCCTCTCGAATTTAGGGGTGACAATTATAATGATGTCAGGAAAATTATAATGCTACTAGAGCTTGGATTTGACCCTTAGGGATTTTGGATCAGTTAGTGGTGGTGATATAGGTAGAGATTAGGTCAAATAGAAGTATATAAAATTTTTCTTATCATGGAGGTTTTTATTAAAGTTGCACAACAAAAACGTAACATATCTAATATTATAATTTTAAGTATTATGATTGTAAGATAACATGAATTGAAGTATCCCTAATCCTTTTCAAATATGTAAATTGAGAATAAGTACTTAAAATTCGAAAATGAAATTTTGAGGATGAAAATTTTTTAAGAGAGAAGAATGTGAGACCAACCCTTTTAGACTAGCTCACTTTAAATTAAATCCAATTTGACTAGATTCGGTTAAAAATTAAAATTATATAATTAAAATTTTGGCTAAACTATAGTATTGATCCTTGAACTTAGGGCGCTCTATCACTTTAATTCTTGAATATTAAAAAGTTACAAAAGTGACTTTAAACTTTTGTTTTTGTTTCACTTTGATCCCTACCATTAAATAGGAAAGACGTCATTTAATTTTTTTATTCATGTGGCATACAAGTGGAAAATCAAATTTAAAATCCACTATCAACTCATTAACCCATTAACTCAATATTCAATAATTCTAAAAAAAAATCTCCTCCTCCTTCCCTTACATCCCCTCCCACCTTCCATTAGAGCCCCCTCAGCTCAACCGTGCCCCCCCTTTGCCCCCTCTTGCTTGCGTTCACCATCGGCCCCCTCCCCTGCTGTAGCCTCCTTCGTCCCTCACCTGTGGAGGCAGATTTTTGCCCTTAAGTTTGAGGGTCAATATTATAGTTTAGCCTTAAAATTTTTGTTTGAAGCTAAATCCATGATGTTTGATAATGGTTAACTTTTTAATACATATTGAATCACTTAAATCAAACATTAATTGATGAAGTTAGAGACAATTTTATAAATATATATCAATACCACTACAAAAAATACTGAAATAGCGATGCAAATTTAGCGATGCAATTATGCGTCGCTAAATTGCGACCACTTTGCGACGCCTCTGTGACAACAAAATATTGCGACGCATTAGCGACTCAATTAACCAGAAAATAAAAAAAAATTAATTTTTTATTTGCGACGCAAATAATGCGTCGCAATATTTTTAAATTAATTTTTTATAAAATATAAATATCAAAAAAATATTGCGACGCAATAGTGCGTCGCAATGTTTTTAAAAGAATTAAATATTTAAATAGCGACGCAATAAAAAAAAATTAGAAAAATTATTTTTAATTTAGCGACGCACCAATTGCGTCGCAAATAATTTAAATGAAATTAAATTTTATAAAATTAAATATTAAAAAAATATTGCGACGCAACACAGTGCGTCGCAATGTTTTTAAAAGAATTAAATATATTAATAGCGACGCATTAGCGACGCAATAAACCAGAAAATTAGAAAAATTATTTTTAATTTAGCGACGCACCAATTGCGTCGCAAATAATTTAAATGAAATTAAATTTTATAAAGTATAAATATTAAAAAATATTGCGACGCAACTCAGTGCGTCGCAATGTTTTAAAAAAATTAAATATATTAAATAGCGACGCATTAGCGACGCAATAAAAGAAAATTAAAAATTATTTTTAATTTAGCGACGCAATTGCGTCGCAAATAATTTAAATAAAATTAAATTTTTAAAGTATAAATATTAAAAAAATATTTGCGACGCAACTCAGTGCGTCGCAATGTTTTTAAAAAATTAAATATATTAAATAGCGACGCATTAGCGACGCAATAAACCAAAAAATTAAAAAAAATTATTTTTAATTTAGCGACGCAATAATGCATCGCAATTATTTTAAATAAAATTAAATTTTATAAAGTATAAATATGAGAAAAAATAATTGCGACGTAACACAGTGCGTTGCAATGTTTTTAAAAAATTAATTATGTTAAATAGCGACGCATTAGCGACAATAAACCAAAAAATTAAGAAAATTATGTTTTAATTTAGCGACGCACTTGTTGCATCGTAATTATTATAAATAAAATTAATTTTTATATAATATAATTATCATATTAAAAAATACGATGCAACCCTTTGCGTCGCAATATTTTTAAAAAATTAATTATGTTAAATAGCGATCGGTCCAAAATCGATCGTGACCGATCGGAATCAGGGCTTGGATCGATCGCAACCGTCGGATCGTCGCCGATCGGACCGATCGCCACGGTTCGAGATCGGTCGTGGCCGATCGGGATCAGGGCTTGGATCGATCGCAACCGTCGGATCGTCGATCGCCACGGTCCGAGATCGGTCGTGGCCGATCGGGATCAGGCTTGGATCGATCGCAACCGTCGGATCATCCGATCGGACCGATCGCAACGGTCCGGGATCGGTCGTGGCCGATCGGGATCAGGGCTTGGATCGATCGCAACCGTCGGATCGTCGCCGATCGGATCGAAGATCGGTCGCCGATCGGATCAGATCGATGCAACCGGATCCCGATCGGCCGATCCGATCGGGATCAGGGCTTGGATCGATCGCAACCGTCGGATCATCGCCGATCGGACCGATCGCCACGGTCCGAGATCGGTCGTGGCCGATCGGGATCAGGGCTTGGATCGATCGCAACCGTCGGATCGTCGCCGATCTCGGACCGATCGCACGGTCCGGATCGGTCGTGGCCGATCGGGATCAGGGCTTGGATCGATCGCAACCGTCGGATCATCGCCGATCGGACCGATCGCCACGGTCCGAGATCGGTCGTGGCCGATCGGGATCAGGGCTTGGATCGATCGCAACCGTCGGATCGTCGCCGATCTCGGACGGATTGCAACGGTCCGAGATCGGTCGTGGCCGATCGGGATCAGGGCTTGGATCGATCGCAACCGTCGGATCGTCGCCGATCGGATCGATCGCGACGGTCCGAGATCGTCATCGCCGATCGGATCGATCAGGGCTTGGATCGATGGCAACCGTCGGATCGTCGCCGATCGGACCGATCGCCACGGTCCGAGATCGGTCGTGGCCGATCGGGATCAGGGCTTGGATCGATCGCAACCGTCGGATCGTCGCCGATCTCGGACCGATCGCAACGGTCCGAGATCGGTCGTGGCCGATCGGGATCAGGGCTTGGATCGATCGCAACCGTCGGATCGTCGCCGATCGGACCGATCGCACGGTCCGAGATCGGTCGTGGCCGATCGGGATCACGGCTTGGATCGATCGCAACCGTCGGATCGTCGCCGATCTCGGACGGATTGCAACGGTCCGAGATCGGTCGTGGCCGATCGGGATCATGGCTTGGATCGATCGCAACCATCGGATCGTCGCCTATCGGATCGATCGCGACGGTCCGAGATAGTTCAGCCCTGACCGGGATCGATCAGGGCTTGGATCGATGGCTAGCGACGCATTTGGGCGTCGCAATATTTTTTTTTCTTGTAGTGTACCAATGAACTTTATAAAGATTAAGAATATGCCACTAACAGTGATAAGGATGATTTTTGGTATTTTTTTCTTAATTTTTATATTTAAAAATTATGTTAGATGAGTAGAAGTTAGTTTTGAGTTAAGAATCTATTTTAAATATTTAATGGATATTTATCTTTTTTGATTTTTTAAAACAAATTGGCATCATATAAGAATTTAGAGTTTATTAATTTTAGGAGATTAGTGTCTATAAAAAAACCTCTCGGTTTAGAAAATTTCTTTGTAAATAGAGTTTAATTAAAATCTTTTAATATCAAATTAATAGTTAAGAAGGATGAAGAACGTTGATAAAGCCTTTAAGTTTCAAATTTAAGGATTAGTTATCTCCAATTTTATTGAAATATTTATGTAACCTAATCATAATTACAATATTTATAATGTATTCATGATCATTAGAAGGATTTCAAAATTCTATAGGTAGCTTAATCATAAGTTAGATTTTATAAGTTATTCATGATTGCTAAAAAGATTTTAAAATCTTGTAATAGTCTAATCATAAGTTAGAGCATTTATAAATTTTTCATGATTATGAAATTTTTTTTGTAGTTATATGAGTTAATTAAATAAAAATCTTGATTAAATATATTATTAAATGATATATGTATATAACTTTTTTTTATTAAAGTGTTCAAATTATTTTGAATTATTAACATTTAATAATTATTTTGAAACATTATACATATTTGGTAAGACATGAAATCAAAAACTTAATTTTTTGCATATCATTTTTATTAAAAATTTGGATCAAGCAAGTAGATCATGATTGATTATTATTACTACTAATTTATTACAAAATTTTATCATGAAAAAATGATTTACAATTTTATTATGAAATTATGTGATGAGTAAAAATAGGGATAATAAGATTATTGAATATGACTAAAATCAAGATTATTAAATATAACTAAAATTATTGATAAATGAAACATGATTGATAAGGGTATAAATTCTTAATCTACTATGTATGATTAATAATTGATATTGGGATCCACCTCTACATGAAATACATACGATGATCTAACCCCTTGTATAGGTTATAAACGGTGTATTGGCTTTGTCACCGAGATTATATATATGTGACTATAGTTTAAACATTGCATAGAGTCATTATTATAGGTATTAATGCATAAACATTCATTGTTTTGAAAATTGATATTACTATTTAGAAAGTTTTGTATTATTGTAATTATTTAGAAAAATATTATAAAAGCACTATTGTATTATAAATATATTTTTAATTGCATTTTTATACTTACATGATTTATCTAATTTATATTTAGGGTTGTTGAGAAATTTGGGAGATTGTAATTATTTAATTACCCCAACTTTATTGATTTTGATGATTTTCAAAAGCCATGAGTATTTTTAAGGAAATAATGAGTTTATTTATCAAAAACCTTGAGCTTATTCAAAATGAAAGCAATGGACTCTCAATGTTTAAATTCACTGAGTTTTGAATCAATTTGAAAAAGAAGTTTCAAGCTCTATATTTAAGATTTCAAAAAGGAATTTTTACATGTTATATTTCAATTAATGATTTCTTGAAACATGTCTTGAATTCATGCTTAATATCATATTTATTGTATTCAAGTCAAAATATCATTTAAAATTATTCTGGGATGAATTTCAAAGTCAATCAGAAAATTTCTGATTTTTGATACGTTCCGGAGCCGACTCTAGAGTTTCAGAGTCGACTCCAGTAAGTAACAGAGATTTTTAATTTTCTCGAGTCGACCCTTGGATTTCAAGAGTCGACCCCTGACTCTGTGCGAGCCGACTCCTGGACTGTGTGAGCCGACTCCACTCAAACAACAGAAAGCATATTTTTGAGCGCTTCTCGAGTCGACTCCTCATTTTCTTCGAGTCGACCCCCGACTGTTGGGAGCCGATACTTCGGTTCTTCGCGAGTCGACCCTCTAATGTTTTAAATGTTTCTATTTTTAGTAAACGACTTCGAGCCGACTCTCACAGTGCTCGAGTCGACTCCGCGAAATTCTGGGCGCGATTTTTCACGATGACACATCAGCTCCAACGGTAATATTTTCAAATAACGGCTATATTTCTGTGTTTCTAACGGATATATTTTTGCAGAATCTATAAATAGAGGAGCTCTTTTCAAATCAAGAGAAAAATAGAAGAGAATAGAGAGGAAAAAGAAGAAAAGAAAATCTTTCAGAAAGAGGGAAAAACAGAGCTTCATTGGGAAAATCTTTTAATTTAAAGAAAAGAGATTCAAAAGGAGTGAAATCAAAGAGAGAGATTCGTGTGCTCCAGATCTACAATCTACAAAAAGTTCAAGAGGAGATCCCAAGGCAACCAAGAGCAAAATCAAGATCTTCCAACCTAGAAGAAAAAGAAGAAAAGCTTCAACCAACGTCCAAAAGCCCCAAAGCTAGGAGAATCTGTGCTGAGGCCTGATTCCACACTTCAAAGGAGTTGGAGAAGAGAAGCAAAGAAGCCAAGCCTGCATTCAAGCTTATTTAATCAGGCATTTCTAAACTTAAGTTTTATTTTGATTATTCTGCTCAAGAGGAGCTGCTTGTATCTAAACTCTGATTTATTTTCTTGTGTACTGATTCAATCAGTGGATTGAATCAGTGGAGGTAGTTGTACCTCGTTGTAAGCTTGGGATAGCTTACGTTTTGGGTTCGTTGTGATCCCGTTAAAAACAACGAGTTGGGTTTTGTGCTGGTGAGCCCATGAAAACCGCTGGGTTCGTTGTGATCCCGGAAAAATAACAAGTTTGAGTTGTGAGCTTGTAAAACAACTCGGCTGTAATCTAGGGAGATTATAGTGTGGACCCAAGTGAATCTTGGGAGTGGACGTAGGTGCTGGTTGCACCGAACCACTATAAAATCTTCTTGTGTTTGCCGTGCTCATTTGTCTCTCACTCTATCTCTCTTATATTTCTGTTTGTGCATTGCTTATAAGTTAATTTCTCTCACTTGCACATCTTGAGTTAATTTGTTTAAAACATTTCAAAAAGTCTTAAATTTTTAAGAACCCAATTCACCCCCCCCCCTCTTGGGTTGCCATCTGGGCCAACAATTGGTATCAGAGCAAGTGCTCATTTAGAATTTGATCTCACGATCAAGGGCTAAAGATCCTTATGGCAACACAAAGTGGTTCATTTTGCTGAAGGTCATTCTACGAATAGACCTCCTTTATTTAATGGAACCAACTATTCATATTGGAAAGCTAGAATGAGAATATTCATTCAAGCTTCTGACTATGAATTGTGGGGAGTAATAATGAATGGACCTAGTACACCCACACACGTAGTTGATGGCACTATTGTTCCTAAGCCCGAAAGGGATTGGAATGATAATGATAGGAGAATGGCACAATTAAATGCTAAAGCCATTAACATTTTGTATTGTTCCTTAGATTCTAATGAATTCAACCGAATCTCAACATGTAATTCCGCAAAAGAAATTTGGGATAGGTTGGAAATAACACATGAAGGAACAAACCAAGTAAAAGAATCAAAGATAAATATTTTGGTTCATAAATATGAATTATTTACCATGGAACAAAATGAAACCATCACATGCATGTTCACTAGATTCACTGATATTGTGAATGGTTTGAAAAGTCTTGGAAAAGTATATACTAACTCTGAGCTTGTTCGCAAAATTCTTAGGTCACTTCCAAGGACTTGGGAAGCCAAGGTGACAGCCATACAAGAAGCCAAAGATCTGAACATCCTACCATTGGAAGAGCTTCTTGGTTCGCTAATGACTCATGAGCTTCAAGTTAAACAACATGTCAATGAGGATGAGTCAAGAAAGAAGAAGACCATCGCCCTCAAAGCTGCGGAAAAGGAAGTAAGCAGCAGCGATGATGAAGATGATGATGATGAGACAACCCTCCTTGCAAGGAAATTCAAGAAATTTATGCAAAGAAGGAGGCCCTTCCACAAGAAGAGATTTGGATCAAAAATGGAAGGAGAAAAAGAAAAGGATAAGAAAAAGGAAAAGGAAAGGACAAAGAGAAAGAGCCCTTAGTATGTTATGAATGTAAAAAGCCAGGGCATTTTAGATATGACTGTCCTTTACTTAAGAAGGCCTATAAGAAAAAGAAAAAGGCCTACATGGCAACTTGGACTGACAGTGAAGAGTCTTCTTCCGAAGAAGAAGAACAAAAAGAAGTTGCAAATGTTTGCTTCATGGCGGACGACAACGAAGAGGTAAGTACCGAAAACCCCGATGATGAATTTACTTTTGATGAAATGTTTGAAGCATTTAATGAATTGATGATTGATTTAAGGCTTTGAAAAAGAAACACAAATCTTTGAAAACTGAAAACTTAAATTTAATTAAGAGAAAAATGATTAAATCTTGTAGTTAAAGATTTAAAAGATAAAAAGGAAACACTTTTTAATGAAAAGAATGATTTTGTTCATAAGATTGATTTGATTAAATCTGAAATGAAAATCTAATTAAAGAAAAGAATCAATCTCTAATGAAAATGATTTTCTAAAGAAAGATGTTAAAAAGTATAAAGACATTGTTGAGAAATTACTCTAAGCTCAACTAAACTAAATATGATTTTAGATAGTCAAAAAGCAGTTTTTGACAAAGCAGGTTTAGGGTATAACACATTTAAAACAAAAATCATTGAAAAATATTTTTGTAAAAGCTAACCAAAGTAATATTACTTGTTTTAAATGTAATCAAAAAGGACATAAATCTTTTGAGTGCAAAACAATAAGTAATAATGAAAAATTAAATACTAAAGGAAAGAAAATTTGGGTTCCGAAAGGAACAATTTTTATTGCTACTAACCATGAAGGACCCAAGAAAGCTTGGGTACCTAAACATAAAGTTTAAATTATGTTGCAGGAATGTCTTGTAGCCAAAAGATCAAAAAAAAGTGGTACCTTGATAGTGGCTGCTCAAGACATATGACGGGTGACAAAGATGAATTCATCACCCTGGAAAAGAAAGGTGGAGTTGTTACGTTTGGCGATATGGTAAAGGTCAAATTATGGGCCTTGGTAAAGTTCGTATAACTCCATCTACATTTATTGATAATGTACTTTATGTTGATGGTTTGAAGCATAATCTAATTAGTATAAGCCAATTATGTGATAAAAACTTTAATGTTTCATTTAAATCTTCTATATGCACTGTAACTAATTCTATTGATAATAGCATTGTATTTACTGGTTATAGACATGGCAATGTTTACTTGGTTGATCTAGAAAAATTATCTTTGAGTGATCATTGCTTAATTGCTGACAATGCTAAATAAATGAAATTAGTTGGTTGTGGCATCGTAGATTAGGTCATGCAAGCACACACCTTATTTCAAAATTAATTAAAATGGATTTAGTTAAAGGCTTACCTAAACTAGATTTTGAAAACAACAAAATATGTGATGCATGTCAATTTGGAAAACAAACTAGAAGTTCTTTCAAATCTAAAAATGTTGTTTCAACTTCTAGGCCATTAGAGCTACTTCACATGGACCTTTTTGGACCAACTAGAACCACAAGTCTAGGAGGAAAGAAATATGGTCTAGTGATTGTAGATGATTATTCTAGATATACTTGGGTATGTTTTTAGCTCACAAAGATGAGACTTTCTCGATATTCCTGAAATTCTTCAAGAAAGTCACAAATGAGAAAAACACTACCATAGTATCTCTAAGAAGTGATCATGGAACTGAATTTGAAAATCACTTATTTGAAAGTTTCTGCACTGAAAATGGTATTAATCATAATTTTTCAGCCCCTAGGACTCCACAGCAAAATGGTGTAGTTGAAAGGAAAAATAGGACTCTAGAAGACATGGCCCGTACCATGCTATGTGAAAGTAAACTACCAAAGTACTTTTGGGCGGAAGCTATTAACACAGCATGCTACATCTTAAATCGAGCCCTAATAAGACCAATCTTAAAGAAAACACCTTATGAATTATGGAATGAAAGAAAACCAATATAAAATACTTTCATGCATTTGGATGTAAATGTTTTATTCATAATAATGGTAAAAATAATTTAGGAAAATTTGATGCTAAATCTGATGAAGGAATTTTTTAGGATATTCAACAACTAGTAAAGCTTATAGAGTATTTAACAAGAAAACCTTAGTAGTTGAAGAATCCATTCATATAGTTTTGATGAGTCTTTAGCATCTAGTTCTGAAAAGCTTGATGATGAGGAAGATACAAACATAATTGAAAAAGATCTTGAAAAACTTAATATTGAAGTATCTTCAGATCATGAGCAAGAAGCTAAAGATGATGATTCACATAAGGACGATGATGTAATAATAATGATATAGATCTTCCAAGAGACTGGAGATATGCTCATAGTCATCCCAAGGAATTGATTATAGGTGATCCATCTCAAGGAATAAGAACTAGATCATATATGAGAAATATTAGTAATCATCTTGCATTTGTATCACAAATTGAACCTAAAACTATTGAAGAAGCTGAAAAAGATAATAATTGGATGTTAGCAATGCAAGAAGAATTAAATCAATTTACAAGAAATAATGTATGGACTTTAGTTGAAAGACCTAAAAATCATTCAGTAATAGGATCAAAATGGGTTTTTAGAAATAAACTAGATGAAAATGGCATAGTAATTAGAAACAAAGCTAGATTAGTTGCAAAAGGATATAATCAAGAGGAAGGTATTGATTTTGATGAAACCTTTGCACCAGTAGCTAGATTAGAAGCCATTAGACTTTTACTTGCATTTGCATGTCATATGAATTTTAACTTATTTCAAATGGATGTTAAAAGCGCATTTTTAAATGGATTTATAAATGAAGAAGTTTATGTAGAACAACCACCAGGTTTTGAAGATCACGAATTTTCAAATCACGTTTTAAATTGCACAAAGCTTTATATGGTTTGAAACAAGCACCTAGAGCTTGGTATGATAGGTTAAGTAAATTTTTAATTGAAAATGATTTCACAAGAGGAAATGTTGATAAAACATTATTTTTGAAAAGAAAAAGTAAAGATTTACTTGTAGTACAAATATACGTTGATGACATTATTTTTGGTGCTACTAACAATTTCTATGTCAAGAATTTGCCAAGTTAATGCAGGGAGAATTCGAGATGAGCATGATGGGAGAACTCAACTTCTTCCTTGGACTCCAAATCAAACAAAGCAAAGAGGGAATCTTCATCAACCAAACAAAATACACAAGAGAAATCCTAAAGAAGTTTGGTATGGAATCAATGAAACCCCTCGGAACACCAATGAGTCCTTCATGCAAGCTGGACAAAGATGAAGAAGGTAAAAGGTTGATCAAAATATTATCGAGGTATAATCGGATCCCTTCTTTATTTAACGCAAGTAGACCAGATATTATGTTTCTGTATGTTTATGTGCTAGATTTCAATCAGAACCTAAAGAATCACATTTAATTGCTGTTAAAAGAATACTAAGATATTAAGTGGAACAAAAAATGTAGGTTTATGGTATTCTAGAGACTCCACATTAAATCTGATTGCATACAGATTCTGATTATGCTGGATGTAAGTTAGATAGAAAAAGCACAAGTGGTGCATGCCAATTCTTAGGAAGTAACTTAATCTCATGGTTTAGCAAAAAGCAAAATTCAGTTGCATTATCAACTACTGAAGCTGAATATGTAGCAGCTGGAAGTTGCTGTGCGCAAATCCTATGGATTAAGCGACAACTTGAAGACTATGGTATCACACTTGATAAGACACCCATAAGATGTGATAATACAAGTGCAATCAATTTAACTAAAAATCCAATTCAACATTCAAGAACAAAACACATAGAAATTAGATATCACTTTATAAGAGAACATGTAGCTAATAATGAAATTTGTCTTGATTATGTTAACACTGAAGAACAATTAGCTGATATATTTACAAAACCTTTAAGTGAAGAAAGATTTTGTTATCTTAGAGGAGAATTAGGGATTTGTGATCCTTTGGAATGATTTTGAAACCCCTAAGGAAATGTATCTAGAGTTCTTTCAATTTCTCAAAATCTTAAGGAAATTTTATCTAGAACTCATATCAATTTGATCTCTCAAAATCCATGATTTTTATCAACTCAAAGATCAAATTCCGGACTCATTTCAGATTCTCTGAATCTTTATTTTTTTCTCTGAAATGGTCTCGGAGCCGACTCGGACAGTATCGGAGTCGACCCCTGTTTTCTGAAACTCGGGAGCCGACCCCCGCTCTGCGCGAGTCGACTCGATTTCGGGTCCTTTCTGTGACTGTCGGAGCCGACTCCATGCTTTGCGCGAGTTCGACTCGACGTGTCCCAGGTCTAGATTATATTTCTGAGAGGGATATCTTCGTGATGGATGCTGTTGTGACTGGGAAAGCCCATCAATTTGCCTCGGATGATTATTTGGTACATAGCTGATTGTGGAGGGAAGAAGAAGTCCAGTTTACCCTATGGCATGGTTCTGACTAAGTTATTTCAAAGCCAAGGGATTGTATTTGGTGATAGTGAGCCAAAGAAGGAATTAAGGCACACTGACTATTACACTTTGGCCACTATTCATCGAATGGGATTTGTTAAAAGGAATGGGAGATGGGAGAGGAAGAACATTGCAGAGGATAGAGCTATGGATGCTGAGGCCCCAGACCTTCTGTGAGACATTCTTCACCTGAGCCTCCTCTGAGCTCTTCTGTTCCATTTTGCTCCTTCTGTTCCAGCTCCTGCCCCTGTTCCTGTTCCTGCTCCAGCTCAGACATCTGCTTATCATCTGATAGCTTTTCTGATGTTCAGTTAGATCAGCTTAGATCTTTATTCAAATCTGAGATTAGTGAGCATGAAAATAGATTGAAAAATGATTTGATGAAAATTTATGAATTTGAAAGAAGCTTTGTATTCACTTAGTGATCGGGTTGCATCTATTGAATCTACTCTTAGTTCATCCACCAGCTCCTTAAGTGAAGACTTGAAGAATATTTTTGGAGAGCTTAAGGATATCTGTGGTGACTCAGACCTATTTCAGTGCAATTATGAGCTTCAGGATAAGATTTTAATGATTATATGGAAAACTTGAAAACCCTTAATACATTCTTGATGCAATGACTTTTTCCTAACCTTTTTGTTGATTACAAAAAAGGGGGAGAGATTTATTTAATCGTATATGCTTTCAATGCAATTAAATTTAAATTTAAAAAAGGGGGGAGAATTTGAATATTAAAGGGGGAGAGTTAATTTAAGTAAAGGGAGAGATAATTTGGTTATCATTATGCTTAAAATTTGAAAAGGAAAAAATTATTTGCTTGAACTTAAAAATTAAAATTTTGAATGAATTATAAAATTGAGTTTCATAGGGGGAGCTACCTCATTTAGGGGGAGCCTCTCAATGAACATAAAAATTGATTTTGGTATCAAAATTTTTTTTCAAACATGCATATACTCAATGTTTTTGTCATCATCAAAAAGGGGAGATTGTTGAGAAATTTGGGAGATTGTAATTATTTAATTACCCCAACTTTATTGATTTTGATGATTTCCAAAAGCCATGAGTATTTTAAAGGAAATAATGAGTTTATTTATCAAAAACCTTGAGCTTATTCAAAATGAAAGCAATGGACTCTCAATGTTTAAATTCACTGAGTTTTGAATCAATTTGAAAAAGAAGTTTCAAGCTCTATATTTAAGATTTCAAAAAGGAATTTTTACATGTTATATTTCAATCAATGATTTCTTGAAACATGTCTTGAATTCATGCTTAATGTCATATTTATTGTATTCAAGTCAAAATATCATTTAAAATTATTCTGGGACGAATTTCAAAGTCAATCAGAAAAATTTCTGATTTTTGATACGTTCCGGAGCCGACTCTAGAGTTTCAGAGTCGACTCCAGTAAGTAACAGAGATTTCTGATTTTCTCGAGTCGACCCTTGGATTTCAAGAGTCGACCCCTGACTCTGTGCGAGCCGACTCCTGGACTGTGTGAGCCGACTCCGCTCAAACAACAGAAAGCATGTTTTTTGAGCGCTTCTCGAGTCGACTCCCCATTTTCTTCGAGTCGACCCCCGACTGTTGGGAGCCGACACTTTGGTTTTCGCGAGTCGACCCTCTAATGTTTAAAATGTTTCTATTTTTAGTAATCGACTTCGAGCCGACTCCCACAGTGCTCGAGTCGACTCCGCGAAATTCTGGGCGCGATTTTTCACGATGACACATCAGCCCCAACGGTAATATTTTTAAATAACGGCTATATTTCTGTGTTTCTAACGGATATATTTTTGCAGAATCTATAAATAGAGGAGCTCTTTTCAAATCAAAAAGAAAATAGAGAATAGAGAAAAAAGAAAGAAAAGAAAATCTTTGAAAAGAGGGAAAAACAGAGCTTCATTGGAAAATTCCTTCAACTCAAAGAGAGAGATTCAAAAAGGAGTGAAATCAAAGAGAGAGATTCGTGTGCTCCAGAGCTACAATCAACAAAAGTTCAAGAGGAGATCCCAAAGCAACCAAGAGGAAAATCAAGATCTTCCAACCTAGAAGAAAAAGAAGAAAAGCTTCAACCAACGTCCAAAAGCCCCAAAGCTAGGAGAATCTGTGCTGAGGCCTGATTCCACACTTCAAAGGAGTTGGAGAAGAGAAGCAAAGAAGCCAAGCCTGCATTCAAGCTTATCTAATCAGGCTTTTCTAAACCTAAAGCTTTATTTTGATTATTCTGCTCAAGAGGAGCTGCTTGTATTCAAACTCTTATTTATTTACTTGTGTACTGATTCAATCAGTGGATTGAATCAGTGGAGGTAGTTGTACCTCGTTGTAAGCTTGGGATAGCTTACGTTTTGGGTTCGTTCTGATCCTGTTAAAAACAACGAGTTGGGTTTTGTGCTGGTAAGCCCGTGTAAAACCGGCTGGGTTCGTTGTGATCCCGAGAAAACAACAAGTTTGAGTTGTGAGCTTGTAAAAAACTCGGCTGTAATCTAGGGAGATTATAGTGTGGACCCAAGTGGATCTTGGGAGTGGACGTAGGTGCTGGTTGCACCGAACCACTAAAAATATCTTGTGTTTGCCGTGCTCATTGTCTCTCACTCTATCTCTCTTATATTTCTGTTTGTGCATTGCTTATAAGTTAATTTCTCTCACTTGCACATCTTGAGTTAATTTGTTTAAAACATTTCAAAAAGTCTTAAATTTTTAAGAACCCAATTCACCCCCCACTTGGGTTGCCATCTGGGCCAACAGTCATAATATTTTTATGTCATAATTCTTTTTAATATTTTTATAAAATTTATTTTTTAAAAAAAAACATTGCGACGCAATACTTGCGTCGCTAAATAAAAAATTATTTTTATTAATTTACTATTTTATTGCATCGCTATTGCATCGCTATTTAACATAATTAATTTTTTAAAAAACATTGCGATGCATAGGGTTGCGTCGCAATTTTTTATTTCATAATTATATTTTATAAAAATTAATTTTATATTAAATAATTGCGACGCAACTAGTGTGTCACTAAATTAAAAATAATTTCTCTAATTTTCTAGTTTATTGCGTCGCTAATGCATCGCTATTTAATATAATTAATTTTTTTAAAAACATTACGACGCATAGGGTTGCGTCACAATTTTTTTATTTTATGATTATATTTTATAAAAATTAATTTTATTTAAAATAATTGTGATACAGTTAGTGCGTCGCTAAATTAAAAATAATTTTTAATTTTCTGATTTATTGCATCGCTAATGCGTCGCTATTTAACATATTTAATTTTTTTAAAAACATTGTGACGCACAGAGTTGCATCGCAATATTTTTTTCTTATATTTATATTTTAAAAATTAATTTTATTTAAATTATTTGCAACGCAATTGGTGCGTCGCTAAATTAAAAATAATTTTTTTAATTTTCTGGTTTATTGCGTCGCTAATGTGTCGCTATTTAACATAATTAATTTTTTTTTAAAAACATTGCGACGCACTGAGTTGCGTCGCAATATTTTTTCCTATATTTTTATTTTATAAAAAATTAATTTAAAATATTACGATGCATTATTTGCGTTGCTAAATAAAAAAATTAATTTTTTTGATTTTCTGGTTTATTGAGTCGCTAATGCGTCGCTAATTGCGTCGCAATATTTTATTGTCACGGAGGCATCGCAAAGTGGTCACAATTTAGCGACGCATCATTGCGTCGCTAAATTTGCGTTGCTATTTCAGTATTTTCTTGTAGTGTCTAGTGTGTAATAACTGAAAAGGGGAAGAAGTCAGATTCTACCTAGTTTCTAGCCATATGTATATAATACCAAGATCAAATATCATAAGATTTCTTAAATTATTCTACTGTGCAGCCTGCTAGACTCCATTCGTGTCAGCTAAGTTGGATGGATCATGCAACGTAGACCGGCTCGTTAATCGTTTGTCAATGGTCATCAACTTTACCATGCTAACGAGAGAGACATAGGTCTGATCTAGCCTTTGTTGGGCTCAAGAGTCTTTCTGAGTAAAGGAAGAGTCTTCTTGCATCGGTCCGGCATAGAAAAAGTGCACTATGCGTAATCATTGATCGCGCGCACGTGCAAGCATATTTGTGATGCATGCCATAGCTCATTTTGGCACAGAAAGAGCGCACTATGCACGATCATTGATCGCGTGCATGTGCAAGCACATGTGTGGTGCGTGCGATAGCCCAATGAGCTGTGGCATGCGCACTTGCATGCTTGCGCGATCAATGATCACATGCGATGCTTGCTTTCTGTATTGGGATTGATCGCGCGCGGTGTCTTATCGATCCGATGTAGAAAGACTTTTTCATCGAGTAAAAATGGGAGGCTGGCAGAGTTAACTTAACGGCTAAGAGTTGGTTCGGGAAAAGCCATTATTGGCATGACTAGCACCCGGGCGAGAGCTATAGATTCATGGTTCACAAAGTACGGCAAAAGAGCTTTCCAAATGTTAAAATAAGGATTTTAATAATTTAAATTAATAAATCAACATATATTTAAAGAAGATCAGGCTTTTGATATACTTTTGTGCATGTTAATATGAGAATAAACATAAAAAAGGAACAATATTAAACAGCAGAAACAACACTATCACAAGAGCAGGAGTGGAAGGCTTGACCGTTGGGATGAGTTGTATAGTAATTTCTTGCATTGCAATTGGTAAAAACATATGAAAAGGCTTGATGATTAGGATTCGACTGTACTTTTATTATTTATATAGAATCAAAAGACCTCAGTAATATTTTTTTAATTAAGATACTAGGTTATTATAAATAATATAAGAGTGGATTCAGATCATGGTCCATATATAACTAGGAGATATTGTAGCATGGGTTTTTTAAAACTAATCATGAATAGCTATAATGCTTATGATTAAATTTGAATACTTAGTTGACAAAAACATTATATATTAATTAAAAGAATATGCGAGAATCTGTATCGATATATGCTTAGTCCTATATCAATTATAAACTAAATTTTTTTAAATATTTATATAAAGTTAAACATTTTAAATAATATTTTTTTATTTTTAAATAATATTTTGACTTAAAAATAATTTTATAATTTTAATTTTTTAAATTAATAAAAATTTAAGAAGTATTTAAATCCTAAAAGCATCCATCATCATTCTACTGAATCTCGCCTCTCGAAGCCCTAACAAGATCACTCATAATATTTTTATCATTCAAAAAAAAATGACCAGTATCATCTATCATCAGAATATCTTAGTTTTTCCTCCATATACTTCTTTTAATTAATAAAAATATATGCCATAAGGACAAATCTCTAGAAGATGAACGTATTGAATGCAACCACAATGATGTTTGAATTATCTATTATACTATTCGGGAAGCCAACTAAGCTTATTGACTGCCACAGTTGGTGAGCACTTGATTACTTGTACAGCTCTTAAAGGAGGTAGAATCATTGAACTTAGAATGATTGTTTCATCACCTGGTTTTGGCACTGTCATCAGACACTGAGATTTTGAGGAAAGATCAAATTATTATGATGCTCTGCTGGCAGCTGAATCACGTGCCTTCAATGGAAAGAAAGGAATTCATTCGGCCAAAGATCCTCCTCCAGTGACGCACATAGCAGATCTGACAATGGTTTGAAGAAAACATCTCTTGTTACATTTGATTAATTTCGAATCGTATGTTCTATTAATTTCTGATTCTATTGACTCAGGCTTCAGCAAAAAAAGCTAGAGATTTCTTGCCCTATCTGCAACGAAGTGGAAGGCTTACAGCTGCAGTATATTGTACCATGTTCCGGGCCCGTCGAGGTGGAATTGATGAACCGTTTGCATGGGACAGCAGGGAGTATTTAAGGAAGCTCTGCATAGAAAAGGTCTTTCTTTTGAAGCATGCATGTCTATGCTTATTTTCTCTCAGACATTTCCATTTACCTTTCAGAAATAAAATTACAACTGATAGCCTTAATTCGTGTTTTAAATAGTGATGTATGCTAGTTTTCTGTGGCCGGTCCATTCTGCTGCATATTTTATTGTCTCTTAGTCTTTCATCTTTCTTTTTGGAAATGCCAGGTACGGATTGTGCTAGAAATTTGAATCGCATCTGTTCCAATTAATTCTTATGAAATCACTCTCAACTTTTTATGGACTTGGTAAGGTATCATACTCTGATGCATAGTTTTTTCTTTTCATTTATTTATTTTTTTCTGTGTGTGTTAGAAGTTCCTTAGGATCTAAAGCAGATTGTGTTGCAACAAGGTAAGGAGATGAAGCAATTTGAAATTTCACCTTCTTCTCTTATTCCATAGATCTACAACTATGCTATTTTATTTTGCTACACCACTGCAAAGGTTAGGGAACAACAAGCGAAGATGAGAAAGCACAACTAAGAATCTTCATAAAATCTAATCCTTTAATTATTATCTAACTTAAACGAGGTGCAGTTTGTTGATATCTTTTTTACATTGGTAAAAAAGAAAGTGAGACCTTTGTTGATACCTAATTCTAATTTCAAACCTTTTTTTAGAGTAGAATGCTTGATTCCTTAGATTTTTTTAAGGACCCATGGAGTCATATGAGATAAAATTTCATACCCATTTAACTAGAAGAGCTTTGTTGAAAATGAAAATATTCTTAATTCTCTTCTTTTTTGTACTTGCACACTATATTTTAGTTCATCAAGTAATTGAATCCATCAATATTTTTCTTACTTTTTTATAAGAAAGCTTTCATCATGGTACTTATTCTTAAGTAGACCTAGTTAGATAATATGAATACAAACATAAAACGTACATGACGGCAATACAATAAGAACTAAATTCATAAGAATAAGCCTCCCACCTATCTAGAGAAATTTCTATTTCTATAATACTAACCTTGATTGCATTTCTTTCAGCAAAGAAAACTAAGCTTATTTATGTAACTTCTTGTCACATGGAGGAGTCCAAGATATGTAAACCATGCTTAAGATGCCAAGGAAAAACTAAGGAGGCTGAGAAAGTATTGAAGGAAAAAGCCTTAGAAAATTAGATGGCAGGGATGAAAATCTCATGTGATGCCAAATCTATGCAAGCAAAATCACATGGATATCTAGAAACACAAAAGAAATTAGACAATCAGAAAGCTGCTAGTCCTGCACAAAACACTGATGCAAACTTTGCCAATTATGAAAAATATGCTGAAGGATGAGGAGGTCCTCACATGGGATGCATCTGATGTTGGTTTTAAGAAATTGTGGCTATTGCTTTATAGGCATCAAGGGCCACTTAAATGAGTCAGAATCCTCTAAGCTTCATAGTTAAAATGGAGTCATCTTTGTATTGCAGAACACATGCATGTTAATCGAGAGAAATTGTTACATGCAACATAGAACACCCACTTAACTACTGGTCATTCCATACCATTTAGATGGAATTGGACCTCTCCAATTCAAATGGCAATTAGAGAAGATTGAAGATCCACTTGTATTGGTGGGCGGTCTTATGGAAATGGCTATTAGAGGTAAGAGCATGCACCGGTTCTCTAGGATTATTTGCCAACATTTCTCTAGTTTTCAAGAGTAATTCTGCAATGCTTTGATCTTATCCACTTGAAAAGTTATTTTTGCTATGCAGTACAAGTGGGAAAGCTCGAATATTGAGTTGCCATACTAGTATAGGATGGGGCTAATTAACTTTTGTTGTGCAATAATAGGAGCCCTAAAGCACTTTCCCAATTTTAATGGAGTTGCCTCCAAATTGTTATAACAACTTAATAATGTTAAATATGCCTTGTATTCAGCAATAGGGATGCATGACTTTAGTTCTCTACAGGTTTTGTTAATTGCTATGTAGCAAGCTTGTGTTCAGTCCAAATCTTTACTAGTGCATTGTGACTATGTTCAACGGAGCCCCAATATTGATAGGGAAAGCAGTAGATTTCTCTGAAATAAAAGTTTATGAAATATTATATTATTATACTTAATATGGAATAGATAATCATAATTTTTAACTTTTTATAAAAATAAAAAAATAAGAAAATATTTCTTTTCAAGTTTTATATCTTACCTGCTCCTATAAATTAAGTTTTTTGGAAAGCTAATAAACTAGCCTTGTTGTAAATTTAACTTGTGTGTTGTTGTTGCATTTCTTTAAATAAACACATTAGATAAAATTTCATGATTAGTGCTTGATTTTCCTTTTTTGGATAAATGCAAAAATTGACAAACCTTATCAACCAAAAAAATAAAAACTAAAAAAAGAAAAGAACGCATTACAGATTAGGGGCTAGCTTTCGTTTTATACTAATAATGATTCATTATTTTTTAAGATACCATAATACTCATTACCAGCTAATCCATTTTTATATAGTTTTTCTACCATTACAATGGATTTGTACTGATAATGGATTATTGTAGATCCAAATTGATCTTTACATTTTCATCTTTAAAGCAATAACAAAAACCGTATACTTGGTCTTCTCCTTCAAAAGATGCCTTGCAACATTTTCAGCATATCTTAAAAATAAATCATCTAGTATCTGTTCCCCAAAGTTACGTGCAATGATGGGTTCCATCACTGCTCTTATATATTTTGCTACATTTTTTTCGCTTAGTAAATTATCATATACATAATTATCACTAGAGTCATCGTATGGATCTAGTTTAACTCGAATATTTGCAGTTGTTCAAGTTCAAATAACCCAACATTTTGTATCACTGCTTTGACTTCCTCCATAGAAGGTCCGTAAAAAGGCAAATTGAAGGCGTCCACTTTTTCTTTTTGTAAAATACCCTGCATCCAATGTATTTAATTATATATCAAGATATCTAGCAAAATAGTATTCAAAATCATAAAAAAAATGTAAAGAATTATATTTTAGCATATGATGGGAATGTCTAATGGACCTTCATTAATTTAATTAAGATGAGGACTATAAATATACTTAATTTTTTTTTTAAAGAACAAAACTTAAGTACAATTTATCAGGGTTTGACATCATATTCTTTTTTGAACTAATGATATGTGTAATAATACTATATTTCACTAGTTGGATACCAAACTTCATGGACGAACTGTAATTAAGAATATTAAAAATTATTTTTTAATATCAATTAACTTTCTTTGTTCCGTGAGAGTTGTCATATAGATAGAGAAACCTGGCACCTACAATATAGCTACAAGCAACATAATTTTGTGATAAAGAATGATATACCTCCTGGACCATAGCATTAAGTGCTTCTGCCAGTAGTCCCCAAACGTAGCTCAGTTCTCCATTTCGTGCATCCTTGTTAGTCCTTCCCAAAAATGTTAAAACCATTCGTCCTCCTAAGCTAAGCTCTTGGAAACGAGACTCGAGAAATGTTGAGAATCCCTCCGATATTGCTCTTGATACGATTTCACCACAATAGGTGGACTTGTTTCTAATATGTAGATGTTCTCCTTATTTAAAGGAATGCCAGTGTCACTTTCGACTCCCCAAGGAATAGTATTTCAAAATTGAAATCAACATTCTCAAATGTTAAACCACATATGGTTAATTTATAATCTAAGGTTATGTATTAAAAATTGTATTTAATCATATATTTTTAGGGAAATTTATATCCCTCATCAATATGATATTTTTTTCTCTTTATTGATGATTCTAGGCAAAAGAAAAAGGGAAAGGGAGAAGAAGAAGAGATTATTTTTAAAAAATAGAGAAGAAGGAGAAAAAAAGGCTACATTTTACATGAGAAGATAGATGGGGCTTGAGGTTCGGGTGATAGAAGATGAATGGCAACTCACATCATCCAAATGACACCACGCTGAAACCCATCTATTGAGTCGGTGATGAAACATGTGTCATATAGTGATTTGCAATGAAGCATATCCAATTTCATCTTAACCTAGCCCTCACGCACACTTGAGTCGCATGAGAGTTGATGGATGCGGAGTGCAAAGATCTATGGGCTAAATTATTGTTTTTAAAGAATTAAAGAAAAGTTTCAAATTTTAAGAATGCGCCTTAAACTGTGTCCCATTATATTGTGGAAGTTTTGGGCACTCATTTCGTTCTATTTTTTAAAACAAATTTTAGTACAAACGCATTGGGTAAGTGATTTGAAACCTTTTTAAAATAGAATGCAATATTCAAATGTAATTTAAATTACACCAAATGTGATTCTTACATGATTATAAAATAAAAAAACCATGCCGAATAATTTTATTTCGTAATTAAGCAATGTAACCATAGGACCAAACTTGTAAATAAACTTAAGGTTCAAGATTTAAAGCATCATAAGTTCTATATTTTTCTTCTACAAAGATTCTATATTCTAATTTTTTTGAATGCGAGTTTCAAAGCATTTGAAAGAGCTTCTAAATTACACCTTATATGATTATGCACATGGTAAAAGAATTGAATCGAGCTGAATTATTATACCTTATAGGCAATTTGCTTACAACCTGCATGAAGAGGCATAAAAAAATTGAATCAAGTTGATCTTGTACCTTGGGGATAATTTATCTACAACCTACAAAAAAGGGATAGAAATTATCTCTTAAGGTAGTATCGATTTAGAATTCCAAAGGTCTTTAATATCGACAATGATAAATAGTTTAATAATATCAACTTTAGAGAATTCTATCAATAGATGAACATTGAGCATTAGTTCTCTTCGGTTAGACATTCTTAAGCCAATGGATAAGTTAAGGTATTATACTAGACTATGATGCAAGCATTAAAAATTTACCAGGATCAAGCTAAAGGACTCTGGTCCAATGAACTATCTAATATCCTATGGACTTATTGCACCACAAGCTATTGCAATCATGATTTTCAAGAACATCAAAACACTAACAATCTTAGAGTTAACCTAGATTTGATTGAAGAGGTTATAGAAAGGTCATAGCTTCAAATGTTGCTTATCATCAAAAAGTGGCTCGATATTATAACTCAAGAGTCAAAGATACTTATTTTGATATGGAGACTTGGTACTCTGTAAGACCATAATGATAAGACAAGCTAATGAAGAAGGCAAATTAATTCCAAACTGAGAAGGAATATGCGAAGTGGCAGAAGTAGTTTGGTCCGAAGCATATCAATAAGAGAAGCTTGATGGCCAACCACTTCCCTACACATGGAAGATAGATAATTTAAATAACATTACTAGTAATCTTTACTTTTTTGTAGTCCTCTATTTCATCTTTGTAGTTGTTCTTTTGTTGCAATAATTAAAAAGATCAAATAAGCATAAACTTTCTCCTCCAGATTCCTACTTGCTATAGTTTTATGACCTATGAGGACCTTGAATCTTGCATAGGTCAGAATTTTAAGTGTGAGGGATTGGCCATCAAGCTTTTCCAATATGTGGGCACATAGCCGAATTATATGCTTTTGTCACTTGGTATGAATCTTTCCTATTTGAAGTTAATTAGTCTTCATCTTTAACTTAGTTAAATACTATATTCTTTCTGCACACTAAGTCTCTAAGTTGGAACTGGCACCCTTCTTTAGGTCAGCACTAACATTCTTTTTTGGATTAGCCAACTTTAGTTTAATCGGTCTTTATTCTTTTGCTCAACCAACTCCAATTTGATCAATCTTAATTCCTTAGTTTTGTGGATAGATTTGCCCCTGCCTCAAATATACTCCAAGGTTATCCTCACTAAAATAGCCTATCTAGAATAAGGTTGAAATATTATTCATCTATTTGAGATTTATTCCAACTTTATGCTCTTATGGAAGATGGAGTAGCACTCCCTTAACCCTCTCTTTTTTCTATTTATTCCCTTGCTTTTTTTTTTTTTTTGTCTCTTGGTTTCTTTGTATTTGATAGCGCAACTGTATACTTGTGCTAATGCTACCATTAGCTCCAACTTTGTCGCAGCTCTTCCTTTCCTCATCTAGCAACTTTACACCAACAAGGTCACCGCCACCACCTACCTACTGAAATCATGGTAGCTAAATCAGGGGATTCAACCCTTGTTTAGGACAATAATGGGGATGCTCAAAACCAGCATAATGCTGTCAACTGGTGCCACTCTTAGCGGCCTCTTTTCTTCATGATTAGATCCAAAGTCAAATGCTCGATCCTAGCCGCCTTTTATCAATATGCTTTGCCAAACCCACTTAGCTCTGAGGTGGAGCCTCTTCTTCAACCTACCCACCATCTACAAGCTTACCACCGATAAGCTCTTAATCAAGGATCTTGGGTTAGGCTCCCTTTGCATTGTCAATTTCCAGTGGCCAGCCTCTACCGAACTATCTAAAGCCTCTGATTAGGCTCCCCTTTTATTCAGCAGCTCCATGCATGAACCCTAGATTGTGATCAAATTTGTCATGTTATTAGGTTTGTCACTAGAAGGTGTTGGATTCCATCTTTGCCTTGCTAAACACTGAGTTTCTCCTCTTTGTCTTGCAACTAGATGCATGTTTATCAGCATGTTCTTTGGTGTAGAAGGTCTCCTCTTTCTCCATTATTGGACTCACTTGGCTCCTCCATGTCCATGAACGATCTCTACTGCTCTTTTTATCATGTCCCCTTTTCTTGAAGTTACCTAGTGATTCCTTATCAATGAGTCTGCCGGAAAATGTGTTCCATCGCGGATCTGAAGCTATTTGCTATGAACGTAAATCCGTCACTAAATTCTGTCACTATTCCGTTCTTTTCTTGTAGTGATCGGCTCTGATCGTTGACAGTATCGATCACCTCTGTGACCACGTGAAATGTGTTAGGACCAGAAGAGCAACCCAGATCAGCCACCACGATGCTCTCAGGCAGGACTGTCTTATAGACCTCTCTCAAGGCCTCCTCCACCATGGCCTTTGTTTCAAATATTGCCTTCTCCTGTTAAAATTAATTCAGCAAGCAATTACAGGTTAGAAAAAGGACTTGATACAATGCGAGCCCTGGGTTATGGAAGGAGCAGCCGAGGACTGTTGGAAACTAAACTTGATTATTGGAAATTGCTGCATAGGAATTGCTGCATAGGAAGTTGATGTTATTTAATTACTGCATAGGAAATTGCTGTTATTTAATTGCATAGAAAATTATTGTTATTTAATTGCATAGGAAGTTGCTATTCTGAATTTAGTATTGTGGAAGACCAAGAGTCATTTTGTAATTATAAAAGGCCATATATCCCTTCATGTTTCAGCATGAAAAAATAGAAAGAAACCAGAAATTTTTCAGAAGAAAATATCTTCTCCTCTTCCAACAAATTTGGTATCAGAGCCACAAAAGATCCATGGCCTCCATAAACTTTGTTCAATCCCAAATACCCAAACTCACCAAAGACAACTATGACAACTGGAGTATCCAAATGAAGGCTTTGCTTGGATCCTTTGATGTTTGGGATCTTGTAGAAGACGGCTACATGGAGCCGACCGAAGGTGAAGCAATGCTCACACAAGAGCAAAGAAAGCAACATAAGGAGTCGAAAAAGAAAGACAAGAAGGCTCTCTACACACTATACCAAAGTGTAGATGAAGGCACATTCGAGATTATCGCTGGTGCTGCAACATCAAAGGAGGCATGAGACTTATTGCATAAGGCACATAAAGGAGCAGAAAAGGTGAAAAAGATTTGGCTACAATCTTTGAGGTCTGAATTTGAATCTTTCAAAATGGTAACTGGGGAGTCAATTTCTAATTATTTTCAAGATTTATGTCTATAGTCAATCAATTGAAAAGAAATGGAGAAGAAATTACTAATGTTCGAATCATGGAGAAAATTTTGCGCTCTTTAGATGCAAAATTTGACTTCATTGTTGTAGCCATTGAAGAATCAAAGGAATTAGAAGAGATGACTATAGAGCAACTCATGGGCTCTTTACAAGCACATGAGCAAAAGCTGTCTAAAAGGATGGAGGAGAAACCCATCGAGCAAGTACTTCAAACAAATCTTACACTACAAGAAAAAGGTGATCTTAAAGGTCAAACAAGTTTCCATGGTCGAGGCCGTGGAAGAAGAGGAAGAGGTGGAAGATTTCATCAAGATCAACCTCAAAGAAGTCAAGGAGACATAAGATAACACCATGCCCGAGGTCGTGGTAGAGGAAGATTTTTTAATCCTAGAGGAAGAGGAAGGTATGGACAACAAGCACTACAATGTTTTATTTGCAAAAAATATTGGCACTATGCTAAAGATTGTTGGTACAAAGATAATGTTAATTATGTTGATGAGAAAATTTATTTTACAAAAGAACAAGAAGAAGAAGTAACTCTACTTTTGGCCTACAATAACATTTCTGGTGCTATCAAAAGAAGTACTTGGTATCTAGACATAGGTGCTAGCAATCATATGTGTGGGATAAAGGACATGTTTTTTAAGATGGATGAAAGCTTCAAAGGCTCGATGACTTTTGGAGACTTCTCTAAAAGGCCAGTTGAAGGGAAAGGTAAAATCCTTATCAAGCTTCAAAATGGCACTCAAAATTTTATTTCAGATGTCTATTATGTTCCAGACATTAAAATAACATTCTTAGTTTGGGCCAATTGCTTGAAAAAGGCTATGACATTCACATGAAAGAATTGGGTCTTTCTATCAGAGACAACAACAATACTCTTATTGCACATGTTCCTATGTCAAAAAATAGAATGTTTGAGCTAAGTTTGCATATTGATGGCTCCTCTTGTATGTTAACACAAAGTCTTGATGACTCTACTCTATGGCATCTTAGATATGGACATTTAAACTTTGATGGATTAAAACTTTTGTCTAGCAAGAATATGGTGACAGGAATGCCTTGGCTGAAAATGTCTAAGGAAAAATGTGAAACTTGCATAGTTGGAAAGCAACAAAGGAGAACCTTCATTTCAGAAAGATCAAGAAGAGCAACAAAACCATTGGAATTGATACATTCAGATGTTTGTGGCCCAATCAAACCAACAACTATGGGAGGTAATGAATATTATCTTTCCTTCACTGATGATTATTCTGGAAAGACATGGGTTTATTTATTAAAAAGAAAGAGTGAAGTGTTTCAGAAATTTAAGGAATTTAAGTTGCTTGTTGAAAAACAAAGTGGTTTTCAAATTAAAGCTTTGAGATCGGATCATGGTGGTGAGTATTTATCCAAAGAGTTTTCAAATTTTTTCAAAGCACAAGGAATTTTTCATCAGGTTACTATGCCTTATTCACCTCAGCAAAATGGAGTTTCAGAAAGAAAAAATTGAACTATTTTAAATATGGTTCGATGTATGTTGAAAGATAAAATATGCCTAAAGAATTTTGGGGAGAAGCAGTTGCTTGTGCAGTTTATTTGTTGAACAGATTCCATCAAAAAGGCTTCACAATATGACACCTGAGCAAGCATGGAGTTCATACAAGCCTAAGGTTGATCATCTTCGTATTTTTGGAAGTGTTGCTTATGTCAAAGTGCCTGATGAGAAATGGATCAAACTTGATGATAAAGGAGAAAAGTGTATTCTTTTAGGATATGCTGAAAATTCAAGTGGCTATAAGTTGTATAATCCTATTACAAAGAGAGTGATTTTTTCAAGAGATGTTGAATTTGATGAAAAGCAAATGTGGAGCTGGCAAGATAACAATAAAATGCAAGAAAATAATGAAGAAGAAGAGTCACAACATCAAGAAGAAATTCCATCAACTCCACAACAAAGTCCAAGACATTCATCTCCACAAGAAAGTTCCAGTGGCTCATCCTCAAATAGAGCACACAAAACTCGGAGTGTGCAAGAATTGCTTGACGTCACAAGGCGTCTTGATGCTAATGATTATACTATGTTTTGTCTTTTTGCAGGTTATGATCCAATTGAGTTTTATGAAGCAAATAAAGAAGAAAAATGGAGAAATGCCATGCATGAAGAAATTTCATCAATAGAGAAAAATGACACTTGGGAACTCACAAATCTTCCCCAAGGTCATCAAGCCATTGGAGTCAAATGGGTGTATAAAACAAAAACAAATGCAAGTGGAGAAATAGAAAAACACAAAGCCCGCTTGGTAGTAAAAGGCTACAAACAACAATATGGCATTGACTATGATGAAGTTTTCTCTCCTGTTGCTCGAATGGAAACGGTACGCTTTCTTATTTCCTTAGCAGCACAAATGAAATGGAAAATTTTTCAAATGGATGTGAAATCAGCTTTTTTGAATGGATATTTGAATGAAGAAGTCTATGTAGAACAACCTTGGGTTTCATTCAAAAAGGACAAGAAGACAAAGTCTACAAACTCAAACGAGCTCTTTATGGATTGAAACAGGCTCCACAAACTTGGAATACAAGGATTGACAAGTATTTTGCTGAAAATGGTTTTCAAAAATGCCCTCTTGAACATTCTCTTTATATGAAGTCTAATCATGTTGGTGATGTTCTATTTGTTTGTCTATATGTGGATGATTTGATATTCACAGGAAATAATCTTGCTATGATTGAAGTTTTCAAGACTTCAATGATCAAAGAATTTGAAATGACAGATTTTGTCTTATTTTCTGGGTATTGAAGTAAATCAATCAGATGAAGGCATATTTATTTCACAAAGCAAATATGCAAAGGAAATTTTGGAGAAATTCAAGATGAAGAATTGCAATTCAAGCACCACCCCAATTGAATACAATACTAAATTAAGTAAAGATGGAGAAGGAGATCTTGTCAATCCAACATATTATAAAAGTTTGGTTGGAAGCTTAAGATATCTTACAAATACAAGGCCGGATATTGCTTATAGTGTTGGAGTTATAAGTCGTTACATGGAGAAGCCAAGAATGGATCATTTAATTATTGCAAAAAGAATCCTTCGATATATCAAGGCACGCAAGATCATGGTATTTTCTATTCATCTACTAATCCAATAAAATTAGTTGGTTTTTGTGATAGCAATTGGGCAGGAGATATTGATGATAGAAAAAGTACTAGTGGATTTGCCTTTTATATTGGAAGTGGAGCATTTACATGGTCTTCAAAGAAACAACAAATTGTTACACTTTCATCATGTGAAGCAGAGTATGTTGCTGCAGCAAATGTGTTTGTCATGCACTTTGGCTTCAAAGACTACTACAAGAAATGAAGATTTCACATGAAGAGCCAACCAACATTTTTGTTGATAATAAATCTGCTATACAACTTGCAAAAATCCAGTTTTCCATGATCGAAGTAAGCATATTGATACAAGATTTCATTTCATTCGAGATTGTATCAAAAATCAAGAAGTACAACTTCTCCACATTTCAACAAAAGATCAGGTAGCTGATATCTTCACAAAAGCCCTCAAGGAAGAAGAGTTCAAGAAGTTGAGAAGCATGCTTGGAGTCATGAAGAATCAAGTTTAAAGGGGGGTGTTGGAAACTAAACTTGATTATTGGAAATTGCTGCATAGGAAGTTGTTATTGCTGCATAGGAAGTTGATGTTATTTAATTACTGCATAGGAAATTGCTGTTATTTAATTGCATAGAAAATTATTGTTATTTAATTGCATAGGAAGTTGCTATTCTGAATTTAGTATTGTGGAAGACCAAGAGTCATTTTGTAATTATAAAAGGCCATGTATCCCTTCACGTTTCAGCATGAAAAAATAGAAAGAAACCAGAAATTTTTCACAAGAAAATATCTTCTCCTCTTCCAACAAGGACTACTTGAAGCCTGGAGTTGGTGGCATAGCTGTTCTCTCCAGCCCCTCCGACCATGTGAAGAACTTGCTCTACCTTCGTCCCCATTGCTTCTAATCGACCCGGCCCTCTACAGTTTTGTTCTCTTAGAAAATGAATACACTTCTCGTGGGTTGGTTCGCTAGCTCTCAGCCACGCAGGCCTATTTATAGCCAGAACCGTGTTCGCATTGGAAGAGAAAGTCGGCCTCAATTTCTTTAAACAAATCAATTAATGGCCACCCGCGTACCGCTCCAGGGTTTGGTAGTGCTGATGTCTAGGGCTGTGACGTTAGGGACCTTGCATCATCATTTTGAGAGAACATGATGGCTGGCATATATGGCAGACTTTTAGCAACTAAAAGCTCCCGTGAAGCACGGTTGATTGCCCCTTTGCTTGACTTTACGTGCGAGAAAGGCCGACAAATTAGTCTGGAAGTTATGTCCAACATCTCTAAGAAGGCGTTATTGGTGCCACCTAACATCCAATCATGACTAGACTTTGAGAACAATTTCAAAGATACTTAAGCTCGAAGAAAAGACTGCTAAAATTTTACTCAAGTATTTTCTAGAGTAGCTGGGCTGTAAAGGTGGTTTCATTGCCGTGCTACCTTATTATTTAATAAAAAAATATTTCTAAAAAAATGACTGATTAAAGTAAAAAAAAAGGGATGAAATTTAAATATACTAAAAACTCAAGCAAATGAAATACTAAAACTCAAGCAAATAAAACTCATTCCATCGCACTAATACTTAGGCGTGTTTTTGAGATCGTAGGAGGTCCTCAGTGTTTACGGTTTGCCTCATGACCCTTGGATGGTGATCCCAGGGCCTACATGCATGCATAGATATCAAGGATATATATATGTACATTATGCAATCACCGTTTATGCATAGGTTGCACTAACAATCGGTGGCAAGTAAACCTCTTCATGTTAAAAGTTGAATAGTGAGATTTTTTACTGAAAAATATTCTGGGTTTTTACCTTTTCTTATCAATGATTAGAATAGCGCAAAATGATCATCCTTTGACCCATTTGTCATGAGTTTAAACCATCGCCATACCCCTTTGTATTTAGCCTTGATGCATGCTCTGAACCACATAGGCAGAATCAACAAGAAAAATAAAGATGATAAGCAAAGACGAGCCTTGTATTCAATCAACAAAAAAAAAAAATAAATAAATAAAGACGATAAGCAAAGACACGGTTTGTATTCCTATCCTTGCTGCAAGAAAAAAAAAAAAAAATTGAAAGAAAAAAGTTTAACCATACTTAAGCTCGAGAGTTCTAAATAAAAGAAAAATGATTCTTTCAAGCTTCGACAACAACGAATCTTTCATCTTTTGGCCAGCTTTCATATTTGGCAATAAAGCCATGTGACTTGGCTAAATTATATGTCACATATTTTTTCATGGTAGATTCGCCTCATGTGTCCATATCAATTGCCGTGTGTTACGATCTTTGTAGAAAATGGCTAAGTTTTTTAGTCTATCATGAGATGTATGTATCATCTGCTTAACTTGCTGGTCATAAGTTTTTGCATCAATGTGTTTGTGAGAGTCTTGCTGGAGCCTCGCTTGAAATGGGAAAAGAAAGAGTAGTCATTTAGGAGTGGATGATTGCCAATATTTATACTCCCTTGCCAATATAATTTTTTAACTCTTCGTAGATGATTCTAAAGAGACAAAATATATATTAAAAAAAAGAAAAGGTGAATTTAAAGAGTTAAAATAAATAAATAAAAAGAAGGGACTGAGAAGATGTCATAAGGATAAAGACAGAATAAGAAAAAAAAATAGAAAGTAACTGAATAAATCATATAAAATTTGCCATTCCATACAAGTAAAAAAGTTAATTATATTATGACACTAGCTTTGACTTGGCAGGCAGGCACAAGTGTTAAGTTCGTGTCATTATTATAGAGTTCATTTTTGCATATATTTGTCAATTTTCTTTTATGTGGGTGACGTGGTTGAAGTTGATGCTTGTACGTCTGGTTCTCAGGCGTCATTTTTTATTGTCCATTCGATTGGGTATGGCCTTCGTTCCCTTTTCTTTTTTTCTGCTTGCATGTTAGTATGTATTTGATAGGACTGGTGAGATTATAGGTGGTGGGCCATCAGTGGATGGTTGCAATATGCCCATGGTGCACCCTAGGACTCGCATGCTGTCATCAATTTGACATCTGTTTACCAGGTTTTGATAGAACTGAGAACTGAGAACTGAGAATGGCTTTGGCAGTTAGCATGGCAAGTCTAATTGCTAAGGGTTTAGGCTAAGCTCCTACTGCCATTTGGACGGTGATCACATGCAATCGAAGATTCATGGTAGACTAGTACGGATGCACGTCCCAAATGGATTGATACTTTACGAGTTTGCCTGAGGCTGTGGATTTGAACATTTAGGTGGATGCATTTGATGGCACACGGTCATGCATGCATACATGAATGCAGAGCACAAAGAGGACCAACTTCCATTCTTACTACATGAACGGCGGCATGGTTTGGTCTTAGAGCAGCTTAGAAAATATTAATCGATATTCATCACATCGAGGTAGAGGGAGTCTTACCCATTGTGACTTCAGGGATTACCAACCGTTTATCAGAATGGATGCATCCTCGTTTGCTGTTGCTATTCGAAACTATCTTCGCTTTCCCAACAATTAGATGCGGTCATATGTATCGTGAAGCAAATCAAGAAGCTGATTTCTTGTCTAAATGGAATGCCACTGCAAGACAGCATATAGGACTTGGACTATAAAACTTTCTGCTCAGATGATACACCTTATTGATGCCAATACTCGTAGGGTGATATTTCTTACTTACAGAATTTTGATCTGTTCATTAGGACTATCGTTTTCCTATCGTTCATTAGGACTAGCCCCTCGATGCTCAACTGTTCAGATACCGTGCGCTACTGGCCCAATCAATTGATGGAATATATTTGGAGTAGGTGCGAGCTAGCGACATCAGATTACGCGTGCCCTTAGCCTGAAGGATAGTCAAGGGACAAAATTAAAATGGTCTGCATCATGTTTCTTTTTTTATTAAGATGGCTTAAAAAACTGCCGCCTGTCAACTTCTGCTCTGTGTCTTATGTTTATTTTTCTAATCTTCTAGATCTGAGCTTCTCGATCAAAGACTTGGGAATTTACCGTTTAATTAATCTTTTGACTTAAACTTTTTAATTGCAATGCAAACTTTAATATATATATATATATATATATATATATCAGTCATCAACCACTAGTAGGTAGGACCACGTCCGCGCGCTGGGGCCGGCCAGGAGTTTCAAGGATATCATTCTCCCCCTGGAACCGTCTTTTAACTGGCAAGTTTTGGAATCTTTGGTAGGTCGGATTTCAGAGCCTCAAGCACGGTGATGGCACGCCATGCGTCCTCTTCCGGTAACTGAGCGCAAGCGGCCGACGGCATCGTACTCTCGTTGGCGTAATCCATGACATCAGACAGCGAGCTAATTAGGTAGAATATTTTTAGGAATATTTCTGGCTATCTCATGGATCATATCAAATACAAAAAGGTAAATTAATTTTTTTCTATCCTCTCTAGTTATATTTGATTGAAGGAATAGAAAAAGAAAAATTGATTTAAATCCTAAACTATCCTTACAATTTCTAACACAACAATTGATTTAGACAGTTTAATTTCAGATCAAACCATCCAGATCAATCTGGATCTCAAACAACATCTATTAACTATATTTTGGTCCGATGGAAGAAGCTTTGTTGCTGTTTGTGGACGGTGGAATGGAGCCCGATGAGGTGACGCTTGCCAGTGTGGTTTGGAGCGTAGACTCGGGTTGATGAAGTGTTTAACGAACGCGTTTCAGTGACAGTAAACCGTGACGACTTCCTGGTGAAGTGGCATGAATCCCATAATAATTACTCCTCCAGATTTGCCAGCTTTACTCGTGCCGTATGGCTTCAGGCCGAAGGAAAATCATCGACGTTCATTGAGATGCATTGATTTCAAAGCTCTCAATCTTCCCATCTCATGAATGCCAGAATATTAGACAGTCCATCCATGACACCAGTGAAGAGATAAAACTTTTTTACCTTCTTTTGTCATTTTCTATTTCATACAAACTTATTATATTTAATCAACTACACGTACATATTCACAATGTCTCAGTTTAACTCCCACGACCCGAGTCCACGCTCCAAACACCCGCTATGTTCTATTGATGCAAAACAAAAACAAGTTCTACATCCATTGCCCTAGTCATTTAGGAAGTTGAATGAACAAATAAGTATCTTCACCATGTATCCACATGAGCCAAATGAACACGGTACATGAAATGGATCAGATCCAACAATCCCAACTCTAGTGTCCGATTGATTTGAGAAATGAAACTCGCTTCCAAGGCCCCTTGATTGCTGCAAAGTTTCCAACAACACACTTCAAAGCTCGTTCTTTTGCCTTCTCCATAAGCTCATCATACACTCTCTTTCATGCACAAAAGTCCCGAAACCCCGCACAGCAGCACTGTCCCTGTACAAAAGCATCCAATTGTATATTACATCATTCTCCAAGAATGTTTCTTTTCTTTTTGGGTTTGTAACCATGAAATACAACTGATGGAGCAAACCTGATTAAAGAACAAAGCAAGATGTGCAAGCTCTACTGCCCGGTCCACATCAGCATCGTCCATTACGATCATAGGGGACTTGCCTCTAAGCTCTAATGTCACTGGCTTGAGGTTGCTTCTTGCAGCCAATTCAAGTATAGCCTTACCAGTTTGAGTTGATCCAGTGAAAGCAAGCTGAAAACAAGAAAATAAAAGCATGGCATTAGGTATAAAGCTGTCAAGAGATATTATGCACAACTCCAACAATTAAAAACCCATTTTGTTGCTTTTCCAATTAAATTTTATAAACCAAGTACAGCTAGTGTGGCTAGAATATTTCCTACCTATCAAGCCATATAAACGTCAACATCCATTGCTTTCTTCTTTTTTTTACTAGAGATTAAAACACTCAATTATCACAACGCCAATCATATGGTTGGCAAATTTAGAAGGATTCATCAAGCTGTTGGCAATCAGTCAATCTTTGCTAGCTTTTCATGTGACTACATACCATTTTCAGTATCAGTTGAGCAATTGTTTAGTAAGTCTAAGAAAATTGTATCAATGTTGAACTAAATTTCAACAGAGCACCTCAAGCATGATTTTAGCTGAACTAGAGTGAGCTTCTCCCACTGTTAAAGATCAATAGAAATTTGATGAACAGAAAGATGCCTTAAACATATGTAATGAAAGCTTCTAGGATGCATTTGTAACAATTAACTGACCACAATAAGATATCAATAAAAGCTGAGATACTTTCAACTTACAAATAGAGCCTACTGCAATTTACTTTTGCCTACTATAAGAGGAAATATTAAGAAAGAATACCTTGCCAATTAAATTCAGAATCCAAAGCATCAACTAATAGGAAATGAGATGATCTTATATAAAAACCAACCTGGTTGATAAATTTGCAAAATAATATAAAACACCAAAGAGGAATGCCAAAGATTAATCACGAATGAATCACCTGCTTTACTGAAAAATGATTAAACGGTGGTTACTCACCCATGCCAGTAGGCTGCAACAAAAAATTCAAGGAAAAGTAAACCCACTACCACAAAGTTGACAACATAAAAGGTCCCTTCTTTAAAAATGATATGGTAAAATGCAAAATACCAAAGCACATCCAGATTCTGTCCATATGCTTGTTATAGCATGCAAAACTAGATTAAAAGGATATGTGAAGTTATATTATAACAAGATCTCACATGCAAGCACGAGGATTTGTATTCACACAACACCAATAACGCCACTGTTGATTACGAGAAAACTTAAACTTGCCTGAACA
This sequence comes from Calamus simplicifolius, assembly GCA_900491605.1. NCBI lineage: Eukaryota > Viridiplantae > Streptophyta > Magnoliopsida > Arecales > Arecaceae > Calamus > Calamus simplicifolius. The sequence continues at coordinate 432,570 of UESW01004184.1, forward strand.
AATGAACATTATATGAAATGCAATAAGAAAATCTTGTGTGACCATTTCTACCAACTTACAGCGCAAGGTAAAAGAAACAGATGATTTCAGTTAAAATAAGAACTACTACCATGCCGCCCACTGATCAGCTTCTCAACTTAATAAAGCCAATCATCCCATGATTACAACGACTACTATCAAAGTCAGTTATTTCCCCATGTAGTTTGAAAAGACTAAGGCAAATACATATGCATTCATTACATTCTATATAATAATTCCCACAAGAGTTTCTATAAGGATAAGCCTGTGAAGAAAAATCATAAAGCTTGAAAGCCTAACATTATTCAAAGTCAGATCATGTCACAAACTTCATAGACAAATGCCCCATAACAATAATATTTTAGAGCTTAATCAGTACTGCACCAGCTTATGTAAGAATGCCTCTAGGAACTTAAAAAATGAAGACTGCAGAAAGCAAAGCACTGGACTGCAAAACAAGTATAGAGCAATATAAAAATAAAAACATGCTCTTCAACACTTTGATGAGATAAAAACAGAAATTATAGCTGATACTAATGAGACAATTTAATTCTTTTGTGTTGTTGAATATCATACACTATATAGCTGAAGTGGAATTGAAACTGAAGCTAATTTCTACAATAAAATGTCAGAATCAACAAGTGCAGCAGAAGTCTGATAATCCACAAGGTCATTGCTCCTAGAAAAACAAAGCTAATCAGCAGCTTCACTGTGAAAATCAATAGAAATGAATGGAGTAGGTTATCGGAAAGGGTGTCAAACATATGCTTCTGTCCCTTATGGATTATCCTGCAAAGGATAGAATGATCATAAATTATCATATCAAGCATGAAATTACCAAAATAGTAAGGAATTTATAATTTTCAGATTAAATCATACTTTTAGATGTAAATTGTTGCCACATTGTGTTAGCAATACAATCCCTCTTATGTTCACCCTCCTTGATTCATCTTGACTAATAGGGTTGAAACTTAATTGCTCACTATCAGAGTCATCGATATCATTGACATTGAAATACTTATCGTTGCCTTGAGTTTGTCGAATAAAATTATCTATGATGCAGCAAGCCAAAATAATTTTTTTTAACTTCAAACCGGTAAGGCAGTGGCGATCGAAGAATCTTGAATCGTTTCTTCAGAATCCCAAAAGCCTTTTTCACACAATTATGGAGTTGTGCGTGCCGGTGGTTGTATAGGTCCTTATAGTTCTCATAATTTTGTCGACTCGGTGCGGATGTATGAAAGGTACTAAGATGATATCTAGTACCCGATATGGTGCCAAAAATCGATATGTATTCGCATACCCTAAGTCGACCAAGTAATACTTTCCTGCATAAATTGACACTAAGCACGCATAATCAACAACATGTGAATTGTTATCATTCCGGCAACGTAGTTATGATTTCAAAAACATACCTTTGGGGACTGTAAATCCCCCATGGTCACAGCACCACTTCAAAACTCTCATATCCGCTACCGATCCTTCCCATCGAACGTACACAAACATAAACATATAGTCGAAAGATACAACAGCCATTACATTCTGAGATATGGTGTTCTTTCGATTGCGAAATCGAGGTTGATCCTCTTTTGGTAGTATGACCTCAATATGCATGCCATTTATGGCACCAATTGCATCCTATAGTTTAAAAAAAATTTCAGCAAAGTATATAAAATGTAGTGATGGTACATGTCATGGTCAATGTTCGACCGTTACCTTAAAGAATGGATAAAAAGTTCGATTTTCTCTTATCTTCGGATGAACCGATGAATCATTTGATGGAAGTTGAATGAACTCATCCTGCAAATGTAATACAACATCCATAACCTTATGAAAATACCTACTTATCGTCTCTCCCGAGTGCTGGTAGGTCTCCTGAATAATCCTATTCGATTGACCATGACCTAGACAACAAAAAGATAGCCAGTTGTTCATCAAGTTCCACCGTCCTACCTAATTTTAGGGATCCCATGCCAACAACTTTGTCTTTAAAAATTTGAAACATCTCTGTGTTCATTCTCAGGTACCGATACAACGATCAAAATGCCCATTCAAAATATCTCGAATAATGTTCGCACCGCTGAATTGTCGAGTATGGCATGGAACCCTTTGAGGACACGAAGTCTCTTCGTCTGTTTCCATTAACTCTTCCAACATTTCAATCATAATGTCATCATCAAGTAGCATTGACTCCAAAGTTCCAATTAAAGAAAATCAACGACTTGCCATATCAATTGCAAAAAACACCAACTACATGTACAATGAAATAAAAATATGTATTTATCATAGCACTACAAGCCCTGCAAATGTCACTAGCACAAGTATACTGATTGAAAATTAAAATATAGCACTACATGCCTTCCAAATGTTAATGGCACAAGCATACTGATTGAAAATTAAAACATAGCACTATATGCCTTCCAAATGTCACTGGCACAAGCATACTGATTGAAAATTAAAACATAGCACTACATGCCCTGCAAATGGTACTTTCAAAAGTTATTTAAACACGTCCTAAAGCAAGCAAATGACATCATTACATATCCCAATAATGGATACACAACATGTCAATGAAAGTGAAAGTCTCAACAAGTTCAAAGACCTCGATGACGACTCAAGTGGTAATTAACAAAACATCTCAATTGCTCTCCTTTTAACATCATGAATAAGTGACGAGTGTCCATCGATTGAAAGAAAATGTTAGACATCACTGAAAAGTCTTCAATTGATAAATTTAAAGTAAAAAGCTTCGTTACGCACTTGTCAATGCGACACGAAGCTTCGATTTCTGCCTTCTCAAGTTCAACAGCCAACATCTTCTTCTCCAATTCTAGAACTTGCTGTGAGAACTCCAAACGTTGTGAGGATAGCCGTCTCAACTCCTCTAATATTTCCACTTTGTCAACTCCTCCAACTCTTCTACATTGTTGTGTGGGGGTAGTATCCTGACGTGGCCTCTTGCCTTGAGAGGATGCTGCACCATCAGAGGCCGAATCATTAGGATTAATAGATGGGTTATCAGATTGATATTGTGGAGTTGGTGAAGGTCCAATATCATCAGAGTCTCCTCCTCCCTCTATATCTACATGAATCACATCATTGTCAATCACATTGTGTAAATTCGATTCATCAAAATAGCTAGAGTTCGAATGAGTTAGTAGAGGAGGGGCACTAGTTCGTGAAATTGGAACGTCCGATGATTGGAGAGCTGGAATTGCTTGCTGAGGAGTGTAATCAATGCGTGTCACAGCCCCTCCACCGGTAGTAACTTGCTTTTCATACTATATGAGCATATCCTCATATGGTGCGAAAGGCTTGTTCCTACAGTGTATCAGTTCCTTATTGACCTATTATACACACAATATATAATTAGCTTTAGTATATTTTAAGTAAATGCAAATGTAAGAAACATAGACTGATTTGCTTACCAAGATCACACTGTCCCACTGTTCATCAGTATTAGTTGGGATTTATCTCTTGGGGTCCCAACCCAACCAGACAAAGTCGCCAAGTAATGATATTGGCAAATAGTTTTCTCAAATTCTTCATTCTATTTTGCATGTTCTGAACACTATAGTTGGTTTTAGCCTCCATATTGAACCATTCTAGAACTCGAAGGAGTGCAGGCTTGGTAAAAGTGTTTCTGGTTGTACCACCAATAAGAAACTCCTCCTTCAGCAATCTTGACAAGATTTTATCCTCTTCATCGGTCCAATTAGTAACCCTAGCACGGATGATCCAATTTCACTACTCTTCGAACTGTCAGCCATAGTTCTTCTTTTCTGGGCTAACTATTCGATGAGATACAAGAAAAGAAAAATAAGTCTAATGGGCATTTTAACATGTTATGTTTGATACCAAGACTAGCTTTTTAAACCATGTATAAGCATTACATAATGCAAATATAACAAGAAAACAAATGACAATTCCTGAGTTCAAAGATGAGTTGTGTGAATGATGTGAGTACCTTCTAAACAACCTTACATAGGTAATATAGGACAAAACAAAACCTCGAAGCATTCACTAGCAGCATCAAATGGAGACAGAGAGCATCAGTAAAGATGACCAGAACCAAGGGATATTTCAGCTGCTCAAAAAGCAATGGAAATTTACTGCTGTTGGCTGATTGAAATGATTGTTTCTCTAATATAATATAACAAGGTGGATTATATTCATATTTACAGTGATGCAGTAGGATCATGTTTTTTAGGATATTGGAGACACCACAATTCAAAACACAAATGTTCTGGTGTTTTGGATAGGATGGACATCGTAATTCTTTGACTTGGTCTGTACAACCTATCTTAATTCGGTGGTATAATGGTGATGAGTGCAATCACCAAGAAGCAGGCATAAAAATGCCAATAGAATTCATTTAAACACTATAGAAAGAATGAAATAATTACCACTGGAGAGCGTACTAAATGGGTATATACTGTATCATGGGTTGCTTGATTAATTTCTCTTAACACCTCCCACATTTTTCAACTAGAAATTAAGTAATTAAAAGGGTTTTCATAAAAGATATTTCATGGGGCCTAAGTTACTTCTATTTAACTTTTTCATTCTTCTGAGTTATATTTATTGTTTTACTGAAATCTGAGCATGAAAAAGGAGAAAACTAAGAATTTAATTGGATGAAAAAATAATAATAAGTTAAAAAAATCACCTTTTGGAGATTGTGATCAGCAGTGAGAACAGTGCGTTTGTCCCAAATCAAAGTTATTTTCCTTTGAAATATGTGCATAGCACATACATCCAAAGATTTTGAAATGGTTCACTGAAGGCTTTCTACCATACCAGGCTTCAAATGGTGTCATATTTTGAAGAGCTTTTGTTGGACATCTATTCATCAGATAAATTGATGTATTCACTACTTCTGCCCAATAAGAATTTGGAAGGCCTTTGTCTTTGAGCATAGATTTAGACATCTCAACAATAGTATGATTCTTTCTTTCTGCAACTCCATTTTGCTCTGGTGCATAGCCAATAGTCAATTGTCTTTGTACACCATCATCTTCACAAAATTTTTTAAATTCATTTGAATTATATTCACCACCTCTATCACTTCTCAGCACTTTGATATAATGCCCACTTTGTCTTTCCATAATATTTTTAAACTTCTTGAAGATAAGAAATACCTCTGATTTATGTCTCATAAAATATACCCATGTCATCCTTGAATAGTCATCAATAAAAATAATAAAGTAAATGTTACCTACATGAGAAGGAGTTTTCATAGGTCCACATATGTCAGTATGAATAAGCTCTAATGGTGCTTTGGCTCTCCATACATGATCTTTTGGAAATGCCTCTCTATGTTGTTTTCCATGTGCACATCCTTCACAGGGTTCTCCCTTATCATGTATTGCTGGTAGACCATACACCATATTCTTTTGATATAAACTTCTCAAGCTTTGAAAATTCAAGTGCCCAAACCTTTTGTGCCATAACCATGACTCATCATTTCCTTCCATCTTCCATGCAGCATCCTTTGCATAGTGCAAAATAAGAAGAAAACTTCTATTTTTCTCGATCTTGATTTTTGCTATAAGTTGTTTTTTCATCCCTCAGTCATATAACTTGCAAACATTATCTTCAAAGTGTACCACATGCCCATGCTCAATCAGCTATCCTACACTCAAGAGATTTTGCTTTAAATCTGGAACAAGTAAAACATCATGAATAAATTTTCTTCCTTTCTTGGTATTGATTGCAATTGTGCCTTTGCCTCTTGCTTGGACTAATACACCGTTTCCATTTTTACTTGTGAAATTGAAGAAATATCAATATCCACAAAAATAGACTTGTCACTAGTCATGTGATTGCTGCACCCACTGTCAAGATACCATATATTATTACTTTACTCTTCTGCAGTTTGACATGCATATAGTGTGCTTTGTTGACCTTTATTTTCTTTGAAAGTGTGCTTGCTTACTTGGTTTGTATCAGCAATCTTTTTGAACATGTCTAAACTTTTTGCAATTATAACATTGGGGTTTTCCCCTAAACCATCAATCTTTTTCAGCATGAGAAGACCTTTTACATATATTGCACCTTTGTTGAGTGCTCTCATCATATTGCCTTTTTGAAAAATTATTTCTTTGCATTTCTCTACCTCTTCCTTTCATATTTCTTCCTCTTCCTCTATTTTGGTTTTCACATCTGAATGACTCTCTTTTGACTTGAGTATGACTAGATGGTTCTTTTTAAGAAATTTTATCAACCACTTTGAGTTTAGATTGAAAGGTACTTTCAATTGATGATTCTTTATGCCTAAACAATCTTTGCTCATGAGCTTCAAGAGATCCCATCAATTCATGAACACTTAATTCAGAAAGATCTTTAGATTCTTCAACAACTGTAACTATTGTATCAAATTTTGGAGATAAACTAGCCAAGATTTTCTTGCATATTCTTCGCTCGGTGATGGCTTCACCATAGCTCTTCATTTGATCAATAGTCTCCGTAATTTTGGAGAAGTAATCCTTCAATTTTTTATTTTCTTACATTTTTAAATTATCTAACTCTCTTCTTAGAGTTTGAAGTTTGATAGCTCTTACCTTTATGTTCCTTGAAATTTCTCATGCAAAATGTCCCATGCCTCCTTTGATTTGGTGGCTCTAATAATTCTAAAAAAATATTCTCAGATACAGCTTGTTGGATGAAGAATAGGGCTTTGCATCCTTCTTTTTATAGTCCTTCAGTTGTTCCTTCTGATTATTTGTTGGATTAATGGGTCTTCGTATCCGTTCTCAACTAGATCCATACTTCTTGTGAAATAAAAAGGGTTTTCATCCTGATGCTCCAATAATCATAATTTTTCCATCAAAATAAGGATAAAAGGTTGGTGGATATTCATCCAATATTGCTTGGGGTTGTCATGAATTTTTTTGTAGCAATTTTTTCTTCATCATTTCTTTGTTGATCATCTCGTGGGATAGACAACGGATCTTTGGCCTTTACGTTCACCTACCAAGGGCTTTCTTTTTCTACCTTTTCTTCGACGAAGAGGAAAACCGTTTCCGCTCCCTGTTCTCTCGCCAAAAGCAACCACAGCAACATCTTCTAGAGGCTACGGAATCGCGGCCCTGCATGAGATCAAGAAGTTGAAAAGACTCCTTGGCTATTCCCTAATGCCAAAGTCTTTTTTTTTTTTTGAAACCTGGCAGTCAAAATTTTTGTTGCTTTCGAGATATGAGAAGAAGCTTTTGAAGAGGAACTAGATTGCCGTGGTGCCAGCCATGAAGATAATTCCAGGCGCTGTCTCCAAGAAACCAATCTTCTAGGTTTCTAAATCGCGATTTCGTTTTTCGCAATGCCCCTCGTGGACTACGCCCTTGTGCCTCCCCTGCCTCCACGTCCACGTAGCGGCATCTTTTAAGAGATGGTGATCGATCTCGTAAGATAACGTTCGGACTTCTTCTAGGAAGAGGCGGCCGTATGCTTGATGAAATTCAACGTGGCGGTGGCGAGACTTCTCCTCGTGCTGGCTGATCTCTTCTCACGGCCGATCATCCCTTCTTTCAAGGACGACAATCTTCTTTGTTCTTCGAACCAGGCTCTGATACTAATTTTTATTGGGATTATTTTCAACACAAATTATTTTGAAAGGAAAAACAAGGTAGAAGAATGATTTTCTCTTGAGAAGAAAATAGATCTATTACGTTTCATTAATCACATCACCATATAAATATTATTTTTTATTTCTACAGATAAAGATAATGCTTCTTATGATCTTATCCATCTGAGGCTATCCAACCAAAGTATAAAAAGATAGGTCATTATTTAAAAGTTCAACTCAAACTAAATAAAATAAAATAAAATACTAAAAACTAATAATCATTATATTTTAATAGGCGGCGTAGCTGGTCTCGCCAGCCCCTCCAACCATGTGAAGAACTTGCTCTACATTCATCCCCATTATTCCTTCTAATTAATACTCCTAGTAGTTTATTCTCTCAGGAAATGAAAGCACTTCTCGTGGTTTAAAATATTGCTAGCTCTCAGCCATGAGGGCCTATTAATTTATAGCCGGGCGTACATGTTTCATGTGTTGGAAATCTAGTATATTTCAAAATTCAAAAGCCTTTTGACTTGATAAGTCCTTTTATCTGATACGTCGTTCTCAACCAGTAGGATAAGTCTTTTTATTTCAATCGATAGGATAAGTCTTTTTATTTTTCTTTTTGACCAGTCTTTTGACTTATATGTCTCTACATACATGATAAGTCTTTTATTTTTGTTTGACCTACCGTTGGACACTGATCGACCTTTGGACTGAATCGTCATTCCCGTTGGATTGATTCGTCGCTCTCGACCGGTGCTTGCTTTCTTATAAATATTCAAAGCAATATCGGTGTTTAATTATTAAAACTTTATGCTTTCTATTCCATCCTTATCCAGAGATTCATTCCTTATCCTTATCCAGTCTAGAGATTCATTCTTTTGCTTCCGTTCTTATCCAGAGAGAAGGAAATCATCTCGGTTGTTCATCCTCTTCTGACATTGGTGTGTGCACGCCTATTAGAAGACTTTGTTGTTGTATCCTGGAGGATAGTCATGCTCTAATCTTCTGCACCGAGATATTATCTCCGAGAGGCGCAATCTACTCTTAAGAACAGTGCCTTGCACCACAGCATCTTCTCAAATACATTCAAATTCAAATAGATAAGATCATCCGGGTACTATCTTTTCCTCAAACTTATCCAATAATCTTAAGAGTAGATATGGACTCTATTATGGTTGCTGCTACTAAGTCCTTTCCCGATACATCCAAGATTGAGCAATTTACTGGTTCCCATTATAAACGTTGGCAAGAGAAAATATTTTCAATATTAGATGTACATAATATTGGATATATTTTGACTGATCCTAAACCTAAGAAAGAGGAGGACCTTCTAACCTGGAAAAGGCTAACAGAATATGTAGGCATACTATTCTTAGTACTCTATCCAATAAACTATTTGATATTTATTATCCTATTAAATTAGCCTCTGAAATTTGGGAAAGCCTTAAAAGAAAATATATTCTTGAAGATGCCGATTTTCAAAAATTTGCTATAGGAAACCTTTTTAACTTTACCATGTCAGAAGATAAGGATGTCATCTCAGATCATGCTTTCCATGTTCTAATAGATGACCTTAAAAATAAAAATATTATTCTTCCTGATACTTTTATTGCTAGATCCCTAATTGAAAAATTACCTAAATCTTGGAAAGATTATAAGAATAATCTAAAGCATAAAAGAAAGTCTATGTCCCTTGAAGATGTCATTGTGCATATTAGGATTGAAGAACAAAACAGAGCCCGAGAAAGATTGAAAAGGCTAAAGAAATGACTAGTAAGACTAATCTAATAGAGGATGGATCTAGTAAGGAAAAACATAAGTCTTATAAGCCCAAACATAAACCATTACAAGAAATATGATAAGAAGCCTCATTTTCAAAGAAGTCAAAATTTTAAGAAGAAAAAGGGATCTTGCTATGTTTGTGGGAAACCAGGACACCATGTTGCCCAATATAGGTTCAGAAAAAATAATGATGCTCCAGCCAAACCAAAGGCTAACTTGATGGTTGGAGAAGATGTGATTGCTGCGGTTGTTAGCGAGGCCAATATTGTTGCACATACAAAGGACTGGGTGATGGATTCTGGAGCCACTCGTTATATATGTGGTAATAGAAATGCATTTGCCTCCTATATCCCACTGCCAGAAGAGGGGAGCAAGTCTTCATGGGTAACTCAAAGTCTTGTTCAGTGATTGGCAAAGGAAAAGTCAATCTAAAACTGACTTCTAGAAAAGTCCTTTTACTTGGAGATATGCTACATGTGCCGGACATCCGTGTGAACCTGATTTCTGTGGCCTTGCTTAAAAAAATGGTGTGAAAGTGTCATTTGAGTCTGACAAAGTTGTCATGACCAAATCTAAAAATTTTATTGGGAAAGGATATTGTAACCAGGGTCTATTTGTATTAAATGTACTCGAAGTTATGAATGAAAATGCATCATCTTCTTTTGCTTACTTGCTTGACTCTGTTAATCTTTGGCATGGTAGATTAGGACATGTTAATTACTCTTATATTAAAAGAATGAAAAATTAGGTTTGCTAAATAACATGTCTACTTCTTATGATCATAAAAAATCAAACATGTGTAGAATCTAAATTAACCAAAAGGAGTTGCAAATCTATTCATACAAGAGAAACTGAATTGTTAGAATTAATTCATTCTGACTTAGGAGATTTAAAAGGTAATATGACTAGAAGTGGAAAAAATACTATATTACTTTTATCGATGATTTTTCTCGTTATGCAATGGTTTAACTTTTAAAATCAAAAGATGAAGCATTCAAAATATTTTAAAATAAAAAGACTTAGATCTGATAGAGGAGGAGAATATGATTCTACTCCTTTTAATGAGTATTGTGCACAACACGGTATAATTCATGAATTTACTCCTCCTTATTCACCAGAATCTAATGGAGTGGTTGAGAGAAAGAATAGAACACTTAAAGAAATGATGAATGCATTGCTCCTTAGTTCTGGTGCACCCATGAACTTGTGGGGGGAAGCCCTTCTTTCTGCTTGTTTTATTCAAAATAGAATTCCTTATAAGAAAACCAATAAAACACCTATGAGTTATGGAATGGTCATTTGCCAAGTTTTAAATATTTAAAAGTATGGGGTTGTTTAGCAAAGGTCTTGCTTCCTGAACCTAAAAAGAGAAAGTTAGGATCTAAAACCTTTGATTGTATGTTCATAGGTTATGTTCAAAATAGTCCTGCAAATAAATATAGTGCAGCCTATAGGTTCTTAGTGATTAAAAGTGAAAATAATATCATGGAACCTAATACTATAGTCGAGACCAAAGATGCAGAATTTTTTGAACATATCTTTCCTATGAGAACCTCCTTACAAAGACCTTCTAGACCACAAGTGATTGAACCTAATTTAAAGCCTGATGACATTCAAGAGTTAAGGAGATCCAAGAGAATCAGAAAGGAAACCAATTTAGGAGATGATTTTTATACTTATCTTGTTGATAATGATCCTTAAACCTATTCTGAAGCAATTTCATCTTCTGATGCTATATTTTGGAGAGAGGCTATAAATAATGAGATAGAATCCATCATGAGCAATCATACATAGGAATTAGTAAGTTTACCCCCTGGAGCTAAAACTATTGGGTGTAAATGGATCTTTAAGAAAAACTAAAGCCTGATGGTTCTATTGAAAAATTTAAAGCAAGGCTAGTTGCAAAAGGTTATTCTCAAAAGAAAGATATTGACTACTTTGATACTTTTGCACCTGTGACAAGAATAACTTCTATTAGAGTTTTGATTGCTCTTGCATCTATTCATAAATTGATAATTCATCAAATGGATGTTAAAACTGCATTTCTTAATGGAGACCTAGAAGAAGAAATATATATGGATCAACCTAAGAGTTGTGTTCTTCCTGGTAATGAGCATAAAGTTTGTAAATTAATTAAATCTTTGTATGGCTTAAAACAAGCACCAAAACAATGGCATGATAAGTTTGATAAAATGCTAGTTTCAAATGGATATCAAATTAATAGTGCCGATAAATGTATTTATTCTAAAGTTGTTAATCATGAATGTGTTATAATTTGTTTGTATGTGGACGATATGCTCATATTTGGCACTAATTTTGATATTGTGACTAGCACCAAAATGTTCTTGACTTTGAATTTTGATATGAAAGATATGGGAGAAGCAGATATGATTTTAAGAATTAAACTTGTAAAGAAGTCGAATAGTATCATACTTTCACAAGAACATTATGTTGAGAAAATCTTGAAAAAGTTTTCATATTTTGATTGTAAGCCTGTGAGCACTCCTTATAATACTAATTCACAACTTAAGAAAAATAAAAGCAATGGTGTCTGACAATCCAAATATGCTCAAATTATTGGTAGTCTTATGTATTTAATGAACTGCACTCGACCTGACATTGCTTATACTGTAGGAAGACTAAGCAGATATACCCAATGTCCTAACAAGGATCATTGGATTGCATTACAAAGAGTGCTTAGATATTTGAAAGGAACCATGAACTATGGTTTAATGTATTATGGGACTCCTACAGTATTAGAAGGGTATTGTGTTGCTAACTGGATTTCAGACTCTGATGAGATGAAATCCACGAGTGGATATGTGTTTACCCTTGGAGGAGGAGCAGTGTCATGGAAATCATCTAAGCAAACATGTATAGCTCGGTCTACAATAGAATCCGAGTTTATTGCCTTGGAGAAGGCTGGAACTGAGGCCGAATGGCTCAGAAATCTTTTGGTAGATCTTCCCATTTGGATGAGACCAGCTCCATCTGTGTCTATACATTGTGATTGTCAGGCTGTTATAGCTAAAGCTAAAAACAAAATTTATAATGGAATAGTAGACATATACGTCTAAGACATAATATTATGAGGCAACTTATTAATGATGGAGTAATATCCTTGGATTATGTAAGGTCAGAGTTGAATTTGGCCGATCCTTTGACTAAGCCTCTAAGCAAAAAGCTTGTGAGCAATACATCGAGGGAAATGGGATTATACCCAGATTAAAAGTTGAAGTGATGGTAACCCAACCTTTATGAATGGAGATCCCGGGAAGAAGGTTCATATGGGAAAACAATTCACTGGACAACTTGGAGTATACTATCATAATTATTTATATTGTGAAATCCCTTTCTATGGTGTGAGATAGTATTATGCAGTGTTTAGGTTGAACTAATATGTGAAGTTCTTAATGGATGTCATAGCCTAATTTGGGTGGTATACAAAACTGCAGTGTATACTTGATGATAATCTACCTATATGAGTATGGAGGTGGTGGCCGCTTCTCATGAGACTTGGGTAAGATCTCTAGAGCACTCATGAATATCCAGGTAGACGCATGGCCGAAACGTGTCAACCCGCTTGAACAACCGAAATCTGAGAGATGAAATGTGAGTTATAAGTCAATGATCCAATAAAAGAAGGATTGGTTCATAGAAACTTAGTTTCACCAACCTTTTATGGATTACACTTATTTTCTCTATGCCTGGTTCATAGTCACATAGACACCATGGCTTATGCATTACATTCTTAAAGTTCCTTCTAATGTTTATCATCTTTTGAATATTGAAATAGTGGGAGATTGTTAGAAATCTAGTATATTTCAAAATTCAAAAGCCTTTTGACTTGATAAGTCCTTTTATCTGATACGTCGTTCTCAACCGGTAGGATAAGTCTTTTTATTTCAACCGGTAGGATAAGTCTTTTTATTTTTCTTTTTGACCAGTCTTTTGACTTATACGTCTCTACGTACGTGATAAGTCTTTTATTTTTGTTTGACCTACCGTTGGACACTGATCGACCTTTGGACTGAATCATTATTCTCGTTGGATTGATTCGTCGCTCTTGACCGGTGCTTGCTTTCTTATAAATATTCAAAGCAATGCGGTGTTTAATTATTAAAACTTTATGCTTTCTATTCCATCCTTATCCAGAGATTCATTCCTCATCCTTATCCAGTCCAGAGATTCATTCTTTTACTTCCGTTCTTATCCAGAGAGAAGGAAATCATCTCGGTTGTTCATCCTCTTCTGACATTGGTGTGTGCATGCCTGTTAGAAGACTTTGCTGTTGTATCCTGGAGGGTAATCGTGCTCTGATCTTCTGCATCGAGATATTATCTTCGAGAGGTGCGAATCTACTCTTAAAAATAATGCCTTACACCATAACATCTTCTCAAATACATTCAAATTTAAATAGATAAATTATTTTGAATATTATTTTTTCTTTAAATTTATCCATGATGCGAAGAGAACGTCGGCATTTCTTACATCAATAACGATCAGTTACACCGACAAACCTGTTTCAGGTGCGAAGTGAACGTCAGCCTCGATTTTCTTAAAAAAATCACTGGTCACGCTGAGCTCCAGGATTTGGCAGTGCTGATGTAGGGGCTGACGTTAGGTCCTCTGCGTCATGGCTTTGCTGGCGTTTATGGAAGATTTTAGTATCTAAAGCATTCGTGAAACACGGTTGAGTTTCTCTTTGCTCATCAAACAATTCGGATTTAAACTGGAAGTTATGTCCAAGAACGATGAGAAAACTTTTTGTAGGTGTCGTTTTCTAACATTCATAAATTCAGTGTACCTGACCCGTATATAATGGGATGGGGCCTACATGACTAGACATTGAGATTCAAAGAACTGAAATTTGAACAAAAAAACAGCTACAATTTTATCCAATAATTTTGAATACCATTGGCATTGACCTACTGATAGAGTCATAGCTCTTCCACCTAAGTAAAAAATATATATTTCTAAATAGAAAACAGCCCGGCAAAATTAATAGAAAAGAATAAACTTTAAATTCGATTACAATTTTTATTAATGAACAATTATATATGATTGAAACTCTTATGCCAATTATTTCATCACACTAACTCATATATAACTATGATCATAAGCCCCATCTGCATGACATAGTTGTCTTATTATTATTATTATTATTATTATTATTATTTCTTTTACCACATGGGTATAAGTTGAGGATCACATGCAAGATTTATTTTGACATAGAATAATTAATATAAAATAGATAGATCGATATAGATGATTGAGCCGAGATTTAATGATTTAAGCTTTTAAGTTAAAATAGAATTCAGTCTCTATATTCTTATCAGACTCAAATTTCATATTTTTAATGCCAACGAAGAATCAAGCAAAGGATGCATGATAAAGAAAGCAAGCTGTTTTGTTAGAAGCCAATTAGGATAGATAATTTGCTTCATGCAGCTAGACACCCAGAGCACCCACGTGAAAACATGCTAAGAATTGGCATTAGAAATTTATTAACTAAGTATAATAATACATAGTCAAATTCTTGCTTGTTTCAAATCTATGGATCATTGCCGTAGCCTTATGAATTGATGCAATAATTGAACTTATGAGGGATATATCTTTGTAACCAATAAAGGGAGCATACATTAAAAGAAAAGAATTATTATAGAATTTTTTTCAATCATATTTGGAAAGGACGTTGATTAAAGAAAAGTGTATACGATACAAAGAGTAAATAAAATCTCTTGAATTGTTAATGACACCTTAGTATCATACAGAATCGGATGAATGCATGAAACTAAATGGGACTTCAGTGAATGAATTTTTATTAACACGTGCGTTGTTTAGCAGTTTTGAGTTCAAATTTGGAGGTGTCGTTCCACAATATTTTTCCCAAAAAATAATTTAAAAAATTAATCATTTAGGGTGACGTTCCAGAATATTTAGGTTCCCTTGTCTTTTGAGGGAAGTTTATATCCCTTGTCAATATGATTTTTTTGTCTCTTTATCGATGATTCTAGATAGGCGAAAGAAAAAAAGGGTAGGGAACAAGAAGATATTATTCTTAACAAAAAGAAAAGAGAAGAAAAGAAAAAAAACAGAAGAGACCACATTTTACATGAGAAGATAGACGGGGCTTGAGATTTGTGATAGAAGATGAATGGTAACTCATATCATCCAAATGATATCGTGTTGAAACCCATCTATTGAGCAGATGATGAGACATATGTCATATAGTGATTTGTAATGAAGCATGTCCAATTTCGTCTAACCTAGTCCCCACGCATGCTTGAGTCGCATGAGAGTTGATAGATGCAGAGTGCAAAGATTTGTGGGCTAAATTATTGTTCTTAAATAATTAAAAAAAAATCAAATTTAAAAAATGCACATTAAACGGTGTCCCGTTATATTGTGGAAGTCTTAGGTGCTCATTTTATTCTATTTTTTTTAAAGGAATTTAAGGACCAACGCAATAGGCTAGTGATTTGAAACCTTTTTAAAATAGAATGCTATATTTACATGTAATTTAAATTATACCAAATGTGATTCTTACATGATTATCAAATAGAAAAACCATGCCGAATGATTTTATTCCATAATTGAGCAATGTAACCATAGGACCAAACTTATAAATAGACTTTAGGTTCAAGATTTAAAGCATAATAACTTCCATATACTTTTCTTCCACAAGATTCAATATTCTGATTTTTTTGAATGCGAGTTTCGAAGCATTTGAAATAATTTCTAAATTGCACCTTTATATGATCTTGCTCATGGTAAAAGAATCGAATCGAGCTAAATCGTTTTACCTTATAGTAAACCTGCATGAAGAGGCATAAAAAATTCGATCAAGTTGATCATTGTACCTTAGGGATAACTCACTACAAGAAAATACTGAAATTGCGACGCAAATTTAGCGACGCAAAATTGCGTCGCTAAATTGCGACCACTTTGCGACGCCCTTTGTGACAACAAAATATTGCGACGCATTAGCGACTCATCAGCGACTCAATTAACCAAAAAATCCAAAAAAAATTATTTTTAATATTGCGACGCAAATATTGCGTCGCAATATTTTAAATAATTTTTTATAAAATATAAATATCAATAAAAAATATTGCGACGCAATATTTGCGTCGCAATGTTTTTAGCAGAATTAAGAAAATTAAATTTTTAATATTGCGACGCAAATAGTGCGTCGCAATATTTTTAAATTAATTTTTTATGAGGTATAAATAGTATTAAAAATATTGCGACGCAAATATTGCGTCGCAATATTTTTAGCAGAATTAAATATTTTAATTTTTATATATTGCGACGCACATATTGCGTCGCAATATTTTTAAATTAATTTTTTATAAATATAAATATCAATAAAATATTGCGACGCAATTTTGCGTCGCAATTTTTAAATTTTTAATATTGCGACGCGAATATTACGTCGCAATATTTTTAAATTAATTTTTAATGAATATAAATATCATTAAAAATATTGCGACGCAAATATTGCGTCGCAATATTTTTAAATTAATTTTTTATGAAATAAATATATCAATAAAAATATTGCG
>UESW01004184.1:451873-547341 GCA_900491605.1 Calamus simplicifolius
TATGAACAAATGGTTATGAATGCATCGGGTAATGACTTCAATCAGAATACATTTATGGAAGAACCAAACCCAGAAGCACAACAATTTTACGATATGTTGAGTGCTGCCAATCAAGAATTGTATCCTGGGTGTGAGGGTCATTCCCAGTTCTCTACAGCTGCTCGAATGTTGAATATTAAGGCAGAACATCGATTATCAGAAAAGGCGTTCAATTCTGTAGCTGAGTTAATCAAAGAAATTCTGCCAAATGATAATGTTGCCGCAGACAGTTTTTACGCAACAAAGAAGTTGTTGCGTGGGCTTGGGCTTCCAGTTAATAAGATCGATTGTTGCTTGAACAATTGTATGATATTTTGGGGTGAAGACTCAGAGCTGAGATGGTGTAAGATTTGTGGGCAATCACGGTTCAAAAACACCGAAGGAGGAGCCGGTACAAGTAGGAGGAAAAGTGTGCCTTACAAGAGGATGCATTACTTTCCTCTTACCCCACGCCTGCAGAGATTATATAGATCTGAGGCAACAGCTGCTGATATGAGATGGCATGCCGAACATGAATCTAAAGAGGATGAAATGCGGCATCCATCAGATTCAAAGGCTTGGAAGCAGTTCAATGAAAATCATCCTGTTTTCGCTGAAGATATAAGGAATGTGAGATTAGGTCTTTGTACCGATGGCTTCCAACCATTTGGTCAAGCGGGGCAACAGTATTCATGTTGGCCTGTGATACTGACTGTATATAACCTTCCTCCGTGGAAGTGCATGAAAGATCCTGCAATGTTTTTAACCGTTTTGGTTCCAGGACCATCAAATCCTAAGGAAAAGATTGATGTCTTTCTGCAACCGTTGGTGGCCGAATTGAAAATGTTGTGGGAAACAGGAGTGGTAGCCTACGACATTTCTATGAAACAAAATTTCTTAATGAGAGCTGCTTTGATGTGGACAATAAGTGATTTTCCGGCATATGCAATGTTGTCTGGTTGGAGCACTGCTGGACGTCTGGCATGCCCTCATTGCATGTATGATTCGGATGCATTTACATTGCAGAAGAGTGGTAAGCAGTCATGGTTTGATAACCATAGGAAGTTCTTGCCACCAAATCATCCTTACAGGCGTAACTTGATCGCCTTCCGGAAGAACAAAGCAGTCACAAAATTTGCCGAACCGGTTAGGTCCGGCACGGATCTATTTGATTCTATAGAGAATTTGGGGTTGATGTATGCATGGGAACCAGATGCAGATAGAATAAATAGCCGTATATGTAAAGAACATAACTGGAAGAAACGAAGTATATTTTGGGATTTGCCTTATTGGAGCACAAATCTCATCCGGCACAACTTGGATGTCATGCATATAGAGAAAAATTTCTTTGATAACATATTTAACACGGTGCTAAACATCCCGGGAAAAACAAAAGATACTGCAAAGTCAAGAGAAGAACTTAATCAGTACTGTAGAAGAGGTGATTTGAGAAGGAGTGCCGATGGGACCTATCCTAAAGCATGTTACACTCTTGACAGAAATTCACGAGAAGTTTTATGTAACTGGCTTAGAGGGTTAAAATTTCCAGATGGTTATGCCTCAAATATCGGTAGGTGTGTGGACATGCATAAGCTCAAGTTGTTCGGCATGAAGAGCCATGACTGCCATGTTTTCATGCAACGATTATTACCTATAGCTTTTCGTGAGTTGCTTCCGCAACATGTCTGGAAGGCAATTACGGAGCTCAGCTTATTCTTCAAGGAGTTATCTGCCGCAGTCATTACTTCTGCATCAATGGCAAGGCTTGAGGAGGAAATTCCAATTATTTTATGCAAGCTTGAGCGAATATTTCCTCCCAGTTTTTTTGACTCAATGGAGCATTTACCGGTTCACTTGCCATACGAAGCGAGCATAGCTGGTCCTGTGCAGTATCGCTGGATGTATCCATTCGAGAGGTAAATATATACATCATTAAGATATGTTGACATTTGAAATATTATTTCATTGCTTGAAAAATTCGTTAATTTTTGTTGCAACTTTACATATAGGTATCTTAAGAAGTTAAAAAATAATGTGCGTAATAAGGCAAGGGTTGAAGGTTCTATATGCAATGCACACTTGGTCGAAGAAGTTTCAGCTTTTGCCTCGCATTACTTTGAGGGTCACGTCCACACGAGGAGCCGAAATCATGGTCGTAACGATGACGTATGTGTGGACGAAGCAGAAGCTAATGACGGCAGAATATCAATTTTTAAAGCTATCGGCCGTTCATTTGGTGGGCAGAAGTCAAGAAATCTTAGCGATATGGAGTATAATGCAGCACATTATTACATCCTAATGAACTGTCGAGAAGTCGATCCATATATTGAGTAAGTGTATACTTCAATGCTAAATTGAAAATTTAAATTTATATAATATATACCATAATATTTAATTTCTAACAGTAGTTTTCATCCTTTTCATCCCATAAGGATGTTTTGTGATAGACAACGACAGATGAATCCCGACATCAGTCAAGTTGCAATTGGGCAGAAATTAGAAACGGAGTTTGCTTACTGGTTTTATGAATTTGTGAGTAGTATCACTCAATCAATTTCGATAATGGCAATTATTTTTTGAATTGGATGTCAATAGCTTATTAATTTATAGGTCAACGGTCCATGGTCGACAACCGACAATATTTTCATTAAATGTCTATCGCAATGGCCATTGAAGACCGTAACAACCTCTACTGGCTATTTTGTAAATGGGTACAAATTTCAGATTGAACGATTAGCAGCTTCAAGAGGCACTCATAACTGGGGCGTGTGTGTAAAAGGAGAAAGTGTTGGAGCAAATATGCAGGATTATTATGGAAAGTTAGTAGAGGTGGTTGAAGTTGAATATCCCGGTTGGCCTTTAAACGAACCGTATTGTTTCGTTGTGATTGGTTCGATCCGATAATTCCTGTGGGCAAAAGGGTTCATAACGACTATAATTTGGTTGAAGTGAACCATCGACGAAGATTACAGAAATATGACCCATTCATCCTTGCATCCCAAGCTCAGCAAGTCTTTTACTGCGGATATCCAAGTTTGCGCAACGACAAGCGAGATTGGTGGGCCGTTTCTAAAATCGTCCCACGTTCAACAATCGTATTAGAGGAGAGTTCATCAAGTCAATCCGCCGAGTGCCCTGCATTTCAAGAGGATGAGATGGAACTGCATGCAATTGAGGACGACACAAGAGCTCCTGAAACATCACTTATCGATCCAAGTGGTGATGTCCAAGAAATTGCGGATGCAAATGTTCGGTTTCCTTCCGATAATGAAACTGATTCGCAATCCGATACGGCATCGGATGTTGAACCAACATTTCACGAAACAAATGACAACGATTAAACATAAAGGTTTTTTAAAATTTAACTTTTTTTTATAAGTGTTAAATTCGTACATAGTCAATCATTAATCGTAATTTAATTGTGTGAATCCTTAGTATTTTCAGTATGAGGGGCAGAGGTAGATCTACCGACGATAGATTGGGTGAGCAGAGACGTAGTTTGGATCCTTCGACATCAGATCACATGAGCGTCGGCGATGGAGAGTTTGGATCTCCAGCAGAGGCGCAGCCTTCGACCTCTGCACCAGTATTACCATCTACCCGATCGGCACAGACCTCCGAGAGTTCTTCCGCCTTCGGCCGCACTTTACTTCGACTTGATGCTCAGGGGATGTAAGTATATATTAATTACAAATATTTGTTAATGTTTTTAAGTCATTAACTTATAAACTTGCATTTTTTTAACAGATTCATTGAGCAGCATCATGTCTCCAGCCACATCAGCGCCGTTTTTCAGAGGCGTGCAGATCCCAGTGGCTACGATTGGCGCCACGTATCGCCGGCCACGAGGGAGTTTTATTTTTCCGAGTTTCAGGTAAACTTATTAAATACAATTTAGCAGTGATATATAATTCTTTAAAGTTAATAAATTCAGAAACTAACTGTTTATTTTAATGCAGAAAAAATTTACGTGGGATCCTGCCACCCATGATGCCATTAGGGCAGCATGGGAGGCTCTGACGCGACGCCGATACTCCGACATGCTTCATCGTTGGAGGTCGTCGGGTCAGCGTCCTGCGCACGTGCCAGAGGGTATTTGGCACGAGTGGCAGCAGGCCTGGGAGTCCGATGGCTGGCGCAGGAGGTCCGCATCAGCCAGCACGAACCGCCGATCTGAGAAGGGCGGTCGTGGCACGGGTCTCTCCTGTCATACATCGGGCTCCATTTCGATTCAGGAGCACAGACGGCGTATGGTAAGAAAACATAATATTTTTATTACTATTTTAGTTCTTTACAAATATTTTTATTAATATTATTTTTTTTATTATAGACTGAGCAGGAGGGCGGAGATCCTGGTGAGTTTCGTCTATTTAGGGCGACACACACCAGGAGGGACGGCTCCTGGGTCGATACGCGATCACGGGAGGTTGCGGTAAGAAATTAGATTTATGTAGTATCTGTTTAATTTTTAAAATTTTATTTCTAGAAATTTATTAACTCATTTATTATTGATTTCATAATTTCAAGGCACGAGTCGACGAGCTTCGATCCCAGGCATCACAGGTCGACTCTACTGATGGGGAGACGCCCGTCGAACTCTCAGCAGATGAGAGTCGACGTGTGTTTTTGGAGGCTGTTGGTGCCCAGCCACGAGACCGCAGGGTCTATGGTATGGGCACTAGAGCTTCTACATTTTTTCCCCATCAGGCCTCCAGCTCGCGAGTTCCTGTTGATCTTCCTCCCGAGCGTTTAGAGGAGCTTCGCAGATCTATTGCAGAGGAGCTTCGCCAGGATTACGAGCAGGATTTTGAGGATCGTATGCGAAGCCGGGATCAGGAGGTTGCTGACATGCAGGATCGTATGCGAGGCCGGGATCAGGAGGTTGCTGACATGCGAGATGAGATGCACTATTTGCGGGATATGGTTAGACGCTTGTCGCAGAGTCTTCAGCCTCCACAGCCTCCACAGCCTTCACGTGATCATTCAGATTCTTGATGTATTTTTTTTTTATGTTGTAAAAACTTTTAAATTTTAATATATAAATTATTTTTTGAAATTTATTATTGTTTGGATTGAGTGAAAAATGTTTGTATCAATATTTAGATTTAACGAAATTTTATTAATCGTTTTAATTTTTAATCATTTAAATATTTTTTAAAAAAAATTTTCGACGCTCTGCGACGCATAAAAATGCGTCGCAATAAAATTAAATTTATAAAAAAAATTAATTATTAAATATTGCGACGCAATTTATTGCGTCGCAATATTTAAAATTAATTTTTAAAAATTTATTAATAAATATTGCGACGCACCTAATTGCGTCGCAATATTTAAAATTAATTTTTAAAACAGAAAAAATATTATTAAATATTGCGACGCATTTATTTGCGTCGCAATATTTAATAAAAAATTTTTCTGTTTTAAAAATTAATTTTAAATATTGCGACGCAATTTGGTGCGTCGCAATATTTATTAATAAATTTTTAATTTTTAAAAATTAATTATTAAATATTGCGACGCAATAAATGCGTCGCAATATTTAATAATTAATTTTTTTATAAATTTAATTTTTATTATTGCGACGCATTTTTATGCGTCGCAGAGCGTCGCAATTGCGTCGCAATATTGCGACGCAATTGCGACAAAAGAGTATTGCGACGGGGAGTTGAGCGACGCCATCATTGCGTCGCTATTGCGTCGCTAAACATGGTATAGCGACGCAATAGCGACGCATTTTGGCATCGCAATATTTTAAATTTCTTGTAGTGACTTACCTATAACTTACAAAAAAGAGATGAAAATTATCCCTTAAGATAGTGGCTAATAGATTCGATTCAGGTTTGTCCCTTTATTTTATTTTTAATATTTAATATCTTGATTTATTATTATTATTTTAGAAAGATTTTCGGTAATTTTTGAGCTTTGCATCCAACAGTCTAATAACTAATTCCTCTTCAAAAGAAATTGCTAGAAAAATCACTTAAAATGTTAGTCATTGCACAATAAGGGATGCATATTTTAGGTCTTTTCAATTAACTTAAGGTTAATTATTCTCATCTTTAGATTAGTTTAATGTTATAGTCTTTCTAAACACTAAGTCTCTAGGTTGAAACTGGCACCCTTCTTTAGGTCAGCACTAACGTTCTTTTTTGGATTAGCCAACTTTAGTTTAGTCGGCCTTTATTCTTCTGCTCAACCAACTCTGGTTTGATCAATCTTAATTCTTTAGTTTTGTGGATAGAGTTGCCCATGCCACAAATATACTCCAAGTTTATCCTCACAAAAATAACCTATCTAGAATTATGGAAGATGGAGTAACACTCCCTTAACCCTCTCTTTTTTTCTTTTTCTCTTCCTTGCTTTTTTTTTTCTTGCTTTCTTTGTATCTGGTAGCGTAGCTGTATACTGGTGCTAACACTACCACTATCTCCAACTTAGCCACGGCTCTTCCTTCCCTCTTCTAGCAACCTTACACCAACAAGGTTGACGCCACCACCTACCTATTGCAGGGAATCATGGTAGCTAAATCAGGGGATTCAACGCCTGTTTAGGCCAAAAATGGGGGATACTCAAGACGAGCATAATGCTGTCAACTGGTGTCACTCTTAGCGGCCTCTTTTCTTCATGACTGGATCCAAAGTTAAATGCTCGATCCTGGCCGCTTTTTGCCGATCTCCTTTGCCAAACCCACTTAGCTCTGAGGTAAAGCCTCTTCTTCAGCCTACCCACCATCCACAAGCTTACCACCGATAAGCTCTTCATCAAGGATCTTGAGTTAGGCTCCCTCTGTATCGTCAATCTTCAGTGGCCAGCCTCTACCCAACTATCCAAAGCCTTTGACCAGGCTCCCCTTTTATCCAATAGCTCTATGCATGAGCCCTAGATTGCTATCAAATTTGTTAGGTTATTGGGTTTTGATGATGCTCGATCACCCCTCCTAGACGTCGGGAACGGAGGCTCCTCTTCTTCACCGGGTTGCCTGCAAAGAAGTCCCAAGACCGGAGAGGGTTCTCCGGTGGGACCCTCCGACGCCCAAGTTAGTAACAGAGGTCACAGTAGAGAAGGAGCTCGAGAGAGCTCTTGAGGAGGGAGAGGTCTCAGAAGGATCAGATAGTTCATTTGAAAGTTAGGGCATCGAGTGCGTAAAATGTGTGTTACCCGGTTCTCGACGTGGTTTACCCTTTTATAGGGGATGACGTTGGCACGATCACGTAGGATGGCATGAGTTGAAAGATCCGCTGAGCCCTTGCGTGAATCTGGGCTGGTTAGTGGGCTGCGTCCCATCAGCCGGCAGGGCCATTGGATTGTCAGATCTGGCGCTGTCGGGCGACGCACGTCGGCGCTGTCGGGCGGCGCGCGTCAAATAAGCGGATTCTTGAACCGCTGGGGCTGATCTGGCGGGAACTAGAGACGCCGGGGCCGAGTCGGGCTAGCCTAGGATGGCCTTGGCCGACTCAGCAGAACTGGGGATGCCGGGGCTGAGTCAGGCCGGCCTTGGATGGCCTTGGCCGACTCGGCAGGACTGGAGATTCTAGGGCCAAGTCGGGCCGGCCTAGGATGGCCTTGGCCGACTCGGCGGAACTGAAGACGCCGGGACCGAGTCGGGCCGGCCTAGGATGGCCTTGGCCGACTCGGTGGAACTAGAGATGCCGGGGCCGAGTTGGGCCGGCCTGGGATGGCCTTGGCCGACTCGGTGGAACTGGAGACACCGGGGCCGAGTCGGGCCGGCCTAGGATGGCCTTGCCGACTCGGCGGAACTAGAAACGTCGGGGCCGAGTTGGGCCGGCCTAGGATGGCCTTGGCCGACTCGGCAGGATTGGAGATGCCGGGGCCGAGTCAGACCGGCCTAGGATGGCCTTGGCCGACTCGGCGGAACTGGAGATGCTGGGGCCGAGTCTGGCCGGCCTAGGATGGCCTCGGCCGACTCGGCGGAACTGGAGATGCCAGGGCCGAGTCGGGCCGGCCTAGGATGGCCTTGGCCGACTTGGCGGAACTGGAGATGCCGGGGCCGAGTTGGGCCGGCCTGGGATGGCCTTGGCCGACTTGGCGGAACTGGAGATGCCGGGGCCGAGTTGGGCCGGCCTGGGATGGCCTTGGCTGACTCGATAGGACTGGAGACGCCGGGGCCGAGTCGGGCCGGCCTAGGATGGCCTTGGTCGACTCGGCAGAACTGGAGACGCCGGAGATGAGTTGGGCCGGCCTAGGATGGCCTTGGCTGACTCGGCGGAACTGGAGATGCTGGGGCCGAGTCGGGCCGGCCTTGGATGGCCTTGGCCGACTCGGCAGGACTGGAGATGCCGGGGCCGAGTCGGGCTAGCCTAGGATGGCCTTGGCCGACTCGGCGGAACTGGAGATGCCGGGGCCGAGTCGGACCGACCGGGGATGGCAGCGCCGGGGCCGGCTGAGAAGTACCGGGGGCCGGCTGGAAAGATGCCGGGGTCGACTCGCTTGGACATGCCAGGGTCGCCTGTCTTGGAGATGCCGGCCTTTGAGGTGCCGGTCTTGGAGGTGTCAACCTTTGGGGCCGTCGGTCTTCGGGTGTCGGCCTTTGAGGCCGTCGGGAACGGCCGAGAAGGATGTTGGGGCCGCCTGGGATTGAAACGTCGGGGCCGGCTGAGAGGTGCCGGGGCCGGCTAGGAACCGGGGCCGCCTAGCTTGGAGAGGCCGGTCTTGGCAGGTGTCGACCTTTGACGTGCTAGCCTTGGAGGCCAGCGCTAGGGACGACGCTGGAGGCTGACGCTGGAGGCCGACGCTGGAGGCCGATGCTGGCGGCTGGCGCTGGAGTCTGTCAGCCTTTGGCCAGCACTGGAAGCTGGCGCTGGAGGCCGACGCTGGAGGCCATCGCTGGAGGCTGATGCTGGCATCGATGCTGGCGGCTAGCGCTGGAGTCTGTCGGCCTTTGACCAGTGCTAGAGGCTGGAGCTGGAGGCCGACGCTGGAGGCCGACGCTGGCGGCTGCCGCTGGAGCCTGTCGGCCTTTGGCCAGCACTGTAGGCTGGCGCTGGAGGCCGACGCTGGAGGCCGACGCTGGCGGCTGGCGCTGGAGTCTGTCGGCCTTTGGCCAGCGCTGGAGGCCGATGCTGGAGGCCGACGCTGGCGGCTGGCGCTGGAGCCTGTCGGCCTTTGGCCAGCACTGGAGGCTGGCGTTGGAGGCCGACGCTGGAGGCCGACGCTGGCTGCTAGCGCTAGAGTCTGTCGGCCTTTGGCCAGCGCTGGAGGCTGGCGCTGGAGGCCAACACTGGAGGCCGATGCTGACGCCTGGCACTGGAGTCAGTCGGCCTTTGGCCAGCACTGGAGGCTGGCGCTGGAGGCCGACGCTGGCGGCTGGCGCTGGAGTCTGTCGGCCTTTGGGGCCGTCCAAAAAATTTTATTTTTTATGGGGTCAACTGGCCCCATCAAATGCCCCCCACACTCCTTGAGCTTGCGTGCCCCGCATCGGCTAAGCGAAACGAGTGTAGAACTTTTACCTTGGCACCTTGCGCTGCCTTGGATGGACGTCTGCATGCTTTCTTTGGCAAGCTGAGGGTGGCCAGTAATCCTTTCCCAACGCGGGGTCCGGGACTGAACCCCGGAGGGTGACCTGAGAGCTGGGCGTCGTTAGGTTCCTTTTGCACTACCTCGGGGGTGTGGAACCGCTACGAGGGGCGACTCAGCCGGGTACGGAGCCTTTAGGGTCTTAACCGACTCGGGGGCACCGCGTGCCGGGGCCGAGTAGTGTCCCATGGGCCGCGATGCCAGTGAGCTCCTTTGAACCAACCTAGGGGTTTGTATTTCGTCCAAGTGGTGACTCAGCCGGGTACGGAGCCTTTAGGGACTTAACCAACTCGGGGGCACCGCCGTACCGGGGCCGAGTGGTGTCCCATGGGCCGCGATGCCAGTGAGCTCCTTTTGAACCAGCCTGGGGTTTGTGTGTCGTCCAGGTGGCGACTCAGCCGGGTACAGAGCCTTTAGGGACTTAACCAACTCAGGGGCACCGCCGTGCCGGGCCGAGTGGTGTCCCGTGGGCCGCGATGCCAGTGAGCTCCTTTTGAACCAACCTGGGGGTTTGTGTTTCGCCCAAGTGGCGACTCAGCCGGGTATGGAGCCTTTAGGGACCTTAACCAACTCGGGGGCACCGCCGTGCTAGGGCCGAGTGGTGTCCCATGGGCCGCGATGCCAGTGAGCTCCTTTTGAACCAGCCTGGGGGTTTGTGTGTCGCCCAGTGGCGACTTAGCCGGGTACGGAGCCTTTAGGGACTTAACCAACTCGGTGGCACCGCCGTGCCAGGGTCGAGTGGTGTCCCGTGGGCCGCGATGCCAGTGAGCTCCTTTTGAGAGACTTGGCGCAAGGGAGGACAAACTGTGTCGCCAGAAAGGACCTTTTTCTTTATTACTTATGCCTCTGGGAGTACATCATTGATAATATCGGCGGAGGTTGTCCGCATTCCAGGTACGTGGAATGGGCTTTCCGTCAAGCTCTTCTAGTTTGTATGCCCCCGGTGGAACGCCTCGGCGATGCGGTAGGGACCTTCCCAGTTGGGGGATAGCTTGCCCCCCTCGGTAGGCTTTGATACCTCGGCCTTTCGTAGCACCAAGTCTCCGCGGCAAAAAACCTTGGGACGAACCGGGCGTTGTAGTACTTAGCCGCTCGCTGGCGAAAGGTCGCCATGCGCAGTCTCGCTCTGTCATGCGCCTCGTCGATGAAGTCTAGGTTGGCCCGAATCAGCGCGGAGTTGCCTTCCTCACTGAAGGACTCCACACGTGGACTGGGCAATCCGATCTCGACGGGGATGACGGCCTCGGATCCGAAGGAGAGGCTGAAAGGAGTTTCGCCCGTCGGGGCTCTGGGCGTTGTGTGGTAAGCCCATATCACACTGGGGAGCTCTTCTACCCAGCGTCCTTTGGAGCCGTCTAGGCGAGTCCTGAGCCCTCTGAGGATGGTGCGGTTCATGACCTCAGCCTCCCCGTTGGTCTGGGGGTGGCCGACGGAGGTGAATCGGTGGTGAATGCCTAGCTCCTCACAGAAGGCTTTGAATGCCTCGTTGTTGAATTGGCGGCCGTTGTCCGTGACGAGGGTGTGAGGCAAGCCAAAGCGGCATATGATCGACTTCCAGAAGAAAGCCTTAACTTTGCTCTCCGTGATTTTGGCCAACGCCTCGACCTCGACCCACTTGGTGAAATAGTCGATGGCGACCAACAAGAATCTCCGCTGCCCTGAAGCTGGGGGAATGGTCCAAGGATGTCCATTCCCCACTGGGCGAAGGGCCACGGAGCCGAGAGTGGGCTCAGCGGGGCAGGCGGCTGATGCTGGATGTGCGCGTGGCGCTGGCAGCCGTCACACCTTTGAACTAGCTTGGCCGCGTCCTCCTTCATAGTGAGCCAGAAGTACCCCTGACGGAGAGCCTTCTGGGCTAAGGATCTGCCCCCCAGATGGTTCCCGCAAATGCCCTCGTGGATTTCTCTGAGGATGTAGTCGGCATCGGCGGGGCCTACGCACTTAAGCAACGGGTAGGAGAATGACCTTCTGTATAGGCGCCCGTCGAGGAGGATGAACTTGGAGGCCCTCCACTTGAGCAATCTGGCTTCGTTGCGGTCGTCAGGGAGGGTGCCGTCGGTGAGGTAGCGGACATAGGCGTCCATCCACGTAGGTTCCGGGGTGAGCGGGAGGACTTCCTCCCCGCCCTCTATACTGGGCCTTTCTAGATATTCGATGTAGGCGTCCCTTGTCAAGCCGTCGGCGGAGGTAGCCAGTCGAGAGAGGACGTCGGCCTTTGCGTTTTCACTTCGGGGGATGTAACTGATGCTGAAGTAAGGCAGTGAGGAGGTCAAGAGTTGAACCTTTTTCAGATATTGCGCCATAACGGGGTCGCGCGCCTCATACTCTCCGTTGATTTGCCCGGAGACGAGTTGCGAGTCCGTGTAGGCTCTGAGGTGCTTTGCTCCAACCTCCTGGGCTAATCTTAACCCGGCCAGCAGGGCTTCGTACTCCGCTTGGTTGTTGGTGGCTTCAAAAAGAAATCTCAGGGCGCACTCGGTTCTTTCTCCTTCCGGCCCGGCAAGAATGAGGCCGGCGCCACTCCCTTGAGAATTCGATGCGCCGTCCACGTGGAGGATCCAGGTCTCTCCATCACCTCTCGGCTCGGGCCTGGGCTGCTCCCCAGGGACCTCCTTGAGATCTTCTTCCGCCCAAGTGCACTCGACCAGGAAGTCGGCCAGGACTTGGGACTTCAAGGCCGGTCGTGCTTGGAAAGAGATGTCGAATTCCCCCAGCTTGATGGCCCATTTGGCGAGTCGACCCGAAGTATCCGGACGGGCCAGGATGGCTCGGAGAGGTTGGTCCGTGAGCACCACGATAGGATGGGCTTGGAAATACGGGCGAAGACGCCGGGCAGAAACTATCAAGGCGAAAATGACTTTCTCTGTTTTGGAATACCTGACCTCGGCGTCGTGCAGGACCTTGCTCACGTAGTAGACTGGCCTTTGGGTTCCGTCAGCGTCAAGGCGCACCAGGACTGAGCTGACGGCTTCTGAGGAGGCGGCTAAGTAAAGGAAAAGACTCTCCCCGTCTCTCGGCTTGGAGAGGAGCGGTGGGGAGGACAGGAACGCCTTTAAGCCGTCGAAAGCTTCCTGGCAGTCGTCCGTCCATGCAAAACCATTCACCTTCCGCAGGGCCTTGAAGAAAGGCAAGCACCTCTCCGCCGATCTGGAGAGGAAACGACTCAGAGCCGCTATCCTTCCCGTTAGCCGTTGCACTTCCTTCTTGTTGGACGGCGGCCTCATGTCGAGTATGGCACTGATCTTCTCTGGGTTCGCCTCGATTCCGCGCTGGGTCACCATAAAGCCCAGAAATTTACCTGCCGTGACCCCAAAAGCACACTTCTTAGGGTTCAGCTTGACTTGGAAGCGACGGAGGTTGTTAAAAGTTTCTTCCAGGTCGGAGATGTGGTCGGCGGCACGGGTGCTCTTCGTCAGCATGTCGTCCACATAGACTTCCATGTTCCGGCCGAGCTGGTCCTGGAACACCTTGTTCATCAGCCTTTGATAGGTCGCTCCTGCATTCTTGAGGCCGAAAGGCATCACCTTGTAACAGTAAATGCCTTTCTCTGTCACGAAGGAGGTGTGCTCCTCGTCGCCGGGGTCCATCCTTATCTGATTGTATCCGGAGAAGGCATCCATGAAGCTGAGAAGCTCGTGACCAGAGGTGGAATCGACCAGCTGGTCAATTCTTGGCAAGGGAAAGCTGTCTTTTGGGCACGCCTTGTTGAGGTCGGTGAAGTCTATACAGATCCTCCAGCTCCCGTTTGCCTTGCGCACCATGACTACGTTGGCCAGCCAGCTTGGGTAGTGCGCCTCCCGGATGTGGCCGGCGCTGATCAGCTTGTTGACTTCTTCATCAATCGCCCTTTGTCGGTCGGGGGCAAAGCTCCTCTTCTTTTGACGGATTGGACGGTGGCGCGGGTCGATGTTGAGCTTGTGGGTGATGACCTCCGGAGGGATGCCGGGCATGTCAGACGCTGACCAGGCGAAGACGTCCGAGTTAGCCCGCAGGAAAGCTAAGAGGCGCTCCCGGTCTTCCAGGGGAAGGAGTCCGCCCACACGGACGGTCCTTGCTGGGTCATCGTTGAGGGGGAAAGTCAGGAGGTGCTCGGCGGGCTCCCCTCCTTTGGCGGAATCTCTAGGGTCGGACGCTTCCAGGGCCGGGTCGGCCTCCAAAGGGCTTGACGCCGCATGATAGCAAGGTAAGACCGGGCTTATCTCCCCGCGCATTTCTCCAACTCCTCGCTGGTGGGGAACTGCACCAGTAGACGTCGGGTGGAGATAACGCGTCCAAAAGATTCAGGCCGGGACGCCCAAGAATGGCGTTGTATGCCAAAGGGACCCTCACGACTAGGAATTTCATGATCACGGTGCTTTGGCATGGCGGGGTTCCGGCCGTCACAGGCAAGGATATTTCGCCCTCGACCCTCACAGAATCTCCAGTGAATCCGACTAGCGGGGTCGCCACGGGCTGAAGGGAGTCAACAGATAAACCCATCCGAACAAAGCGTCGTAAGTAAGGATGTCAGCTGAGCTGCCACTATCAACTAATATCCTTTTTACAGGGTGTTTGGCGATCGTCATAGCGACGACTACGCCTTCATTGTTTACATTTTCCATTACAGCAGTCTCCCCCGGGGCATTACATTATTTGGAGCATCCTCCCCCCTCGGCCGCTTGGACGCAGAGGCTGACCCCCAGGACACCATCCCGACAGTCCGCTCCGTGGGAGTGTTGTCGACGGTGGCTTGAGCTGGTGGAGGCCCCATGATGGCCGGCAGCGGCTGTGGTGTCTTCTGGACGTACTTGCCGAGGTAGCCCCATTGGATGAGCTCCTCGATGGCCCGTTTCAAGCTGTAGCAGCTGTCGGTGTCGTGGCCGTAGTCCCGGTGGAATCGACAGTAGCGGCTTCTGTCGCGGGGTACACCCTTCTTCATGGGGGGAGGACGTTGAAGGTAGGGCTCGCCCTCGATCTCCATCAGGATGTGGGATCGAGGGGCAAGGAGGGGAGTGAGCTTACCCTCGTCGGGGACAGGGCTTCGGCGCCTGTTGTCGGACCGGCGAGGTGGGTCGGATCGGCGATGTCGGGAGGTCCGCTCGGCTCAGGGCGAGCGGATTTGTGGCTGGAGCCCTTCGAAGACTCCCGGCGAGTGAGGTCGGCTTCGTCGCCCGGATGTACTTCTGGGCCCGGAGGAGGAGGTCGGAGTAAGAGCTCGGGGGCTTCTTGTCCAAGGAGAAGGTGAAGCGGGACGGAAGGAGTCCCCGCTTCAGCGCCAGGGTGGCCACCGCATCATCGAGATGGTAGACCTCGAGGGCGGCGGTTTTGAATCGGGACACGAAGTCCCGCAGGACTCTCCTTCCTTCTGGCGGACGGAGAAGAGGCTGTCTGCCACCCTTGGGATCCGGCGGCAGGCGTCAAAGTGGGCCAGGAATGCCCTCTCCAGCTCCCGGAAGGAGTCTATGTGGGGGGACAGGCGTGAATGCCACGCACGGGCGGCCTTCCGCAAGGTTGCAGGGAAGGCCTTGCAGAGAAGGGCGTCTGAGGCGCCCTGGACTTGCATCATGGCCTTGTAGCTCTCGAGGTGGTCGAGGGGTCGGTCGTACCATCGTACGGGTCCACCTGGGGGAAGCGAACCTGGAGGGAACCGGTTCCTCCAGTATGCGGCGGGTGTAAGGAGGACGAGTGTCAAACTCTTCCTCGGCTGGTGGTTGATCTTCCTGGCGAGCTCGTCGAGGCGCCGGTTGTACTCCTCCAGGCGTTCCTCTGCCTGGCGGTTGATCGTCGGAGCCCTCCGAGATGGCTCGGAGGAAGAAGAAGAAGAGGAAGCAGAAGATGGAGACGGAAGTCGGGACTTCCGCCTGGGTTCCTCGTGATGATGTGGCTTGGGAGGAAGCTCGCTGGGGCCGTGGCCAGGGGACCGTGGCCGCTTGGAGGGCTCGCGGCGAGGCTTCCTGGGGGAAGCTTGACGTCGGCCGGTCCCCCGGGGGGGAGCCTCCCCTCGCCGACTGCTGGCTGGGGGGGAGTAGTCTGGTGCTGGGTGGCCACGGACTGCTGCTGCTGGAGCCCGTGGACCATGGCGGTGAGATTCTGAACTTGCTGGGAGAGGGTTGCCAGCCGCTCCGCTGTTTGGACAGCGGCGTCCGGTGGCGGGCCGGCAACCGGAGGGTTAGTAGCAGGGGGATTGGCCTCCTGCTGCCTAGCCGGGGGATGAGCCCCGCCGGCAGCTGACGGAGGCATCCTGAGCTCGCGTCACCACCATGGCTTCTGGAGAAGGAGGGGACGAAGGATGTAGCTCGGGAGATTTCGCTACTTTTCTTATCCCCCCTTCCTGGCGCCAATCTGATGACGCTCGATCACCCCTCCTGGACGTCGGGAACGGAGGCTCTTCTTCTTCACCGGGTTGCCTGCAAAGAAGTCCCAAGACCGGAGAGGGTTCTCCGGTGGGACCCTCCGATGCCCAAGTTAGTGACAGAGGTCACAGTAGAGAAGGAGCTCGAGAGAGCTCTTGAGGAGGGAGAGGTCTCAGAAGGATCAGGTAGTTCCTTTGAGAGTTAGGGCATCGAGTGCGTAAAATGTGCGTTACCTGGTTCTCGACGTAATTTACCCTTTTATAGGGGTTGACGCTGGCATGATCACGTGGGTTTGGCGTGAGTCAAAGTCCGCTGAGCCCTTGCGTGAATCTGGGCTGGTTAGTGGGTTGCGTCCCATCAGCCGGCATGGCCATTGGTTGTCGGATATGGCACTATCGGGCGGCACACGTCAGTGCTGTCGGGCAGCGCGCATCGGCGCTATCGGGCGGCACGCGTCGGGTGCTGTCGGGCAGCGCACGTCAGAGAAGCGGATTCTTGAACGCTGGGGCTGATTTGGCGGGAACTGGAGACGTCGGGGCCGAGTCGGGCGGCCTAGGATGGCCTTGGCCGACTCGGTGGAACTGGGGATGCCGGGGCTGAGTCAGGCCGGCCTAGGATGGCCTTGGCCGACTCGGCAGGACTGGAGATGCCGGGGGAGTCGGGCCGGCCTAGGATGGCCTTGGCCGACTCGACGGAACTGGAGACGCCGGGGCCGAGTCGGGCCGGCCTAGGATGGCCTTGGCGATTCGGGGGAACTGGAGATGCCGGGGCCGAGTCGGGCCGGCCTGGGATGGCCTTGGCCGACTCGATGGAACTGGAGACGCGGGCCGAGTCGGGTCGGCCTAGGATAGCCTTGGCTGACTCGGCGGAACTGGAGACGCCGGGGCCGAGTCGGGCCGGCCTAGGATGGCCTTGGCCGACTCGGTGGAACTGAGATGCCGGGGCCGAGTCGGGCCGGCCTAGGATGGCCTTGGCCGACTCGGCGGAACTGGAGATGCCGGGGCCGAGTCGGGCCGACCTAGGATGGCCTTGGTCGACTCGGCGGAACTGGAGAGGGCCGAGTCAGGCCGGCCTGGGATGGCCTTGGCCGACTCGGCAGGACTGGAGACACCGGGGCCGAGTCGGGCCAGCCTAGGAAGGCCTTGGCCGACTCGGCGGAACTGGAGACGCCGGGGCTGAGTCGGGCCGGCCTAGGATGGCCTTGGCCAACTCGGCGGAACTGGAGATGCCGGGGCCGAGTCGGGCCAGCCTAGGATGGCCTTGGCCGACAGGGCGGAACTAGAGATGCTGGGGCCGAGTCGGGCCGGCCGGGGATGGCAGCGCCGGGGCTGGCTGAAAAGTGTCGGGGGCCGGCTGGGAAGATGCCGGGGTCGACTCGCTTGGACATGCCGGGGTCACCTGTCTTGGAGATGCCGGCCTTTGAGGTGCCGGTCTTGGAGGTGTCGACCTTTGGGCCGTCGGTGTTCGGGTGTCTGCCTTTGGGGCCATCAGGAACGACCGAGAAGGATGCTGGGGCCGCCTGGGATTGAAGCGCCAGGGCCGGCTAAGAGGTGCCGGGGCCGGCTAGGAACCGGGGCCGCCTAGCTTGGAGGCCGGTCTTGGTAGGTGTCGACCTTTGACGTGCCGGCCTTGGAGGCCGATGCTGGGGACGATGCTGGAGGCCGATGCTGGCGGCTGGCGCTGGAGTCTGTCGGCCTTTGGCCAGCACTAGAAACTGGCGCTGGAGGCCGACGCTGGAAGCCGTCGCTAGAGGCCGACGTTGGCGGTTGGCACTGGAGTTTGTCGGCCTTTGGCCAACGCTGGAGGCCGACGCTGGAGGCCGACACTGGCGGCTTGCGCTGGAGCCTGTCGGCCTTTGGCCAGCGATGGAGGCTGGCACTGGAGGCCGACGCTGGAGGCCGACGCTGGCAGCTGGCGTTGGAGTCTGTCGGCCTTTGGCCATACTGGAGGCTGGCACTGGAGGCCGACGCTGGAGGCCGACGCTGGTGACTAGCGCTGGAGCCTGTCGGCCTTTGGCTAGCGCTGGAGGCTGGCGCTGGAGGCCGACGCGGAGGCCGACACTGACGGCTGGCGCTGGAGCCTGTCGGCCTTTGGCTAGCGCTGGAGGCTGGCGCTGGAGTCGTCGGCCTTTGGCCAGCACTGGAGGCTGGCGCTGGAGGCCGATGCTGGAGGCCGATGCTGGTGGCTGGCGCTGGAGTCTGTCGGCCTTTGGGCCGTCCAAAAAATTTTATTTTTTATGGGATCAACTGGCCCATCAGGTTTGTCACTAAAAGGTGTTGTGTTCCATCTTTCCCTTGCCAAACGCTGAGTTTCTCCTCCATGTCTTACAACCAAATGTCATGCTTAGCGGCATATTCTTTGGTGTGGAAAGTCTCCTCTTCCTTCATTATTGGATTCACTTGGCTCCTCCGTGTCCATGATGACCTGTACTGCTCTCTTTATGGTGCCCTCTTTTCTTAAAGTTGCCTAGTGATTCCTCATCGATGAGCCCTTAATGCATGGCAACTGATGTGGCTGATCCAACGCCGTTAGAGAACCGTGAAGGAAACTGATGGAGCCCTGCTTTGTCCTCTGATGTCCCTTCGGCTGATGCGGCTGATCAAACCAATGACCCACGAGATGGAGGGATCACGAACTCAATATCACACGGTCCGACGCACTCTGCTCTTCTCGGCCTTGGGCTCATCGTAGCAGCGGCCCACCTCGACCTTGGTGTCGGTCTCGGCATCGGCGATGGCCCACTTTGACAACGGCGTCGGTAACCGTCTCCTCTGGGTGGTATTATCTTTTGCACGATTTTCGGAGATAATGATGCGACAGCAAACCCAGAAAAAGAACTTTGGTTCTAGCCTCCAGCGACGGCCTTCGGCTCCGGCCTTCAGCGATGGCCTTCGGCTCCGGCCTTTGGCTTCGGCCTCCCGCGATGGCCTTTGGCTCCAGCCTTCAGCGACGGCCTTTGGCTCCGGCCTCCTGTGATGGCCTTCGGCTCCGGCCTTCGGCTTCGGCCTCCAGCGACGGCCTCTGGCTCCAGCCTCCAGCGACGGCCTTTGGCTCCGGCCTCCGGCTCCGCCTCCAGCGACGTCCTTTGGCTCCGGCCTCCAGCGATGGCCTCCAGCATCGGCCTCCAGCGATGGCCTTTGGCTCTGGCCTCCAGCAACGGCCTCCAGCACGGCCTCCAGCGACAGCCTCTGGCTCCGGCCTCCAGCGATAGCTTCGGTCCTAACTTTGTGCCTTTTTCGCATACACAATGACCCGCCTCAGATAATGGATCCTGAGATTCGAGGCCTATTGCCGTGTATCTCGCTCACTGAAATCACGGGCAAGTGCCACCACGATCAGCAGTTATCGCTACAAGTGGCCCTCATCCAACACGGCTTAACCACTCGCCGTTCAAAGAAACTTATCTCAACAAGGAAGATTCGATGGTTCCAACGGAACGAGGTAACGGGACCCCCCAGACAGGAATAAGAGGAGAACCCGAGCTCAATGCAAGGGGCTCTCTCCCTATCTCTCAACTCCTATCTCACTACTAGAGAACTGAGCGACAAGTTTACTAACTTGAGCGTCGGAGGGTCCTCGCTGGGAACACCGGCCGGGGACTTCTTGCAGGGTTCCAAGAAGGGAGACGACTCCTCCATCCCACTTGGAAGCCCACGACAAACCTCAGCATGCCCGTCGCTCAACACGGTTGATTTTCCTGCATCAGATTGCGCGCCAGGTAGGGGCATGTGCTGAAGGAAAGAGAGCTCTGTCTCCCTAACCTATAAGTCTTTGTCCCCTCTAAGATAGCCATGGTGGTGACGCGTGCCGAAGGTCCTCCCCAATCATGCTGGGGGGCATCCGCATAGCACGAGCAGAAAGGACCATTCTCTCTCTCTGCTCCTCCCTCACCACCAACCTCAGCTGCTCTAATTAACCAATTGACCATCCTCAATCAACAAGTTCAAGCCTTAAATGCAGCAGTTCATGAGTTGCAGAAGTAACGCTTGTTGGCCACTCAGCAGCAGCCGAAGCCTCTCACATCTTCCATGATAGCTGCACCAGTTAGCCAGCGATTCACCCACAGAAATCTTCTCATAGAGAAGCTTGTCACCATCATGCTTCACCTAAGCACCACCGTGAAGCTTTCAAGAGACTGCGGTCTCCTACCTTCTGCTTGAGCAGCCACTTCTCCCCTTACTCATCCTCTGAGCTGTCTGGGAAGGACCCTAATCATGAGATGAAGGGGCATCTGGACGAACAACACCGGCGCCCAAAGGAGCTCAATCAAAGGTTCAATAATCAGTCAGAGGCAGCCATCCTTGGCGGCCTTCCTAAATGGCCTCTTCCTCCGCAACGGCCACAGTAGCCCCAAGGCTCCATGGAGGCCCAAGACTCCAAAGCAGCCTCCAGATCACGGCGGCTCCGGTTTCCTGCACAGAGGCCTCCGGATCCCATGACGGCCCCTCACAGCGGCCTCTCATCCTCAACGGTCAAGCCCCTCATAGCGGCCCCCAAGATCCCACGGTGGCCTGAGAATCCCACGGCGGCCCGGGACTCCACAGCGGCCCCGGTTTCTCCAAGGTGGCTCTCAAGTCCATGGCGGCCCCCGGCCTCTCCCCGCAGCGACCAAACGAGCACCAGTTTCACAACTACAAGGATAAGGCTCTCAGCCATCTCACTCAACTCCTTTTCCTCCCAACTCTTGCTTCCACCTTGGTTGGGTAAGGTTTATATGCACGTAATATATTCATATAATTGAAGAAAGGTGGATTGCATGCACGAGGTTGTGTGCACGCGATGGAAGTCTGTGCTATGGCTGCTGCATCTTAACGATCATCTTCCAAAGCTGTGCTCATACCGACTCCTCCCACAGACATCGCCAGCTTCGGCCACCATCCCGGCCATGGCTGTTTGGCCGGATCCATGTATCTCGCATCGGCGAGCGATGACACCTCTGGCTCCCAAGCCCATGCGAAAGCGGCAGCTAATCTTTGATTTCAATGGAACTCTTCTCCTGTATTAGAGGATGCTTGCATAGCATTAGGAAGAACCCAAGGTTCTTCTTCACTTCAAGGTTCTTCTTCAGTTGAGCCCCCAGTCCAATGTTCAAAAGCTTCTTGATGTCCCAAAACATATCAACATATCTCTAGAATACCATGGGGTTAAAGTTACCAAAAGCCTTGCTAAAGCGAGTCTCGAACTCATCGGAGCCCAAGAGAGCATCTAGCTCAGCACCGAACTCCACTTTGATGATCGTATCCATAGTAGATCTCATCAGAAGATCTTGCACATCTATTACTGCTGCAGCATTCACAGCATCGGAGATTCTTCTGGTTAGCTTGTTGTCTTTCTTTTGAACACAACACTATAGAAATCTCGAAGAGCTTTGGTTGATAACTCACAGCTTGCAAGCTTTCTTCGGTGGCACCACTTCTCGCCATCCCCTGCAAAGATTCCATCACCAAAAGGATCCTTCAGTATGCGATAATTGTACTGACCCTTGCGGTATTTGGAAAAGTTAGACTTGAGAATGTGCTCACTGTTAGCAGGATCAGCAGTAAAGATCTCACCGTGGGAAGGCTTGATCAGCCTTCTAAATAAACTCCCTGCAGAGAAGAGGGAAAAGGAAATGATGTCCATAACATGGAGAACGATCGCTGCAAACGCTATGGAGAGAAAAGAGAAGGCAAGCAAGCCTAGTTTCAAAGTCAACTCTAGCAGCTGGAGAGCCATAAAAATGGCTGCGGTGCAGGATTTCTCATTAAGGAGCTAAAGCTCACCAACCAACTTGATTCCCTGGTGGGTAGACCACCAGCGGGCGGAAGCGTTCGAGTTCGCAGAGAGAAAAATAAGGGTGCCGCAAGAGCTAAGTACGCTGCACTTAAGATTTTTCTTTCATTGATGCTTAAAAATGTCATGTAGGGAAGACCGACTTTGCATCGGCATCAAAGACCGGCTCCGCATCGGCATAAAAATCGTCTTCGCATCGGCATCAATGACCGATTCCGCACCGGCAACTAAAGATCGGCTTCGCGTCGGCATCAAAGACTGGCTCTGCATCGGCACTAAAGACTGGCTCCGCATCGGCATCAAAGATCGGTTCCGCACCGACAACTAAAGACCGGCTCCGCGTCGGCATCAAAGATTGGCTCCGCGTCGGCATAAAGTTATGCTTTAATCCATTAACATATAATACATTATCAACATAGGTAGATGGAGTAATTTGAATCTTACCAATGCCCATGATATGGCCTTGACCATTATCACCAAAAGTAACTACTCCACCTCTTTTCGTCTCAAGGGTGATGAATTGATCTTTGTCACCCGTCATATGTCTTGAGCAACCACTATCAAGATACCATTTTCTTTTCAATCCGATGGCTGCAAGACACTCTGCAAAATATTCATCTCTTAATTTTAGGTACCCAAGCTTTCTTGGGTCCTTCATGGTTAGAAGCAATAAATACTGTTCCTTTATGAACCCAAATCATCTTTCTTTTATCATGTGGAGTTTTACACATATAAGATTTATGACTTTGTTTTCACATTTAAAACAAGTAATATTTGATGATTTTTCAGCATGTACAAAAATATTTTTCAAAGATTTTTGCTTTTTAAGTGGATTATATCCTAATCCTGGCTTTATCAAAAATAGCCTTTTGATTATCCAAAATCATATTTAGTTTGATAGAGCTTAAAGTAAATTTGTCAACAATGGGTTTAAGCCTATCAACTTCATTTTTCAAATTTTCATTTTCTTTCTTTAGAAATTCATTTTCTACAATATGCTTTTTATTTTCTAAAGATAGATTTTGCATTTGATTCTTCAAATCTTTATTACTTTGAGCTTAGATTTGCATAATCATCAATTAGTTCATAAAAAGCACTATGCAATTCTTCAAATGTAAAATCATCTAGAAACTGGACTCACCTCATCATTGTCCGCCATGAAGCAAAGATTGGCTATTTCTTTTTTTTTCATCTTCTTCGGAACTTGAGCTTTCCGAATCACTCCAGGTAGCCATCATTGCCTTCTTTTTGAATCTCCGGGGGCCTTTTTGAGTTGTGGACATTCAGATTTGAAATGTGTTGGCCCAGATGGCAACCCAAGAGGGGGGGGGTGAATTGGGTTCTTAAAAATTTAAGTCCTTTTTAACTTCAATGGATGTATTATCAATATATGCAAGAGAGAATAACTTAAAACAATATCCAAGCAAATAACAAGAGATATAAAGTGAGAGAAAATGAACACGGCAAACACAAAAGTTTTATAGTGGTTCGGTGTATCCAACACCAACATCCACTCCCAAGGATCACTTGGGTCCACTATAATCACACCGATTACAGCTGAGTTGTTTTACAAGATCACAACTCTAACTTGTTGTTTTCACCGGGATCACAACGAACCCAGCTGGTTTTGCGGGCTTACCAGCACAAAACCCTACACGTTGTTTTGCGGGCTAACAACAAACCTAACTCGTTGTTTTCATGGGATCACAACGAACCCAACACAAGCACTCCGGCTTGTAATGAGGTAAATCTACCTCCACTGATTCAATCCACTGATTGAACCAGTAACCAAGTGAAATCAAAGTATTTGTAACAGAAATGCTCCTTCTTGAGCAGATATACAAATTTAAGAATAAATAAAAACTAGGGTTAGAAACGCCTGATGGTTTTTCGGATGATTGCAGCGATGGCTTTCTCCCTTTCTCCTTGAAAAGTTGAATCGATGCCTCAGCAAGATTCCTCAATCGTTGAAAAGCTTTGGAGAATGTGTTGCCTCTTTTTGAACTTGGGAATGGCTGAAGATTTTGCACGTTGGATTGCTTTTGCCTTCCTCTTGAGCTTTGAGAGTTGATTAAATGTTGCACACGAATCTCTCTCTCAAATGCAAAGATTGAATCTCTCCTTGAATCAAATGATTCTACAATACTCTCAGTTTCCCCCTTTTTTNCTCTCAGTTTTCCCTTTTTTCTGATATTCAATAGGCTCTCTCTATTTTTCTCTCTTGCTCTTCTATTTCTCTTTTTCTTTCTATTTGAATCTGGCTCTTCTATTTATAGATCCTGAAAAGATATAGCCGTTAGACACAGTAAAATATAGCCGTTGATTCAAAATATTACCGTTGGTGCTGATGTGTCAACTCAAAAATTATCGCCCAGATTCCGTGGAGTCGGCTCGAGTACTGTGCGAGTCGGCTCGAACACGCGAATCCAGAAACGCACCAAAAAGTGAATCTTCAGGGGTCGACTCGCGAAAAGCTGGGAGTCGACTCTTGACTTTCAGGGGTCGACTCGCGAAGAGCTGGGAGTCGACTCGAGAGGCACTCAAAAATGAGTCTTTCTGCCGTCTGAGTCGAGTCGGCTCGCACAGTCCATGAGTCGGCTCGAGAAGGTTCAGGGTCGACTCTTGAAAACTCAAGTGTCGACTCGAGACAACATTAAAAATCAGATAACACAGGAGTCGACTCGGAAACTCTCGAGTCGGCTCGGGACTGATACAAAAATCAGAAAACATTCTGATTTGCTTTGAAAATCATCCCAACCAATTTTGAAATATAAATATGACTTGAATAATGTTGATTTAACAGTAATGCTCAATTTCAAAACATTTTCATTAATTCATTGATCTTTAAAAGAGTGGTATAGAAATCATTTTTGAATTCATAAGTATAGCTCACTGAAACATATATTCAATTGAAAAAAACTCATTACACATTAACAGTTCATAGTTTCCAATTTGAAATTGCTCATAGTAAGAATATTTCATTGATTGACTTAACATGTTCATAGCCTTTTAGAAAGTAAAGTAATGTCTTTTGGAAATCATCAAAATCAATAAGTTGGGGCAATTATGTTTCAATAATTTCTCAACAATCTCCCCCTTTTTGATGATGACAAAAACATTAAGTATATGCGAGTTAAACTTGAAAAAAAATTTGTGATTCTATAATCAAAAATTTATGTTCATGGAAAGGCTCCCCCTCAATGAGGTAGCTCCCCCTATGAAACTCAGTTTTATAATTCATTCAAAATTTTAAATTTTAAGCTTTGAGCAAATGATACTTAAGTTATCTCTTCCCCTTAATAATACTCAAAATTTTCTCTCCCCCTTTCAGAGTCTTAAATTGCATATACGATTAAATACATTTTCTCCCTTTTAATGATTTCTTCCTCTTAAAGAAACTTAACAAACTTGAATCAAATTGAAAGCATATACGATTTAAATATTTCTCCCCCTTTTTTGTAATCAACAAAAAGGTTAAGAAATACATTAATGTATTCAAGGTATATTCAAAACATCATATCTCAAATGTACACAACATTGAAATGAACTGAATTTCATTAACATCAAAAAGCATTACATCAAAGT
Organism: Calamus simplicifolius; assembly: GCA_900491605.1. NCBI lineage: Eukaryota > Viridiplantae > Streptophyta > Magnoliopsida > Arecales > Arecaceae > Calamus > Calamus simplicifolius. The sequence continues at coordinate 477,115 of UESW01004184.1, forward strand.
TCAATTACTACAAATAACTGCAAATTACATAACTGCAAATTTCACATTCATTACATCAAACTCAAATACATAAAGAGAAATCAAAAATGTTGCCTAGTAATTCTAGTTAAGTGTTCTATAATCTTATGCATTCCTTCACATTGAATCTTGACATAATCTTTTAGTTTTTCATCAACAAACTTGCATGCACTTGAAAATTTTGTCTTGAAGCTCTGCATTACTTTTGCATAAGTCTCACCATCTCCACAAATATCCTTCAATTCTTCAAATATATTCTTCAAATCTTCATTTAGAGAGGAGGTGGATGAGCTAACATTGGCTTCAATAGAAGATACTCGATCATTAATAGAATAAAGTGCTTCCTTCAAGTTCATAAATTTTTCATCAAATTCAGTCTTCAATCTAGTCTCATGCTCAATTAACTCTGATTTGAATAGAGACCTAAGCTGCTCTAATGAGTGTCTGAAAAACTGACAGATGTAGAAGCAGAGGTCTGAACTGGAGCAGATGTAGATGCAGAAGCAGGAACTGGAATATCTGATGGAGCTGGAACTGGGTCTGGTATGAATGAAGTCTGAGGTGGCTCTGGAGATGAATGTCTAGGTGCCTCAGCTCTATCCTCTGAACTGTTCTTCCTTTCCCAAATTCCATTCCTTTTGATAAATCCCATTCTGTTGATAGTGGCCAAGGTATAATAGTCTGTGTGTCTCAATTCCTTCTTGGGCTCACTGTCACTAAACATAATCCCTTGGCTCCTGAACAACTGAGTCAAGATCATACCATAGGGAAGACATGATTTCCTCTTACTTCCACAATCAGCCATATACCATAAAATCATTCTAGGCAGATTAAAAGGCTTTCCTGATACTATAGCATCCATAATAAAAATGTCCCTCTCTGAAACATAGTCAAACCTGCCAGTCTTGGGAAATAAAACCTACTGCAGATATTATGTAAAAGCCTTAGCTCCAATGGTAGTTGGCTTGCAAGAACTTCCTCAAATCCTTCAAAGTCCCTATGTAATAGTCTGGTGAGAGCAGGAGATCTATCCTCTGGGCAAATGTGCATGGTCCAGACAATGGTAGGTCTAAAAGTCTAGATAAGATGGTGTCAGTAATGTTTAGACCTATGCCTCTCACTATGCTTACTAACCCATTGTCTCCTCTAGTCAAATTCTTATAAAATTCTTTTACCAAAGCTGGATAAGTAGGACAATCCAATGAACAAATTTTCTCAAGTCCCATTTCTAATAACTGTCTTCCTATAATGAATCCCTCATTTTCAAAAAGCTCAAAATTGACCTTCCTCCCCGTTGTCACAACTCTACTAGCAAGGAGGTCTACCTGAGGGTTGGAAGCTGGAACAGGAGAATCACTGGAGGAAGAAGACGTAGAATCCACGGACGGCTCGCGGACGGGTCGTCGCACAGTCCTTTTCCTCTTCATCCCGGCGCTTCTACTGCTAGCTCCACGCGTTTTGGGTGCCATAGATATGAGTGGAGTGATTAATCGGAAGTATTTGGAAGATTTGGAGGGTTTGGGAGATTTTTGTAGAGAGAACGAAAGATTAGAAATGATAGGAATGACCGTCGGGTCGACTCGTGCCCTAGATAATCAACCTGGGACCACGTCGAGTCGACTCGCGCATAACCTCGAGTCGGCTCGCCTAAATCACAGAGAGAAATCCCGAACTCGAGTCGACTCGCTCATACCAGGAGTCGGCTCCCAAGTTTCAGAGAAACTCGAGTCGACTCCGGTACACACCGAGTCGGCTCGGAGACCATTTCAGAACAAAAAGATTGAAAATTTTCTGAATGTTTGAAATGATTCCGGATTTGATTTTGAGTATGATTCATAATCATTGAGTCTTGATAAATCATTTTGATATGAATTCTAGATAATATTTCCTTAAGATTTTGAGGGATTGAAAGAATTCTAGATGCATTTCCTTAAGTATTTCAAAATTTATTCAAAAGGATTACAAATTCCTAATTCTCCTCTAAGATATTCAAACCTTTCTTCACTTAGGGGTTTTGTAAAGATGTCAGCTAATTGTTCTTCAGTGTTTACATAATCTAAACAAATTTCATCATTAGCTACATGTTCTCTTATAAAATGATATCTAATTTCTATGTGTTTTGTCCTTGAGTGTTGAATTGGATTTTTCGTTAAATTGATTGCGCTAGTATTATCACATTTTATGGGTGTCTTATTAAGTTTGATACCATAGTCTTCAAGTTGTCGCTTAATCCATAGGATTTGCGCACAGCAACTTCCAGCTGCTACATATTCAGCTTCAGTAGTTGATAATGCAACTGAATTTTGCTTTTTGCTAAACCATGTGATTAAGTTACTGCCTAAGAAATGGCATGCACCACTTGTGCTTTTTCTATCAATTTTACATCCGGCATAATCAGAATCTGAATATGCAATTAGGTTTAATGTGGAGTCTCTAGAATACCATAAACCTACATCTTTTGTGCCATTTAGATATCTTAAAATTCTTTTAACAGCTATTAAATGTGATTCTTTAGGTTCAGCTTGAAATCTAGCACACAAACATACTGCAAACATTATATCTGGTCTACTTGCTGTTAAATAGAGAAGGGATCCGATAATACCTCGATAATACTTCTGATCAACCTTCTTACCTTCTTCGTCTTTGTCTAGCTTGCATGAAGGACTCATTGGTGTTCCAAGGGGTTTCATTGTTTCCATACCAAACTTTTTGAGTAGTTCTCTTGTGTACTTGGTTTGGTTGATAAAGATTCCCTCCTTACATTGTTTGATCTGGAGTCCAAGGAAGAAGTTGAGTTCTCCCATCATGCTCATCTCGAATTCTCCCTGCATTAACTTTGCAAATTCTTGACAAAGAGATTCGTTAGTAGCACCAAAAATAATGTCATCTACGTATATTTGTACTACAAGTAAATCTTTACCTTTTCTTTTTAAAAAAGTTTTATCAACATTTCCTCTTGTAAAATCATTTTCTATTAAAATTTACTTAACCTATCATACCAAGCTCTAGGTGCTTGTTTCAAACCATATAAGCTTTGTGCAATTTAAAAACGTGATTTGAAAACTCGTGATCTTCAAAACCTGGTGGTTGTTCTACATAAACTTCTTCATTAATAAATCCATTTAAAAATGCGCTTTTTACATCCATTTGAAATAGGTTAATGTTCATATGACATGCAAATGCAAGTAAAAGTCTAATGGCTTCTAGTCTAGCTACAGGTGCAAAGGTTTCATCAAAATCAATACCTTCTTCTTGACTATATCCTTTAGCAACCAATCTAGCTTTGTTTCTAATTACTATGCCATTTTCATCTAACTTATTTCTAAAAACCCATTTAGTTCCTATAATTGAATGGTTTTTAGGTCTTTCCACTAAAGTCCAAACATTATTCCTAGTGAATTGATTAAGTTCTTCTTGCATAGCTAACATCCAATTATTATCTTTTTCGGCTTCTTCAATGGTTTTAGGTTCTATATGAGAGACAAATGCAAGATGATTACTAATATTTCTCATAAATGATCTAGTTCTTATTCCTTGAGAAGGATCACCTATAATCAATTCCTTAGGATGACTATAAGCATATCTCCAGTCTCTTGGAAGATCTACATCATTATGATCATTATTAACATCATCATCCTTATGTGAATCATTATCTTTAGCCTGTTGTTCATGATCAGAAGATACTTCAATATTAAGTTTTTCAAGATCTTTTTCAATTATGTTTGTATCTTCCTCATCATTAATTTTCAGATCCAGAGTTAAAGATTCATCGAATACTACATGAATAGATTCTTCTACTATTAAGGTTTTCTTGTTAAAGATTCTATATGCCTTACTAGTTGTTGAATAACCTAGAAAAATTCCTTCATCTGATTTAGCATCAAATTTTCCTAAGTTGTTTTTACCATTATTATGAATGAAGCATTTACATCCAAATGCATGAAAGTATTTTATATTTGGTTTTCTTTCATTCCATAATTCATAAGGTGTTTTCTTTAATATTGGTCTTATTAAAGCTCTATTTAATATGTAACATGCTGTGTTAATTGCTTCCGCCCAAAAATACTTTGGTAAGTTGCTTTCACATAGCATGGTACGGGCCATGTCTTCTAAAGTCCTATTCTTTCTTTCAACTACACCGTTTTGTTGTGGAGTCCTAGGGGCTGAAAAATTATGATTAATTCCATTTTCAGTGCAGAAATTTTCAAATAAGTGATTTTCAAATTCTGTTCCATGATCACTTCTTAGAGATACTATAGTAGTGTTTTTCTCATTTGTGACTTTCTTGAAGAATTTCAAGAATATCGAGAAAGTCTCATCTTTGTGAGCTAAAAACATTACCCAAGTATATCTAGAGTAATCATCTACTATCACTAGACCATATTTCTTTCCACCTAGACTTGTGGTTCTAGTTGGTCCAAATAGGTCCATGTGAAGTAGCTCTAGTGGCCTAGAAGTTGAAACAATGTTTTTAGATTTGAAAGAACTCCTAGTTTGTTTTCCAAATTGACATGCATCACAGATTTTATTATTTTCAAAATCTAATTTAGGTAAACCTTTGACTAAATCCATTTTAATTAGTTTTGAAATAAGGTGTGTGCTTGCATGACCTAATCTACGATGCCACAACCAACTAATATCATTAATGTTAGCATTATCAGCAATTAGGCAATGACTACTCTCAGAAGTTTTGTCTAAGTCAACTAAGTATACATTGCCAAATCTATAACCAGTAAAAACAATGCTATCATTAATGGGATTAGATACTATGCAAATAGAAGATTTGAATCTAACATCAAAGTTCTTATCACATAGTTGGCTAATACTAATCAAATTGTGCTTTAAACCATCAACATAAAGTACATTTTCAATAGATATGGATGGAGTTATGCGAACTTTACCAAGGCCCAAAATTTGACCTTTACCGTTATCGCCAAATGTCACAACTCCACCTTTCTTTTCTTCTAGGGTGATGAATTCCTCTTTGTCACCCGTCATATGTCTTGAGCAGCCGCTATCAAGATACCACTTTTTCTTTGATCTTTTGGCTACCAGACATTCCTGCAACATAATTTAGACTTTATGTTTAGGTACCCAAGCTTTCTTGGGTCCTTCATGGTTAGTAGCACAAAAATAGTTCCTTTAGGAACCCATATTTTCTTTGTTCCATTGTTATTTTTCAACTTGTTGTTGTTTAAGGTTTTACATTCAAAGGATTTGTGTCCTTTTTGATTGCATTTAAAACAAGTATATTACTTTGGTTAGCTTTTACAAAAATATTTTTAATGATTTTTGTTTTCTTAAAGTGTTATACCCTAAACCCAGCTTTGTCAAAAACAGCCTTTTGACTATCTAGAATCATGTTTAATTTAGTTGAGCTTAAAGTGAATTTCTCAACAATGTCCTTATATTTTTTAACATCTTTCTTAAGAGAGTCAATTTCTTTAGCTTGCTGTTCTTTATCTAAAGCTAAAGTTTCTATTTTATCTTTTAAGTCTTTAGTTGAGTTTTTAGTTTCAGATTTTAATGAATCTATTTCTTGATTAATTTCTTTTCTTTCCTAAGTTCTTCTTTTTCATTAGTTAATTCTTAACTTCTAAAGCTAATTCATTTTTACTTTTAGCTAAACTAATGTTATCATTTTTCACAGATTTAAATTTCTTTTTCAACAATTTAAAATCTATCATAAGTTCATTAAAAGCCTCAAACATTTCATCAAAAGTAAAATCATCATTTGAGTCTTCAGAACTTACCTCATTGTCGCAGTCGTCGTCGTTGGCCATGAAGCAGATGTTGGCAACTTCCTTTTGCTCTTCTTCTTCCGATGAAGAAGACTCATCAGACCATGTTGCCATGTATGCTTTCTTCTTTTTCTTGTAGGCCTTTTTCAGCAAAGGACAATCATATTTAAAGTGCCCTGGCTTTTTGCACTCATAACATATTAAGGGCTCTTTTTCTTTTTCTTTCTCCTTGTCCTTTTTCTTATCCTTATCTCCATCATTTCTTGCTCCAAATTTCTTTTTGTGGAATGGCCTTTTTCTCATAAATCTCCTGAATTTCTTGGCCAAGAGAGCAGTTTCATCATCATCTTCATCACTATTTCACTGCTGCTCTCTTCCACTTCTTTTGCAGCCTTTAGAGCAATGGTTTTCTTCTTTTAGTTTCCTCCTCAATATGCTGCCTCATTGTCAATTCGTGGGTCATGAGAGATCCTAGAAGCTCCTCTAAGGGTAGTGCATTGAGGTCTTTGGCTTCTTGGATTGCTGTGACTTTTGCTTCCCACGATCTTGGCAATGACCTGAGTATTTTGCGAACAAGATCAGCATTAGTATAAACTTTTCCTAGACTTTTCAAACCATTCACAATATCGGTGAATCTAGTGAACATGCATGTGATGGTTTCAGCTTGTTCCATTGTGAACAATTCATATTTATGAACCAAAATATTTATCTTTGATTCTTTTACTTGGTTTGTTCCTTCATGTGTAATTTCCAACCTATCCCATATTTCTTTAGCGGAATTACAAGTAGAGATGCGGTTGAATTCATTTGAATCTAAGGAACAATATAAGATATTAATGGCTTTGGCATTAAGTTGAGCCATTCTCCTATCATTATCATTCCAATCCCTTTCGGGCTTTGGAACAATAGTGCCATCAATAAGGTGTGTGGGTGTACTAGGTCCATTAATTATAACACCCCAAATCATAATCAGATGCTTGAATGAATATCCTCATTCTAGCTTTCCAATATGAATAGTTGGTTCCATTAAAAAGAGGAGGTCTATTCGTAGAATGACCTTCAGCAAAGCAAGAACCACTTTGTGTTGCCATAATGACCTTTAGCTCTTGATCGTGAGATCAAACTCTAAATGAGCACTATGCTCTGATACCAATTGTTGGCCCAGATGGCAACCCAAGAGGGGGGGGTGAATTGGGTTCTTAAAAATTTAAGTCCTTTTTAACTTCAATAGATGTATTATCAATATATGCAAGAGAGATTAACTTAAAACAATATCCAAGCAATTAATAAAGAGATATAGAGTGAGAGAAAATGAACACGGCAAACACAAAAGTTTTATAGTGGTTCGGTGTATCCAACACCTACATCCACTCCCAAGGATCACTTGGGTCCACTATAATCACACCGATTACAGCTGAGTTGTTTTACAAGATCACAACTCTAACTTGTTGTTTTCACCGGGATCACAACGAACCCAGCTGGTTTTGCGGGCTTACCAGCACAAAACCCTACACGTTGTTTTGCGGGCTAACAACAAACCTAACTCGTTGTTTTCACGGGATCACAACGAACCCAACAAGCACTCCGGCTTGTAACGAGGTAAACCTACCTCCACTGATTCAATCCACTGATTGAACCAGTAACCAAGTGAAATCAAAGTATTTGTAACAAAATGCTCCTTCTTGAGCAGATATACAAATTTAAGAATAAATAAAAACTAGGGTTAGAAACGCCTGATGGTTTTCCGGATGATTGCAGCGATGGCTTTCTCCCTTTTCTCCTTGAAAAGTTGAATCGATGCCTCAGCAAGATTCCTCAATCGTTGAAAAGCTTTGGAGAATGTGTTGCCTCTTTTTGAACTTGGGAATGGCTGAAGATTTTGCACGTTGGATTGCTTTTTGCCTTCCTCTTGAGCTTTGAGAGTCGATTAAATGATGCACACGAATCTCTCTCTCAAATGCAAAGATTGAATCTCTCCTTGAATCAAATGATTCTACAATACTCTCAGTTTTCCCTTTTTTCTGATATTCAATAGGCTCTCTCTATTTTTCTCTCTTGCTCTTCTATGTTTTCTTTTCTATTTGAATCTGGCTCTTCTATTTATAGATCCTGAAAAGATATAGCCGTTAGACACAGTAAAATATAGCCGTTGATTCAAAATATTACCGTTGGTGCTGATGTGTCAACTCAAAAATTATCGCCCAGATTCCGTGGAGTCGGCTCGAGTACTGTGCGAGTCGGCTCGAACACGCGAATCCAGAAACGCACCAAAAAGTGAATCTTCAGGGGTCGACTCGCGAAAAGCTGGGAGTCGACTCTTGACTTTCAGGGGTCGACTCGCGAAGAGCTGGGAGTCGACTCGAGAGGCACTCAAAAATGAGTCTTTCTGCCGTCTGAGTCGAGTCGGCTCGCACAGTCCATGAGTCGGCTCGAGAAGGTTCAGGGTCGACTCTTGAAAACTCAAGTGTCGACTCGAGACAACATTAAAAATCAGATAACACAGGAGTCGACTCGGAAACTCTCGAGTCGGCTCGGGACTGATACAAAAATCAGAAAACATTCTGATTTGCTTTGAAAATCATCCCAACCAATTTTGAAATATAAATATGACTTGAATAATGTTGATTTAACAGTAATGCTCAATTTCAAAACATTTTCATTAATTCATTGATCTTTAAAAGAGTGGTATAGAAATCATTTTTGAATTCATAAGTATAGCTCACTGAAACATATATTCAATTGAAAAAAACTCATTACACATTAACAGTTCATAGTTTCCAATTTGAAATTGCTCATAGTAAGAATATTTCATTGATTGACTTAACATGTTCATAGCCTTTTAGAAAGTAAAGTAATGTCTTTTGGAAATCATCAAAATCAATAAGTTGGGGCAATTATGTTTCAATAATTTCTCAACATAAATCATGTCATCTACATATATGAATACAAACTACGTCAACAATCAAAATACGTATGGTCTAACGTGACAGTTTACCTCGTGCCAGATCTGCGTAACGTGTCGAGTCCCAAGCTTGTGAGTAGGGCCCTGCATCGAGCGATTTTGAGAATTTCGATCTGCCTCTTCCTGCATTCATTTTGGGTCGTGTTTATAAGTTTACACCGAATGTTTCATATGAATTTAACAAAAAAATAGGTTGAACTACTCACCCTTGCCTTCTCACTCGACCAGTACCGAACCAACTCAGGCCACTGTGCGGGGAGAATGCCCCTTGGGACTCGCTGAAGAAGGTCTGGGTCGTCCACATTCTTCTCCCAATGCTCTTTCTTTACCTTGTTCTTGTGGTCTTTCCATAACTTTCGACACTTCGCCAAGCAAACTGGATGAAAATCATCAGGACATGACCTCAAATTGTCCTGCATAGGACAAGAAATTTTAGTAGTCAAGGTGTACTAAATTGACACATCGTATAATAACGTTGAAGCTAAGATAGAACTCAGCGGCTTACCTTAACCTCCCCCCAGAGTCGATCTATCGTATCCTGAGGAAAAGCAGTCCAATCGAGCATAGTCAGGGGAAATCTATGTGGGTCTCGAACCATATGCCCCAACTGGCTGATAAACTGGCGAGCCCCTTCTCCAACTGGATGAAATGTGTCGTCAAATTGCACATCATAACGGGTACCAGCATTCCATGAAGGAATCCCTCTAGCTGGGCCCCTACCCCTACTGGAAGATGAACTCATCGTAGTAGAAGCTATAAACAATAAACTTATTAGTTAAATAAAACTAAAATTATTTTATATAATTGTTAAACATAAAAATAAAATTATACCAGTATGTGTGGAGGTCGATGCACCAACTGTAGATGGAGAAGGCCCTGCTGGCATGGACTGGAGAGATCTAAATCGTGCCGGTGCAGGTATCTGCAGATCATGGTCCGTAGGCATCCGTCGACTAGGGTCCCTCGTCGGCGAACGAGCCTGGCTATGATGTAAAAACTCGTCCATCGTGTGTGGACGCTCTCTCCTCTTATGTCCAGACATATCTTTTTAACGTATCATAAGATAAATAAATTGCAAGTAATAACTAAAACCATTAGTAAACAAAAAGTCAAACATATTCTTAAGCAAAATTGAGAAGAAAATAAGAACAGTTCACTGGTCATGCAAGTCGATAGTATCTCCTTCAACGGTCTCTCTAACCCAGTTGACATCCTCATCACGTTGAAATATTACATTTTGGTCAAGAACTTGCTTAGCAAATGCATCAATATCTGGCTCATTATCTTCAATTTGATACACCCCCCTCCTTGACATTTTAACTGCAACTTGCCAGTTAGGATCCATGGGATCCATAACATAGTAAACTTGCTCAGCTTGCCTGGCCAATATGTAGGGTTCATTACTTACTCGCTCATCTCGATATAACAAATTGTTGAAATTTACCAACGTAAATTGATACTTGTCAACTTTAGTCCCACAGATTGGATCGACCCAGTCACACTTGAATAACAAAAATTTTAATCTGTGACTGTATATAACTTCAATGATATCTTTCAACTGGCCATAATAATAACCTGCATCGACAGAAGGACACCCTAGACCACTATTTTGTGTTGCTCGTTTCTCATCTACTTCTTTGATGCGAAATCGAAACCCATTGACATCACAAGTTGTGTAACGTCGTGCCGTTATAAACGGACCATCAGCCAGTTAGTTCATTTCATCAGTCAAAGTACCTTCACTTGCTCGTCGTAAATTGTACACCTACAAAATTAAAGTAATCATTGAATAAAGCTATGTAAAACTAATATGATAAGAACAAATTGAAGCACATACAACCATATGTACATATATAACCATATCTATACATACATAATTCTTGAACCAATCGTGAAATGATTGAAAATGGGGCTGCTGAATTTGATTATCTGTCGCACGAGGCATGTCCCGTTTGAGCTCATCAATGTGTGTCCTATAATGCATAACAATATGTGTTAATGACAAGCATGATTGAGTTAGACATAACACAAACAAGTTAAATATATGAATGAGCATTCACTTACTGAATCAATGCCATAACTGATGGAGTGTTAAACAACACGTATCGATGAGCTTGAATCCAGTCGATGTTATCTAGATCAAATGCTGTTCCCTCCCCAATAGGACCATCATTAATACGTAAGGGCCTATCAAGTTTAGTTTCAACATCATTAAGATATGCAGCACAAAAATTAGTACACTCTTCCATTAAATAACCCTTGGCTATTGATGCCTCTGGACGAGCTCTGTTACGCACATACCTTTTTAACGTATTTAGGTACCTCTCAATAGGATACATCCACCGAAATTGGACAGGACCACCAAGCAATGCTTCACCTGTTAAATGTATGGTCAAGTGAACCATTACATCGAAGAATGAAGGTGGAAAGAGTTTCTCCAGATGACACAGTGTTAGCGCAATCCTATCCTGGAGACTTTTCAAATCATTTGTGCGATGGACTCTTGAACACAGTTGTCTGAAGAAGCTACTCACCTCAATCAAGGGCTCAACAACATTCTTAGGTAAACAATTTCGGATTGCAATAGGAATTAATTGTTGAATGAGAATGTGATTGTCATGACTCTTCAAACCTTGTAAAGTCCTTTCTTTCATATTCACACGCTTAGAAATATTAGAACAATAGCCGTCAGCACCTTAACCCCTTTCAAAATGGAAAGAAATGCCTCCTTCTCATCTTTACTCATCGTGTACTGTGCAGGAGGCATGTATGCCTTGTTAGACTCTGTCAACTGTAAGTGTAGTGGTTTCCGCAAGCCCATTTCCTGCAAATCACGATGTGTATTGGCACTATCTTTGGACTTTCCCTTAACACCGAGAAGGGTCCATAATATATTATCACATTTTTCTCAATGTGCATAACATTCAAGTTGTGCCTCAGTAAATTGTCTTTCCAGTATGGTAACTCGTAAAAAATACTTTTCTTCTTCCAGTTATGACTGCGCCTTCTGTTCGCACCAGGAATAGCAGGCAATGGAGGGGATAACAGATCTTGGAAATCATATACTGTGCATATTTGCTCTTGTTCAAGTTGTGATAACAAATCAACCCCAGTCATTATTTATGGTGTTGGACCATATTCTCGAGTGCCATCGAATGACAGTTTATCCCTTCTGAACCTATGCAATGGAGGTAAAAAATGTTTGTGACATGTGTAAGCCCACTTTTTGCCATGTTTTAGTTAGGTTGACTTTTTACTCTGATTGCAACAAGGACAGGCAAATTCCCCCTTCGTGCTCCAACCTGACAAATTCGCATATGCCGGGAAGTCATTGATTGTCCATAATAATGCAGCGCGAAATTTAAACATTTCATTTCCTTCAGAATCAAAAGTCATCACACCTTCAGCCCATAATTCATTCAACTCGTCAATTAAAGGCTGCATATACACGTCAATTTTATCCCTAGGGCCCCTTGGTCCGTCAATAAGAGTGGATAGGATCAGAAAAGGTTGCTTCATACATAACCAAGGAGGAAGATTGTACGGAACCAACACCACTGGCCATGTACTATGAGTTGCCCCGGTCATGGACCTGAAGGGGCTAAAACCATCTGCAGCCAACCCAAGCCGCACACTACGACTATCCAAGGCAAAGTCGGGTTGTTTCTTGTCAAAATCCTTCCATGCCGGGGAGTCCACTGGGTGGGTTAACTTTTCATCCTCCCTACCATGCTCTGCATGCCATCGCATCAATTTAGAAATTTTAGATGACATAAAAAGCCTCTTTAGCCTTGGCTTGAGTGGAAAATATCGCATATGCTTTACAGCGACAAGCTTCCCACGATTTGAAACACTTCGCGAATTACTCTGATGATTCTGACCAACCCCATCATCCTTCCACCTTGAAGTTTTATACACAATACACGTATCGAGGTCGGCATTCTCATTTCTAAACAACATACAATTGTTTGGGCATGCATCGAAAGTCTCATATGTGAAGCCTAAGTTTTCAGTTAACTTGCGAGCATGGTAGTAGGACTCAACTAGCTTTGCACCGAATGGGAGCACTTTGTGCAATAGCTGGAGCAGCATGTCGAAGGACGTGTTCGTCCACTGATTCAAAGCCTTCAAGTGTAACAACTCGACAATAAAAGATAATTTACTAAAATTCGTACATCCAGGATACAATTCGATCTGCGCATCATCCAGAATTTTAAAATACCTTAATGCTTCTTCATCTGCACCCGAGCGAGGATTACTCCCACCCACCGTATCAGTCTCACAACAACTGTCTTCGGGTGCTAACCCGCATGCAATATCATTTAGCATCACGATCATCGGATCAACTGTCGTAACATCGACCTCCATCTCAACTCTTTCCTCTCTGCAATAAGGAACATAATCTTCCCCATGTCTAGTCCAATTCTTGTAATTCTTCAAAAACCCATTTAGAATCAAATGCTCTCGTACAATATCTCGTATGTAGTAATAACGGTTCGCACATTTTCTACAGGGACAACTGATGTGCTCACTATCAAATCCATTGGTGAAGGCAATGAACTGCTTAATCCCCTCTATATATTCCGTAGACGTCCTATTTGGCAAATCAATCCAACTCTTATCCATGTCGCTAAGTATTTCTATGAAAGTATGAATAACTTGCTAGGCAATGCACGGACAAATAACTTGCTAGGCAATGCACGACAAATAAATTAAAAAAAATGAAGATTAGTTTAAAACTTCCACCGATTAGAGTCTACCTCACTAGCTTCACTTGACCTCCTGTGTTCTGAAAAAAGAGGGATTAAATTCAAAATTAAAATCAACAAAGAAAAGAGAATGAGTTTTTACAACATGAAGAAGTTATCAATTAGTGGTATAATATCAGACATGGATTTAAAATGCAGAAACAACACTGTATTCTCAGCGATGCAGTCATTGCATCGCTAATGCGTCGCAATAGCATGTTTAGTGATGCATTAGCAATGCATTTGGGCATCGCAATATTTTTTTTTTTCTTGTAGTGAGGGAAGCAGGACATACACATGAGTGGAGTAGGATATAGATACAAGTATCGTAAGTTTGAAACTCTAATGTTGATTGAAATTTGTACTCTGAAGTAACACTTAAATCTTTTGAAGTGCAGATCAGAAGCTCCAGCCAAAGCAGTATAAATGTAATAAAATCATTTAACTATATCAAAAAATAAGGCAACTACAGATCTTTCAATTTTTGGATATAATTACACATCAGCAGTTAAACCGGGCATATATATCTGCTGCTAATAAAACTCAAACTACTACTTAAATTTCATGAGAACATTTAATTGCATCAAATCAACTCTTACATTGTTATCATGAAAACTGGATACATGATTGTGGTAGTTTTGAATACTAAATGAAGTGAGACAACAACTTGCAATCATGGGAATAGCAAATTTTACAAGAAAAAGTATTCGATCTGCATCTAGAATCAGTCAATAAAATGAAAAATCAATCAAACAAAATGATGACATGGTACAGCTTGTGCTGCTATTATGCATCAAAATTCATCAGTAAGCAATCGCTTTTGCCTCACAAAGGTACAAAGCTCATTAGGGGTTGTAATATCAATTAATTACATACGACTTCATAAAAAGTATTGTATGTGACAAGAACCGTGGTGCAACTAATCTATTTGATCACGCATGCATGTTGAAGAATCACGAAGCAATAACCAATGTGATATCAAACAATGAAATGGCAGGCATTGGAAAAAAGGATTTAAAAACCATGGTTGGTGGGCCATGATGAGGCTTCTTAGCCCAGGGTTGAGACGTAACTGGTTATGAGTTGTGTTAAGTTAAAAGGAAAAGTTTAATAGAGTTTGTTATAAAATAAAAACTCATTGATCAAATTGAATTAAGTCTCCCATCTCTTGATATGATTTAACAGTCTATCATAGCTGTAATATATGCCTTTCAGGAGAATGATCTGCTATGCATTGAATATGCCTTACAGTATTTTATAACATAAGAATCTTGATTTTTCTTCATGATCTGAGATTCTGTTCCCTTTTGTTCAGACCTGCATAGATTGATATTGCATTCTTTGGTTCTCTAAAATTATTCTTGAAGAGTGCTATTTGATGACAGCCATAATGATTAGAATGCACATACGATCGAGCAATAGAAAGGTTGACAACTTCATAAGATGATTGTTTGGCTATAATTTATATCTCTAACAATAGTGTGTGTGTATATATATATATATATACCCACCTAAGAAACACTTCAGAAATAGTTGGCAGCTGTACTGAGCAACAGCACATGGGAGTCCACTGGAGCTTGAAAACCAGGTACTCATCCTGAATTATGGTGTAAAAAACTCATATGGCATGCAGAACAGTTGGGCATCAGATGCCAGTTTTGTTTCTTTGAAAATAAAAGAGCTGGCGTGGATACTGAGCAGCCAGGACTCTGGAGAATGGTGGAAATAGGAAGGCCCAGAGAGGCACTTTAACAATAATACTCCCAAGGAACTCTGGGAAAAGCTTGAAAAAGTTCTATGGTAACGGGCTGAGAGTTCCTTAAAAAAAGTTACAGATGCGTTAAAAGAATAAAACCAAAAGACTAGTTAGCACGTAATGGCTGCATGGAAAAACTAACAAGCATGCACCATCTATAGCAAAGATGAAAAAGATTTACTGTATCGAAAGATGATGTAGAAAGTATGCATCGAATGTATGGATTGATCACGAATACATACTCTCATGCAAACGATGTCTAACAAAATTCATTGGGCATATGTGTGGTGGCACGAATGCATGGCCAATCTGCTTGGCATGTTTGATATGTGTTTTTGTGTTCTGGGCCCAAAATGAAATGCGGTCAACAGCAAAGCAATGCTACTGATACCACGACCATCCATTCCTTCTAGATCACATTAGGACCTTCTTGATAGCTATGAAAATAACAATCATCAACCGACCCTTGATCAAAGGTTAACATCAATACCATTAGCAGCATCTTGGAGGTCAGAATTGGTATAGATAATTTAATAACATCACATTTTTCTCGGGCAATTAAAAAAAATTCCACCATCAAAGCCTCATATTAATAGTACAATGACCTTCTTAACTGATCGCTTGATTTTTTTTCTGATAGCCTTGAGAGAGATTCACTTCCAAAAATTTACATCACTATGTTTAAATTAGTAGAATTCTGGAAGACTATCTAATGGTGAAAACTATGCAGTGAAAACATAGAAGAAATCCCAGTACAAAGCAGTAAAAACCTGAGGTCCGTGCAAACACCATCCAAAGAGATGATGGATGCTGGACTACTAGTTTATTATTCATGTATTCAGCTGACAGAATTTGTTTAGTATGCTTATGTTCAATATTATGCAAGCTTGTGCATCTCTATTACATTACTCCACCCTTTTAAGATCAGGGCGCACAGCCATTTGTTTGAAAAATCTATTACATTTGTATTCTAATAATCGACAAAATTGCATACTTTTCATTCTTCTTGCATACATATCTTTATCATGTTCAATTTACCACTGGATTTGCTGACTCCCTGCATCACCTGCTAAATAAGTTCTATTGATAATATCACGTAGCTTTCCAAATTAATGAGAAACTGGAATGTTCTTGTTTCTCTTTTTTTCTAAATTTCTCCATTTTTTAAAGCAAAAGAAGGATCTTAATGATCAGCCTTTTTAACACGAAACAAAAAATATCACCCTGAATCTTGATTAAGTGACAAATTCATGGAGACCAAAATGCCACAAGTCCGAACTAGAACATCTTTTGCAAAAAATGAACAATGAACTCTGGGAGCATTTTAAGATGAAATGTGATATATGAAATTCTATCAACTACAATGGATCTATCAAACTCACCGGCCATTGACAAAAATTAGGAAAAAAGGAAATGATGATAGAAATCTCATCAAATTAAACTGAACTCTGTGCCAGGATGATCAACAATGATTGCTACTATACCAATATCTCAGCACTTATCAAAGACTATAAGAGACTTTCTAACTCTGATTTCCTCCACAAAATCACATGCAAACATTGAATGAACCTAGAAAAGTCATGTAATAAGGATCATCATTAACAAGAAAAGTCTTCAGCGGAGAGGAGCAAAACAAACAAAATCTTCAGCGGAAAAGGGAGGCCCTCGAAAACCACTAACAAAATCTTCTAAAAGGAGAGCAATAAAACCATAACAGGGAAAGGGAGCTTACCCGGATTTGTTTTTGCTTCTATGCGGTGGAGTTTTAAAGGTGGCGGGGGAGGGTTCCGGCGTCCGGGGGTTGACGGCGGAGAGGAGCTCGCGGGGGTCGACGGAGCTCGCGGGGGTTGTGGCGTGGGAGCGAGGGTTTCAGGAAGAAGATTAGGGCATCGACGGAATCCAGATGATTTAAAACAGTGGACAATCCCGATTTATTGCGAGTATTCGCGACCACCTTTAGCGACCGCCTCAAGCGGTCGCTAGGCATCGATGGAATCCAGACGGACAATCCCGATTTATTCGAGTTTTCGCGACTACCTTTAGCGACCGCCTCAAGCGGTCGCTAAAGATGGCTTCTGCGACAGCCCCTGGGCGGTCGCTCGATTTTTTCTGCGTCAATACCCCAGCCTCTAGTAGTGACGGTTACAGTCCAGGAAGGCTAAGTGCTACAAGTGTGGTGAGGTAGGACATTTTAAAAGGGACTGTCCTAAGTGAAAAAAGGGAGAATCTGAGTCTGTGAGTACAATTGTAGGATAGGAGGTGGAGGATGATCTCTTGGTGGTATCAGATGGTCACAGTCACAGTACAGAGATGTGGACCTTGGATTCAGCTGGGGTACCTGGAGCAGACTGGATACAGCTTTAGCAGTCATGCCAGGGGTAAAGTTCTAAACATCTCCAATGGAGCTATGGTGGTGATGAGAGGGAGAAGGCTGGAGAACAACCTATACAGGTTGAAGGGCTCTGTGGTGATAGGGAAATCTGAGGCAGCAGCTGTGGAACAGGATCCTCGGGATGTGTACAGGATGTGGCATTACCGCCTAGGCCACATAGGAGACAGGAGGATGAAAGAACTGAGCAAGAGAGGACTACTTCCGGACCTGAGTGGTGGAGTCATGGAGATCTCTGAGCTAAGTCAGATGGGGAAGCAGAGGAATGTGCAGTTCTTGGTCTGCACAGCTAGGAGTGCAGAACCCCTGGAGTTAGTACACATGGATGTCTAGGGACCAACCCCGGTTTCTGCAAGGAATGGGGCCAGATACTTCTTTACCTTGATAGATGATTTAAGGAAAGCAATGGATCTACTTCATGAAGGAGAAATCAGAGGTCTTCACCAAGTTTAGAATCTGGAAGGCTGAGGTGGAGGAGCAGGGTAGGAATGTGAAGTGTCTGAGGTCAGATAATGGCGGGGAATACACCAGCAGAGAGTTCTAGAGATTTTATGAGGAGTGGGGCATCAAAAGGCACTTCTCGGTAATGGGAACTTCTCAACAGGAAGGGGTGGCTGAGAGAATGAACAGAACACTATTGAAAAAAGCAAGGTGATTGAGGTTGCAGGCAGGGCTTCCAAAGATGTTATGGGTTAACGCAGTAGGTGCAGCTAACTACTTGGTCAATCGGTCACCGCACACCAGGTTGGATGGAGGCATTCCAGAGGAGATATGGTCTGGATGGAAGGCAAACCTGAACCATCTTAGGGTGCCTCAATCACCTTGCTTTTTTCAATAGTGTTCTGTTCATTCTCTCAGCCATCCCTTCCTGTTGAGAAGTTCCCATTACCGAGAAGTGCCTTTTGATGCCCCACTCCTCACAAAATCTCTAGAACTCTCTGCTGGTGTATTCCCCGCCACTGTCTGACCTCAGACACTTCACATTCCTACCCTGCTCCTCCACCTCAGCCTTCCAGATTCTAAAGATGTTATGGGTTAACGCAGTAGGTGCAGCTAACTACTTGGTCAATCGGTCACCGTACACCAGGTTGGATGGAGGCATTCCAGAGGAGATATGGTCTGGATGGAAGGCAAACCTGAACCATCTTAGGGTGTTTGGATGCACGGCATATGTGCATGTTGGTGCTGGAGAGCGGAGTAAGTTGATGCCAGGCCTAAGAAGATGGTGTTCCTGGGCTACCCGCATGGAATCAAGTGGTATCAATTGTGGGATCCCTTGGAGAAGAAGGTTTTCATCAGTAGAGATGTGACCTTCGATGAGAGCTCGATTCTCCATAACAGAGATGGTACAAATGCACAGCAGGGACTACAGAAGGTGGAACACGGTAACACTAGTCAGATAACCTCCTACACAGTCGACCATTTGCTAGTGGACCAAGAGGATTTAAGATTCAGGTGGAGAGGACTGACAAAGGGGTAAGAAGCTAGGAAGTTCAACAGGATGCAGCTGGGCAGGGGATTGATACTGGGATCGCACTGCACAGGCCCAAGAGAAACGTGCAACCACCAGTTCAATACGGCTTCGAGGATTTGGTGTCATATGCCTTAGTGACAGCGAATGAAGACCCTTACACCTATCAGGAGGCTGTGGAGAGCCAGAACAGCCAGGATAAAGATAGGTGGGTCCAGACTATAGAAGGAGATGCAGGCTATGGCAGAGGAGATGCAGGGACTATCAACGCAAGAAAGGGCCTTCAAAGCAAGGAGGTATCAGGTACAAGGAAGGATTAGTGGCCAGAGGATACTTTTGGAGGGAAGGCTTCGACTACAGAGAGCAGGTAGGAAAAGATGGAGTGGAGCTGATGAAGGTACATGGAGAACCCAGCAATACATTGACCAAGGTTTTTTTTTTCACGAGACAGCTTTAGTAGGAATTAACTTTAGCAGGAATTGCAGTGAAAGCACCAAGGTGGAGATTGTTGGGCCTAGTGTGGTGCAATCAAAGCCCAAGGGGACTAACTTGTATTGGGATGGGTTTGAGTCCAAGGGTGGAGATTAAATCAAGTCATGGGTGTATACGGGCTTGGGGATTAGTTTAATCTCATTGGGTTAGTGGAGTTTTTGTTGAGTCTGGCCCTGATCCACTTTGTGGATGTATTTAAACTCTAGTTTTTAGGGTTTGAAGGAATAGAGGACATATTCTTTTCTCCCTGAAATCCTTTCTCTAATCATAGGGCGATAGCCTTATCTTCTCTTTTTCTTCCTTTCTCTCTCTTCCCTATCTTCTGTCTTGCTCACGTCCAACAACTGGACGAAGGACGCTAACTGGAAGAATTCCATGGGGCGCGTGGAGGCCAAGGCTTCCGTGTTCTGTGAGAGCGTGAAGGAAGGAAGCCTCATACAGGAGAAGAAACAGCATAAGAAGACAAGGAGGCTTCCGCTCGGCTTGGTTCGTGAGAAGACGTGGTGCGTTCTCTTTTGCTGTTCTCTCTAAGAGAACGCACGGATGCACGGAAGGCTATCTCACGAAAGGCTATTCTCTGGAGGGAAGAGAATGCATTGAAGTAGGAGTTAAGGAGGAATTAATTCGTCATGGGCTTTAAAGAAGAAAGGAGGCGCGTGGAGGCCAAGGCTTCCGTGTTCTGTGAGAGCGTGAAAGAAGGAAGCCTCATACAGGAGAAGAAACAGCGGCTTCGTCTTCGTTTGATAAGAAGACAAGGAGGCTTCTGCTCGGCTTGGTTTGTGAGAAGACGTGGTGCCTCTTTTGCTGTTCTCTCCAAGATAACGCACGGATGCACGGAAGGCTATGCTCTGGAGGGAAGAGAATGCATTGAAGTAGGAGTTAAGGAGGAATTAATTCGTCATGGGCTTTAAAGAAGAAAGGAGGCCTGAAGGAAGGAAGCCTCATAAAGGAGAAGGAGAACAGCGGCTTCGTCTTCGTTTGATAAGAAGACAAGGAGGATTCCGCTCCGCTTGGTTCGTGAGAAGACGTGGTGCCTCTTTTGTTGGAATTAATTTGTAATAAATGAGTGTGGAAGTCTAAGTGTCTTTTGTATTTTCTATGTGACATTAATGAGTGTGAAAGTCTAAGAGATATCTAGAAGAATGAAGAGTAAGAGTCACATGGGAAGACTGGTTACATTATGATGTATTTATGAGAGAAGCTCAATAGGCACTTTCTATGTCTATAAATAGGTCAATATGTATTGAGTTTAAGGGAGTGGGAAAAGTTTATGAAATGAGATTCTAAATGCTATTACTCCCACTCCAAGCATTTCCTCTTGAGCATTATCCAAGTACCTATCTATCAAAGTTTTATTTTAATCATACAATTGGTATCAGAGCATTAGCCAAAGATAGTTTTATTTTTTCTTCCAACAAGTGGTATCAGAGCTTCTTGTGTGCTGATGCAGGGCGATATTCAAAACGCCTGCAACTCAAGAACGATCTAATCTGCGAGAAAAGAATTCGTCCAGGTTTGGTTTGAATCTTGACAAGAAAAGGGGAAAACTTCGAATTTTGATCACTCACAATCCGAAATTTAAAGGAAAAGCAATTGAATTTTCAATTCAATTGTTTTGAATCAGAAAAAAGAAAACATTCATCTCCATTCAAGAGAAAAAAAAAAGGAAATCTAAAACAGCGTCTTTCTTCTCTGCCTCTGACGGCCGCCCAAAACCAACTTAAATAAGAGAGAAAACCCTAACATCATAAGTTCAGAAAAATTACAACTATGCCATTAAAACGAAAATAGGCCCAAAACTCCTATCAAACGAGCCCGGATGGCCAAAATCCACAGCAGCTCATGGCCAAAGGCAATGACTTTGAATCATCAGCCCGTTTCCATGTGACCAGCCAAGTTTGGGCCCAATCCGACACAGAAAATTTTAAGCCCGTTTGTTCTGCAACCTCTTGGACCTTCGTAGATTATCTGGTGTAGTCTTCCCTGACGTGGCCTGCTGACTCTGGGATGCTGGTACAGGAACATCCAAGGACTGGTTCGACTGACCCAAACTCTGGTCCAAAGTGATGTCCTCATCACTCTCCCTTCCTCTGAAAAGCTTGACCTCAAGCTCGCATTCTCCCTGCATAAGGGGTCAGATGCCGAATGTTGAACACATCCGAAATAAAGACATCATCTGGTAACTCAACCCGATAGGCATTGTCACCAAATTTCTCCAATACCTGGCATGGACCTATCTTCTTCGGCTTGAGCTTCGTTAAAGCTCCCTTTGGATACCGCTCCCTCGGTAAGTAAACCCATACCAAATCGCCCACTTCAAAGGACTGTTGCCGACGCTGCTGATCAGCTTTCGCCTTGTATTTGGCGTAAGTCTGCTCCAATTTGGCTCTAACAGTCGCATGTATCTCCTGCAAGTCAGACACTCTATCTTCAACCTTCTGACTCATCTTCTCTGGCGACTCAACTGGCAGAACATCCAAAGGACCTCTTGGCAAGAACCCAAACAGTATCTGAAACGGAGCAAACCCTGTAGAACGGTTCACTGAAGAGTTGAACTCAAACTCAATCTTCGGCAAACACAAATCCCAGCTCCTGAATTCATGCACATTTGCCCGCAACAGATTACCCAAGCTACGGTTGACAACTTCAGTCTGTCCATCCGTCTGAGGATGATAAGGACTGCTGAATTTCAACTTTGTGCCCAACTTCTTCCACAACTCTCGCCAGAAGTGTCCCATAAACTTGCTGTCCCTGTCTGACACTATGGATGCCGGTATACCAAAATGTCGAACCACTGAAGCAAAATATAAGTCAGCAACCTTTGACGCATCAAAAGTGGTTTTGCATGGCAAGAAACACGCCACCTTACTGAACCGATCCACAATCACCATAATCGAATCCAGTCCCCTTGCTGTCCGTGGCAATCCTACAACAAAGTCCATAGAAACATCTCGCCATGGTGCCTCTGGGATAGGTAAAGGCGTGTACATACCTTGGTTCGTGTCTGTCCCCTTCGACTCTTGACACAACCTGCACCTCTTCACAAAAGCCTTGACATCTCGGTCAAGACCATGCCAATAAACCGCTGCCGAATCAACCAGGCTGTTTTATCCCTTCCAAAGTGACCCTGGTTATGCAGTTCCTGGATGATCAACACACGAAGAGACGTATCAGGAACACATAAGCAGTTACCTCGAAACAAATATCCATCATGGAGAACGAAATCAGTTCGCTCCCCTGCCTCAATTTTGGCCAAAATCTCCTTGAAGTGCTCATCCACACGAATGTCCTCCCTTACAATGTTTATCATGTCCTCCACTTGTCTCCTATGCACCATCACTAGATCTTCCTCCTCCTTCAAAAGGGCATTCAAGTCATCATCTGAATGCGAACCATTCACATCTACATCAAGCACATGTTTCCGCTTCATTTGGGAATCAGCTTTCCTCACCCTATCCTCCAAAGGTGAAGCAGAGTATGCATCTGCCTTTCCTTTCTTCCAAGATGGTCTGCCTTGCTCATATACCTCCGCAGAGTAATCATACTGCACTGCAGCAGTGGAACCCTTAGTCTGCTCCCTGATGTAGCTAGCATACGTAGAAGCAACATTCCCCTCTTCTCTAATACTGGGGGCACGATCTATGTTGTAAGACAGATAGGTCTCTTTCTCAATTTGTCTGGACCAATCAAATCTGTGCACTTCATTGACGGTGTCAATGTTATTACCCTCAGGGCTGGAGAAAGCAGGTAGAGTAGAAGACAAGGTTGCAGCAGTTGATTCTCTTAAATTGGTTGCTGACAGAAGTTCCTTCCTGGTATTTCCTTTTGAGAGGCTCTTCACCCTATCAGCATATCTCAATGTATTCAGAGTGTGTTCACAAGAACCAGAATTTGGAGAGATGCATGAAATCATAACAGTGCGGGAGTCTCCAATGAATGAATCCCTCAGCACTTCAGTCAATTTACTCCCTCTAAAAGGAATATGACTTTGGTCATTGTCAAGAGCTCTTATACACTCTTTCAAAGCAAGCAAACTTTTGTTGATCTCAGCACCTTCTATTCTTGTCTGCTTATCATTATCAGTAGTATCTGCACCGCGCTCACTGCCAGCAAGGTCAATGAAGGATATCTTGCCAATTACTCGAGCAGGTCTTGATTCACTACCATCCGCTGACCTCTTAATAACAAGCTGAAGTATGGCATGAGAGCGAGAGGATTCCTCATTCACACCAGTTGTGCCTGTACTCCTAGTTGCATCTCCTTTCTCAATAAGTTCCCTGACCGCACCAACGTTTGACACTCTGAACTCTTGCAAACCAACAATGCAGATTTGCTGTTTGCCATCCTCTCTCATGCAAAGCTTCCTCCTGTCATTTAGCAGATCAAAAAGCTTCCCTCCATAAATCTCAAAGAAACTGACAAACAATTGAAAACCTTGATTCTGGTATGTGTGGTGCATTAGTCTCAGAATATCTTGAGATGCCTTAAGAGGTAAGGGTTGCATAGTGTATGTCTTACGGCTACCAGTTTGCCCATAGGCAAAACATGTTGCCTTTGTACGCTGAAAGATAGCAGGGATAATTGGCTCCACAGTTTCACGATATACTTCATCATTCGAAACATCCTCATCCAGCACAGCATCAAACACAAATTCATGCTTCTCAACATATTCTGTTAAGTCAACCTTAAGTTTAGTCTCACGAACAGTAAGAGAGTTTAAATTTTGCTCGATTGTGATGATGTCTTCCTCTTTCTTTGTTATCTCCTTTTTGTTTAGCGGCCTTTTGCGCACCACGACTTTGATCTTGGCAGCAGAACCCGACTTCTCTTTATCAACTGAAAAACTTTTCAAGATATTGTTTTCCGGTACAATCCGAGACTTATTCATCTGTTTGCTTGCAGACAAGCTTGGTTCTGGATCATCAAAACTTCTGCCCCGAGCATAGCGAAACAGATCGGCACTGTCATAAATCCCAGGAACTGGCGTTTCAGGGAGAAGCTCTGCGTCGAAGGAGTGGACATCCAAGATCCCAGGACTGAGCTGACTAGGCGACACATCATCCCCGTCCTTCCTCATGCTGGAAGACCGAGAGCTCAAGGGCGGCGTCGAGGGCTCCATCGAGAACAAGAACTCCTCGCTCATGCCCCTGTACATACTCCGTAGCATCCTCGAGTGTTCCACCTGCTGTAATGAAGAGAAGCTGGAGGACTGGAGGTGCTGGAGGCCAGCGGACTGGAGCCGCTTGTTGCTACCACCGCCGCCTCCGGAGGCGGCAGACTCAAGGAGGAAGTGGTCCGACGAGTACCGCCGCTGGTGGTGGCCGGATCGCTGCATGTGCCTTGGAAGTCCAACATCAGGCCTCTGTTGCCCTCTTCGAATTGGTGGTGCCTTCAGATTTTTGAAACCCCTCTCCCTACCTTCATCAATTTCATCACGCTTCTCCACGCGAAGGGTTGGGCACGATTCTGCACCTCCAGCCGCGCCATCATTGCCTGCATGGTTTGCATCATCTGTTGCATCACCTGGTGCTGGTCTCGCATGGCGTCTTGCATAGCATCTCTCACGGCGTCTCTCAGGGATTGATCATTGTTCTTCTGCTCCATTGGATCAAATTTCAGTTAGGGTTGATATTTGGGTTTGGAAGGAATAGATCAAGATGGTAATGGAAGGAATGGATCAAGGCGGTAATGGAAGGAATGGATCAAGGCTCTGATACCAAGTTGATGCAGGGCGATATTCAAACGCCTGCAACTCAAGAACGATCTAATCTGCGAGAAAGAATTCGTCCAGGTTGGTTTGAATCTGACAAGAAAAGGGAAAAACTTCGAATTTTGATCACTCACAATCCGAAATTTAAAGGAAAAGCAATTGAATTTTCAATTCAATTGTTTTGAATCAGAAAAAAGAAACATTCATCTCCATTCAAGAGAAAAAAAAAAGGAAATCTAAACAGCGTCTTTCTTCTCTGCCTCTGACGGCCGCCCAAACCAACTTAAATAAGAGAGAAAACCCTAACATCATAAGTTCAGAAAAATTACAACTATGCCATTAAAAACGAAAATAGGCCCAAAACTCCTATCAAACGAGCCCGGATGGCCAAAATCCACAGCAGCTCATGGCCAAAGGCAATGACTTTGAATCATCAGCCCGTTTCCATGTGACCAGCCAAGTTTGGGCCCAATCCGACACAGAAAATTTTAAGCCCGTTTGTTCTGCAACCTCTTGGACCTTCGTAGATTATCTGGTGTAGTCTTCCCTGACGTGGCCTGCTGACTCTGGGATGCTGGTACAGGAACATCCAAGGACTGGTTCGACTGACCCAAACTCTGGTCCAAAGTGATGTCCTCATCACCACCTTGTTTCCAACAATTGGTATCAGAGCAAGGTTAATCCCACAAAAAAAAAGTGGCATGAAGTAGAGAGCTACAGAGCCAAGGAGCCAAAGAGCCAGGTCGATCCCACAAAAAAAAAAAAGTGGCGTGAAGCAGAGAGCCAGAGAGCCAAAGAGCCTGGTAGATCCTGAAGCAAACAACAGAGCCAAAGAGTCAAGGAGCAGTTGCAGAGCTAGAGAAAGCTCCGAGTGCAGAAGGTGCTCGTACAAGAGTTGCTCGTGAAGCCGTGATCTATATCCTCCAGCAAGGTGATAAGTCTCCGGATCAAAAGGAATCCGTTGAGAAGTGTGCAAGTCCAAGATAAGAGGGACTTTGCAAAAGGAAAGAAGACAAGAGTGGTCTTCAGAGGTTGTGCAAAATGGAGGATGAGAAGGTAATAGTTGTGGTTGCGCCATATAAGGTAATGCTCAAAGAAATGCTTGAAAAACTAAATTTTTCTCCTGCAAGGTATAAAAGTGAAAAGTTTGGACCAGATCATTCTTCAAGTTTCGTGGCAACAGTTATTTTTGAAGATATAAGTGAAAGTTTTATGATCGATGGTCATGTTACTTTGTCAAAGAAGGAAGCAGAAAATACTGCAGCATTACAAGCAATTATCTATTTGAAAAATACTTATAATATTATTGTGAAAGATGTGCATTTTCAGGAAATTGAAGCTGTCAAGCTATCAATGCAAAATATGCATGAAGCCTATGAAGAGTTGAAGAACAAATATGAAGATGTAATGAAAGAATTACATGAGTTGAAGCAGACAATAAAAAAAAGAGTTATCATAGAAGATGAAGAAGAGTGATTGAAGTAGATACAAGATATCCACATCATACATCAAAGAGAAGAGCATGTGCCATAAGAGATTTTCCTCCTGGTTGCAGTTCAAATCAGTAATTGAAAAAAATTACAAATTAAGGGGAGATGTTGAAATTAATTTGTAATAAATGAGTGTGGAAGTCTAAGTGTCTTTTGTATTTTCTATGTGACATTAATGAATGTGGAAGTCTAAGAGATATCTAGAAGAATGAAGAGTCAGTTATGAAAACGAAGAGACATTATGATGTATTTATGAGAGAAGCTCAATAGGCATTTTCTATGTCTATAAATAGGTCAATATGTATTGAGTTTAAGGGAGTAGGAAAAGTTTATGAAATGAGATTCTAAATGCTATTACTCCCACTCCAAGCATTTCCTCTTGAACATTATCCAAGTACCTATCTATCAAAGTTTATTTTAATCCTACAATTGGTATCAGAGCATTAGCCAAAGATAGTTTTATTTTTCTTCCAACAAAGTGGTATCAGAGCTTCTTGTATGCCCACCTTGTTTCCAACACTTTTGCTGTTCTCTCCAAGAGAACGCACGGATGCACGGAAGGCTATTCTCTAGAGGGAAGAGAATCCATTGAAGTAGGAGTTAAGGAGGAATTAATTCGTCATGGCAGAGAATGCATTGAAGTAGGAGTTAAGGAGGAGTTAATTCGCTTTAAAGAAGAAAGGAGGAATTAATTCCAGCGCCAATAAAATCGCTT
This sequence comes from Calamus simplicifolius, assembly GCA_900491605.1. Taxonomy (NCBI): domain Eukaryota; kingdom Viridiplantae; phylum Streptophyta; class Magnoliopsida; order Arecales; family Arecaceae; genus Calamus; species Calamus simplicifolius. The sequence continues at coordinate 504,607 of UESW01004184.1, forward strand.
TTCAAGGAAAGGAGCTGTGGTGATTTAAACTCTGGTTATTGTTGGTAACAGGATTAGAAATCCTTGGTTCTTGTTCAACGGAGAATCTCATTACTCTTCATCAAGGACTAAACCCCAACAGTAGCCTCGTTAACCCCATGATCTCAAGCGGTAATTCTTCAATTTTGGTATATCTTAAATCAAGCAATTGGAGCTGCACCAGTGCTCCCACATGGTTCACGCTATTTAAAGAGAAACACTCTCTTAGAACGAGTGCTTTGAGGCAACCTAATTCAGAAATGGAGTGTGGAAGAGACTCAATCATTGTACGAGAGAGACCAAGCACAAGAAGATTCTTCATCTGGTTGAAAAATGATTGTGGGATAACTTGAAGATCATTTCCTTGGAGTAACAAGGTAGAGAGTTCGGTTGGCTTGGGCTCATCTGGCAAAAATGGTATATTGTTCTCCATGAGTGAGATCCTGTCCTTGCCTTCCCATATCTCCACTTCTGGGCATCGTTCATATCCCACACCTGCTTTTACTAAGAACCTACTGCCTTTTTTTTGTGCTTTCTGATGTGATTTTTATAGCCATATCCCGGATCATGTCGTGCATTTTCACGGTCTCTTCCCAGATATTATCTTTTTCTAGTAAACAAGAATCTGTAAGCTCTCTCAGAAAGTAGTGTCCCCTTCACTGAAGCATCTTGCAAGCTCTCAACCTTTTCTATGAACCCCTCCATAGTCCATAGTTCTATTAGATGATCTATGTTTATCGCATAATCTTCAGGAAATAGAGAGCAATACAGGAAGCAATTTTGAAGAGTATCACTTTCCAAATGATCGTAACCAAATTTCAGGGCAAGTAAACTTCACGTTCCATACCTTGAGCTCGAATTGGGAGTCCTTGAGCACTCGGAATGCATTTTCACATTTATGTCATTCTCCTTTCTCAATGCTCGGCCAACCACAATTATTGCCACTTGCAAACCATGGCACCCCTGACAGACTTGCTGTGCAGTGGGCTCGAGCCTGGGGGAGATCACACTACCGTACTTATCCTGAAACAATTCCCAAGCCTCCTCGGGAGGAAGAACCTTCACCACGATTTCTTCATCCGTCTCCATCTCATTGCAGACACCTGTCTCTGGTGGTTAAGGCAACTTTGCGGCCGCTGTGTTCTTCTGGTGTAGGAACTCTAGTTCACCCAAATCCACTCTGTTCCACACGTCATCCAAAATTAGAAGAAACTTTTTCGTCTTCAAAGCCACGAACAGTAGTCTTGAGGCCCGTCTTTCATCTTCCGCTATAAATTCAAGTTTATCTCCTTGCCAATGTCATTCCTTAGCTTCTTCATATTCCATTCTTTTGACAAAGTCACGAAAATGACGACATCAAAGTGCTGAGTCCCCCGAAGTAAGTTGTTGATATTCTTCATCAATCTAGTCTTTCCGACACCGGCCATGCCCCAAATGCCAATTTTTCTAGTCTTGGCATCCATGAGCCAATTCCACACCTTCTCCTGGACTTGGGCTGTTGATGTCTGTTTTCTGATGGTTGTGGTGGCCAACTCTTGCACGCTTTCTTGCAGGGGAAAAAGAGCAATTTCGCCGAAATTATTTTTAGCCCTCAGATCATGAACAACTTCGGTTGCCTTGACAATACGCTTTCCTAACTTGTAACGCAAGGGACAATCGAGGCACCACCTGTAGAAACCCTTCTTGTTCAAGCAGAATTCTTCTTCCATTGCTGCCGCATCCCTGATGATAGCATTCGCGCTGTCAAGCCAACCTAGAACTTCCCTCTTTGCAACCTTCCCCTCTTGCATGGCTCGATGGACCTCCATTTCTAAATCATGTTTTGAGCAAGACAATATAGATACTTGGTTTTGGAGATCATCCATGTTCCTTCCTATCTTACAAGCATAATTGACTCGATAAGCAATGGGATCCCAAAGGCAGGCGATGATTTCAGAAGCTAGTTGGGCAAGCTCCATGTTGGTTGCAACGGATGGAAGAGGATGAAGATCAGTCACCAAGTCTTTTCACACATCAGCTGGAGAGCAAGGGCGGTTCCCTGTCAATTTATTAATATTAATATAGTATACAAATATATAGAAGAGAAAGTAAAATAAAGATAAATTGAGAAGAGATTCATAAAGAGACAGAGAGAGAGGGAAGGAGAATGTAAAAAAAGTCATGGTTACGGTCCAGATGACTCATCAAGGATTGAAGTTAAAAGCTGTCACAGTGGAACGTGGCTCTGAGAGTTGTTTCAAGTAGATGAAGATGAGATCCGGATTGAAGACGCATAAAGCCTTAGGGCTAAGCATACGAATACTTTAGATTTCAGTGGCATGGAAACTTTTTAAACAATTTTATGGAATGGCCAAATCAAATCTTTACAGTTTAGGAATTTGTATGGGAAGTTGGCAGAGAAAATACTGTTGAGAATGAGCTTCCACACCAGCATATCTCCTACTCTGATCGGCCTAAGAGTGATGATGAGACTAAGTAGGGAGTCAAGTTGCTCAACATCAACCCTTGATAAAGGACCAAAGAACTTAATATTCCAGCCAAGAGAGCATTAATTTCATTGGAAAGCCAGCACTTTGGCCTGATGAGACTAAGTAGGGAGTCAAGTTGCTCAACATCATCCCTCGATGGACCAAAGAACTTAATATCTCAGCTAAGAGAGCACTAATTTCATTGGAAAACCAGCAATTTGGCCTGATAATGTTTTGGTGCAGATCACTATATAGGTAAGCTGGAAGTATTAGTGCTACCCAAGCATCTGTCCAAAACTTAATGTTTTGTCCATTCTCCAATCTAAATGAAGAGCAATTCCGGAAAATCTCTTAATTTCTACAAATGTCCCTCCATACCAATGACAGACTAACAGTGGATGGGTTCTATTAGCACAAGCGATTTCCTTGCTGCATGGAAATGGGAAAGATGAAAACTGGAGGCTTGGATATAGGCTTAACTAACCCAAAGTCAAGCATCAAGACTAAGCAAAATTATAGAAGCTAATTATTAGTACAACTTGCTAGTATATGACTTGCCGACCCTAAGCTTTTGTGGAGCAGAGATTCGCAAGGAGATTATCATGAACCCGTGAGGCGATAGGATTATGAGGTGGAGATTCGCGAGAAGAGCCTAGCCAAAAATTTTAAAAATAAAGTTGGATGAGGAAAAAATATATTAATAAATAAGATGTTTGAATTTTAGGTGTGATTTTTCATTGCTCTAAGATGGCCATCATAAAGAATCCATAGATGGGCAATAATTGAGGTGGAGAACGTATTTTCCACGTCCACCCTCGTCCCCTTTTGGGATTGCAACGGGTGAGGTGGATAATATGTTCTTTTCCTTGGCCACCTTCCATTTGGAATAGTAATAAATGCTGTAGAAAATATATTTCCTATCCCCATCCTCACTTCTACATCCATCCTTATCTTTATCTTTATTTTCGATATGAAATAATCCATCCTTACTCATATAGTTCCTTGTTCCTTATGATAAATCTCCAATCTTTCTCATTTTTTCAGGTTAATTTTATGCTTAATTTTATTGTAAAAAATCTCATTCGAAATCCAAAATCTATTAAAAAATATATAAAATACATATATTTAAAAGACTACATCCGATATTTAGAATATAATAAGGAGCTCAAATTTACATAATTGACTCAGCGAGTACTAAAAACCCAAATATGGGTGATGATATCAAGAACCAATCAAGCAAAGTCCATGTGGGTTGAAACTAGGGTGCAAATAGATCAGGTTGGGTTGGGACATACTTGATCCCAATCAAACTTGGTTTTATATTTAATTCTTGATTTTGAATCAGATCAATTTTAAATCCAATGAATCATTCGAGTTTATTTGATTCTAATCCAAAACATTACATTTGAATCAAGCATATAACATTTTTTATTACTAAAATCTAATAATTGATAATCAAATATAGATCCATTAAAAAATTTAAATAAGATTAAAAAGAATCAACTTATACTAAATTTTTATCCAAAAAATCTTAATTAAATGACTATCCTTAAGTTTATAAATTATAATATTTAAAATATTATTGATATACTTAAAGATATTATGAATAAAAACCACCAAAATATATAATAAAAATGTATATTTAGATATAATTAAAAAAAGGGGGGAATATCTAGTTTTTAAGATGAAAAGAAGAATTAATTTAAATTAGAGTTTATTCAATAAAATTAAAAAGAAAATGAGAGTAAAGGAAAATAAGATTTATATAATTAAGGTTTATGGATCGAGATAAATTGGGTCGAAATCAGTCAAATCAAAAATATAAGATTCAGATCCAATCCAAAATTTAGATTGGATCTAATTTTTAAATTTAATCTAACTCATAAGTTTCTAAATATGAATCGGGTTGAATCTAATCGAGTTAGGATCAGATTGAGTCACAGGTCGGTCCGACCCATTTGTAACCTTAACTGAAAGAGATAGAAGAAGATCAAAATTACTCAAGTCTACCCACACATTAACAGGAGAATAGGGCACAAATAGTTCTCTTGCTCCATGGAAATAGTAAAGGTAAAGAGAGAAAGAAATTTTTTTAGTACAATTTTAAAAAGAAAAACATAGCATTAAAACTAATTAAGATAGATCTATAATATTCACATCAGTACTACTGTCAGAGCAGAATATTTTGATTTTTTTATATCAATTATTTGATAGAACTTAAAGTAATTTTTTAGCATTTTCTAGTGAAGGAAATTATCCCTTAAACTATTGAAAGCACTCGGTCCGAACATTGACTCGGCCAAGGGCTCGGGTCATCGGATCACTGGTTCAACCATTGGGTCACCGGTTGAACCATCGATTCAATTATTTTAATATAAAATATATTTATATTAATAAAAATTAATTTTTAATAAAATAAACATATGAATACTAATTTTCATAATCTTCTTCTTTTCGAAAAAAATCTTTTTTGGTATCTTATTTAATATCTAAATTCGCTTACTTTTAATCTGCGTACCCATTTAGTCTGATTTAAATTTTTCTCAAAAAAAAAGAAAGATAATTAAAGAAAATTTTTATCCGAATTTTCTATATTTTCATCATTTTCTTTTTGTCTCTTCTTTCAAGTCTTGATTCCCATAAAATTTTCATATTTTCACCCTTTTTTCTTTTTTATTCTCCTCTCATCAATGCTCTTCTTTGCATGATTTTCTTTTTTTCTCAATAAAACTTGCGAGCATCCCAATGGAGAAAAAGTTACATAAACTCTCAAAATTTGAAACGACAAAGGCCAAAAAATTTGAAACTGCATTGATAAACCGTGACCCAGTTCAAACGGGCTGACCGGATTATTCCGGATCTCTTACATATCCGGTTTTATGTTAGAATCAGACCGGCTTGGCCTTCGATCCCGGTTCAACATGCCGGTCCGGTCCGGTTTTAATAACTATGATTGAAAGCAAAGTCTAAAAATTGTTAGAAGTCTAATTATTTGAATTAAAAATTAAACAAAAATTATACAGTAAAAGAAGTTAAGGAATTATGCTAATTAAAAATAAAAAATATTAAAATAAAAAATAAAATATATTTAAATCAAGGCATGTCTTAAAGAATAATTTTTGCCCCTTCATATAGAATATAGACCAATTATTTTTAAGGTACAATGCTTGGCTTAATTCAAGCCTCATTCTCCAAGCATGATCGCATTGAACTGTGATCCAATGGTTTAGAAACTTAAAAGGAAAAAAAAAAGCATTAAAACTTTGTAAAAAATAAAAGTAAAAAAAGTATTATTATTTAGGCTTTGAACCTAAAGCCTATTTAAAAACGTGGTCCAACGGTCATATAATCCTCAGACAACCCTGATCACACACTGGTTATACGTTAATATGCATGATAGGTAAGGTTTACAAAATTGTGCATTTTTTAAAAAAAATTATTTTCAAGTCATGTTGACTTAAATTTTATTTTTTAAAATTTAAAAATGATTTCTTTAAAGGGATGTTACCGTATTCCATGACAGTGTAAAGTTTGACTCCCATCATACCTTGATGCATTTAAATTCCTTTTATTTGTATCCAATATCCCAAACGATCAAAACTCGGATAAACATGGCATCTAAGCGCATTCTCAAAGATCTTTGAAAGCAAACTCTTCAAACGACCACGGCAGCATGATAATTTCTCCATTTGGGATGCCTTTATCTATGGGTAGAAAATAAACCAACTCTCTCTCTCTCTCTCTCTCTCTCTCATTTATTTATTCAATCTATAATCATTTTTTATATATTTTTAATATTATTTTAAAAACATTTTTATGATTAAGTTATTTTTTAATAGTATTTTAAAAACTAATTTTATGATTAAATTATTTTTTAATCAATTTACAGATGTAAAATAGGTTTTATACCTATAGTCATGTTTGCAACACAACAAAGTGGATGGTGACGTTGCAAAAACATCGCTTGTAGTGACGAACCTTTGCACAAAATAAAAAACCATCACTCTAAGTGACGGTTTCGCTTCATTTTTTTGAATTTTTTTTTCAACAAATATCAGCAAGACTATCAATTCGGAAATCATCAATTGGAAAGAAGATTAGGAAATCATAACTCTAATAAACGATTTCTCCTATTTTTCATAAATTTTGGCTAAAAAATGAAAGAAGGAAAATGCCAGGATGATTTCCTATTGCAACTTAAAAGCTCGAAGTTCCCTAGTTAGATGGGGAAATGGACTGATGATTTTAAGAAAAAATGTCATTCCAAGTGACAATTTCCCATCAATAAATACTTAAAAAATCAATGGTGCTCATCAGAGCCTTCTATGTTGGCTCGTTTTTCTTGACTATTGATTCATCGTGGCATATCATCTAGCTTATTTAGATCCACATATGGGTAGTAAAATCCAATGCTCCAATTGTCTCTTTAAGCTCATTTTATAGAAAATGCCAAGCTAGGCTATCATTGGCATATGGAATATAACTGTGACATGCCATGCCTGCCGTGCTACACCAAACATATCATGCTGTACCATACATGACCGTACCATGCTCTATCGATTGCCATGCCATATTAGTCATGCCGTATCATGCTACATATGACCATATTGTACTATGCTAACCATGTTGTGCTACACGTGACCATGCGATATTGTGCTAGCCATATTATGCCACACGTGATCGTGCGATGCCGTGCTGAAGATTACATTCGCTCAAGCTCTATAATCTCCTGCCTTACCAAAAAAGACTATAAATTTAGAAATAACTCTTATAAGATCATTATTATTTATGTTTTTTCTTCCATCATATCTTACTCATTCAACTAAAATTACTTGATTTCTCAGTTTCAAGGCCTCCACAAGGATGATTTCTTGAACAAAAATAGCAAAATTTGGAAAGTAATGGAAATCGCACAAAACTTAGTTTATCATCATATGATGCTTGCCATAAAGCCTGTTGCATATGTTGTAAGCATGAACATTGATAAAACTATGGATTACTTGAAAGAATTGATGCATGCATTGAATTATAATTATTCAAGAATACATCCAAAAGTTAGTAATATACTAAAATACAAAATATCAAATATGAAACATGAAGATCAAACAAAAAAATATACGTAACTATTAATTATATAAATCTAAAAATACATATATAAATGATGAATACATCTTCGTAGAAATATATAAATAGTAATTATATGCCGCATAACTGTGGTCTTCTCTTACACTCTAGCGCTATGCATCGACATATTTTTATAATCTGGAGCACATCCTCCTACAATAGTAGTGGTACTAGTGGTTGAGGGTGGTCGACTGCCTATAGCTTTTCTCGACCTCCATCGTACCACCATCTTCCATAATTGGCAAATGTAGATGGCTTGACATGCATATCCTCGTATGTTACTATCTTCTCTAACCTACATATGGTTCTTGCTGTGTTTGCAATGAGGATATGTAGGATGATACTTGTCTACAACTCCTAGCAAATTCAGATATCTGTCTTTCACCGTTGGATTTTGCAAGCATGTTTACATCTACTAGTACCACAAATAATTGTCGATGATTATCAATCATGCCCAACAGCACAGTATACAACTGCCAAATCTCAAGAAAGGCAAATGGCTAAAAATCAAAAACACTACAAATATATATCCTCCAAAGCCTGTCAGTCTACAAAGTCAATAAGAATTTAATTAAATGTATGCAATATTTCGTTTAGTGAGCCAATGCACACCTACTCCTAACAATGCTTCAGTGGGACTAATCTATGATTTGGTCGTATGACCATACCACTATATGTATGGGACATGATCATCCTGCTATCCTTAAGAAAGCTACCCCATGTGACCCTAGCCCCAAGATCATACGACAGTGCCTTGTTGGCAGCCGTACGCACGGGGACTTACCTCGTTCACGGCTACGCATGAAAACTATGAGCAGCGGCTGGATCATCGATCGTCGGGGCTACTAGAGTCCCCAATGAGTCCACACCCTGGCCGCGGTGCCGGAGAGGAAGAAGGCGGTGGGAGGAGAAGCTAGAGAGCAGGAGAAGAAAGAAGATCTCTGCTTCTCCTTCTCTGCTTCTTCTGCGTTTCATAAACTAGGGAGCCCATCTCCCTTTATTCTACTCATCAAGGGAACACCCCATTTAAGAGGTGGGTGGATGTCTCATCTGGTCGTTCACGGACGGGAACATGGCGCGACGTGGAACACGAAGGAAGAGGGCTGCAACATGTTCAGCCAAACAAGTTTCAGCCGCCCTGCCTTGTTTCAGCCGCCCTATAACAATCTCCCACTCGTCCACACAGGAGCTTACTCATAATGCCATCACCTCCCTCCTTTACAGTGCAATGGGGTGTGCGACCCAACAAAATTAACACAGTAAAAATGTTGCATTAGTTAATAAATAACTAACGCAGCACATAAACGATGCAATCCAATCTCGTTCGTGTATTAAAATTCGATCACATCGCAATCAAGCACTCTCAATCCCTTAAGGATTTACTCTGAGCAGTACTTAAAAAGACACTAGGTCAAATATCTATGTCCATAATCGTATGCAACTAATGCATCCCATGCTCACCTAGCTAATAAATATCGAAATGCTCTCTCAAAGTGAGCTCATGCAATGCACCATTTTGCAAACAAGCAATTGGAATGAATTGCTCTAACCCAAACACCCCATCACTTCATCCAACTGATGCCGCTCCATGATTTGATAATAAGGAAAAGCTTGCTGCACCACCTTCGATGCAGCAAGCATACACCGGCCACGCGAATTGACCGCCGCGCATACCGACGCACGTACCGAGCCCCAACGAGCCTTGTCACGCATTGCACATGCGGGCAGCCAATCCGCATATCAGTGCGCACTTGCTATACCGAAGGACGATGCAGCAAGACTTTTTTTAAAAATAAAAAAAGATTTAAATTCTCGTTAGCGGCCTTTACTCTAGCTTTGAGATCACCGAATAGTTGAGAACGATCGGAATGAAATTGACAATGGGCATGAGATACGCACTGTTGGCCGACTTATATAAGAATTGCACTATAAGCCTTATAATAAATCTTTTATAAGGAAATCTTCTCGTATTTACTTTAATGCAATCTTTTTTCCCCTCCCTATTGGACCTTCTTGATATATTTTATTTTGTTAAGTAAAATAAAATAAAATACTTATAAATCTTTTATAAGGAAATCTTCGATTTCTGAGAGTGAAAGCGGATCGTGAGATAAGATTGTCATTTTTGTATCCAAATTACTCCAAAATGAAACAAAAACCTACGGAAGACTAAACCCTATTTTTAGAAATAATAAATAGAAATCTAAATAGATCAAGGGGGATTTGAAGAACTCACGGTTTGGTAGTATCAATTTGAGGTGGATTTGAGGGTGAATCACTTCTTTCTCCTCGATTTTTGGGAGTCAAAGTGGGATCGTGATTGCCGTTTCATATCCAAAATTACCCCGAAATAAAAGAAAAAACTACGGAAGACTAAACCCTATTTTAGAAATGATAAACAAAAATCTAAATACATCAAGGGGATTTGAGGAACTCACAGTTTAGCAGTACCGATTTGAGATGGATTTGAGGGAGAATTAGCTTCTTTCTCCTCCGATTTCTGGAAGTGAAAGCGGGATAGTAAAATAAGATTGTCGTTTCTGTATCCAAAATTACCCCGAAATGAAAAAAATCATATGGAAGACTAAACTCTTATTTTAGAAATGATAAACAGAAATCTAAATAGATCAAGGGGGATTTGAGCAACTCACCGATTCTCCTTTCCACTTGTGTTGGATTTGAGGGAGAATTAGTAAAATGTCTAGGGATTTTGGGAGAGAAGGCGCATCGCGAGAGAAAGGACCGGACGAAAGCAGCACAACAAGAAAAATAAATGACAAAGAACGCAATCGGTGGGGGAAAAAGTGAAAGAATTAGCGATGCGTTGGACTGCATCGCTAATTAGACCAAAGTTATTCATTTCCTAAGATTTGGGACTTTTGAAGCACCTAAAATCCCGTACAAAGCCTCATGTTTAAAAGCATCAGCCTCATCACTGTGAACTTCGTGTGAGCTGAAAGTCCTTTAAGATTCGTATGATGATTTCATCCGCCTTGATCTCTGGCAAGCTCGCTGTTTTCACTGTTCTTACTTGAATGGACTATGGAGGGAACTGTTACCCGTTCCTACTGATCGGATCGACCTAATCATGGATGGATGCCTGGAAGAAGATCTGCGGATTCCTGGTTTATTTGGGTTTCTTCTTCCCCGACTCCAGCGGAAGTTGCAGAGCTGGAACTGAACTTCCCGAAGGTAATCCAAGTCCCCCGGCGGCCTTAGCAGAGGAGACTAGCAGCTGGGAGTAGCATGCTATCCTTGTGAGAAGTATCTAACGTTGGATTCCTTCGGACACCATTATCAGGGAATTTTGGAGAGCTGGGGTTTCCGACGAGGTAGGAGCTGTGTGCCTGGCTCACCGGTGTTATATATTCCGATTCTCAGAGCCTAATGACAAGGATTTGGTGTTGGGGAGTCCGTGGGTTGTCAACGGCCAACCAATAGCCACCATGGAATGGTCTTCGCAGTTTATTTCGGTGCCAGATTCGCTGTCCTCTGCCTTGCTTTGGGTCCGATTGCCCAATCTACCAATTGAATTCTGGAAGGATGAAATTCTAAGCTCTATACTTGCTCCAGCTGGCCTCTTCCACTTCACCGATCCATCAACAAAGGAGAAGCTGAGGGGAGGCTTCGCTCGGGCTTGTGTTCAGATTGATCTGGGTAGGCCACTGCATCCGGGAGTAAGGGTCTGAGATAGCCATTCCCCTTTATGGCAGCAGTTTGCCTACGAACATCTTGAGGGCATCTGCTCCAGATGTGGGTTAATGCACTATCATGGTTTCTGCTCACCGTCGTCAGAAGCAGAGTCTTCATCGGCTGGTTCCTCCTTTGGCCCATGGATGGCTGCTATGCACCAGCGTCGACCTCCAACTAGCCAAGCTTCTGATCCGAGGAGGAATCTTCCAGGTGTGTCTATCCAAATGAGGCCTGCTCCCGGTTCAGTTCCTGGTGATGGTTGGCAAGTCCCAAAGTAGATAGCCCGTTGGAGACTCTCCAAGAACACCCAAACTCAGGGCTCCCTTGCTGCGGTATATGCTCATAAATAGGGAGGGAGGATGGTGGTTGTCACAGGTGAAGGTGGAGAGCCGGTTGTCTTCCCTGTCTCCCCAGCTTATGGATCTCCTGAGTCCCTAGGGAGGAAGGAGGTCGTGCCGGCTGACTCCCCTGTTTCTTTCCACTGGGCATCAGCGTGTCTTAGCCAGAGCTCAAGATGGGAGTAAGGGTGGATTGTTGGATGGTGAGGTCATGCCGGTTGCTGAGGGCGTGTCGGTAAGGAATCATAGCTCACTAGGCAGAGAGCATGTTGGCACTGTGATTAGCAATCCTTCTGATACCCAGCCAGTGAATTCAAGCTCACTGGACTCTCTGAACTCCAGGGTGATTTTAGAGAATCCATTTGCACTTTTGGGATTCGATAAGTGGGCCGGGCGGCCTACGGCCCGCAAGGATGTAAATCCTGGCCCATCCAAAAGGGCCAGGCCTATGGAGGCTTATACCCAACATGCTACTTCAAAAATTGATAAGAAAAAAGGCAAAGCAAAATCATCTGGCTCAATCACTATAATGGATAAATTCATCTTTTCAACTCATCAGGACCCACCTCAGGGCTCTATGATCCTGGCCGATACGGGTGTTCAGGCTCCTTGTAAGCAAGGCTTGATCCCATAGGGAGTGAAGGGTGTGCCTACCCAGCCATGCCACCTAGAGGGTTGTGACCCTGACTCAACGGTTTCATGCCTCAAGGAAGCCATTTTAAGGAAAGGATTGGACCCCCCGTCCCCCAGAATGAAGGAGACTGAAGCAATCATAGTACACTCCCAAGCTGTGGAGTGTACTGGTCCAAATATTGAGGGTGGCAGCCCGACCAAAGGGTACCTTTCTGATAATGATATGCTAGAGGATCAGACCGGGTCCCAACCCCCTTCAACTATTTAATGAAGATTTTTATTTGGAATGTCAGAGAAGCTTTTAAGCCTTCGTTCCGCTCCTCCTTTAGGAGACTTATGCAGTTATATAACTATGATATCTGTGTTCTTCTGGAAACTCGATTGTCGGATGACAACCTAACCTAGTTCAGGAGACAGATGTCCATATCTTGGTCCTCTTATGCAGTGGAATCTACCGGGCTATCTGGAGGTATTCTGGCTCTCTGGCGTAATAACTCCATCCGGGTGGATGCCTTTCATCGATGCAACCAGCAAGTTGCCCTTGTTGTCTCGAAGGAAACTTCTGTCCCCTGGCTTCTCTCAGGAGTCTACGCTAGCACTAATTTTCGAAAGATGCATTCTTTGGTCCGAGATCCACTCTCTTCTTGCTCAGGGTGTACCATCACTTATTGCAAGAGATTTCAATTGCATTGTTGGGGCCAACGAAAAAAAGGGGGCAGACAACCAGTGGCTTAGTGGAAAACTTGGAGTTCAGGACCTTTATATCAGATGCTGGTTTGCTTGACTTGGGGTACTCGAGCTTCCAATTTACTTGGTGTAATAACCACCAGGGATATGCACAAGTATGGGAGAGATTGGATAGAACCATGGCCACGTCCCATTGGCTTCAGCATTATCCATCTACTACTGTTACTCATCTCCCTAGGATTGCTTCTGATTATTGCCCCATCTTGATATCTACAGAATCGACTTATCAGCAGCGGAGACCATTTTAATTTGAATAGTCTAGAGCTCCTATTCATTTGCTCGGACCCTTATCTCTCAGGTTGGCATCTTCTTGTGAGAGGCAGTGCTTCTTACAAACTTTCTCGGCATCTGGAGCTTGTGAAATGCAGACTCTCTAGATGTAACAGACTGGAGGTTGGGGATCTGGTCGGAAGAGTGGAACATGGAAGATGATATTACTACCCTCCAGATCAAAGAAGATCAGGAGGGCTGCCTTTCTGATCAGGATATCACATCTCCCCATGCTAAGTTAGCTCTTCACCACTCCTTATTACAGCAGCAGGAAATATTTTGGAGGCAAAGGTCTCAGATTCAGTGGATTAGAAATGGGGATCGTAATACCAATTTTTTTCACCAGGCTACCCTGAAGCATCGAGCAGCTAATAGGATTCGACGTCTTATTGATGAGGAAGGGCACTACCAGAAGGATATTCACATTATCAGGGCCAGCTTTTTCACTTCTTTCAATCTAGATGGTTGAAGTGCACTAGTGATGGGTTTTCAGTCCATCTGGTTGCATCTGCTAAGAGAGTCTCTGTAGAGGAGAATGACTTTCTTATCAGACCGATCTCTGTGGATGAGATTTGAAAGGTTGTTTGGGATCTTGGGCTTAGCAAGGCCGCTGGGCCTGATGGGTTTTCATCTTTGTTTTTTTGTTATTATTGGACTATAGTGAGTCAGGATGTTGTGCAGGCCATCCAGAGTGTCTTTCAATCTAAAGTAATTCCTGCCGATTGGAACCGGACTTTCATCACTCTTGTGCCTAAGCGTTCTGATACTTTTGCCCCTTAGCATTTTGGCCCATAAGCCTGTGCACTACACTATACAAGCTCTGTGCACGTATTATTGTCATCCGATTGCAGAATGTGATACCTCGCCTCATCTCTGTGGAGCAGGATGCTTTTATCAAAGGGCGATGCATTACTGACAATATTTTGATTACCCAGGAGTTTATGCACGACCTTCAGAGATATTCTGCCCGCTAGTGTCTTATGGCTGTTAAGCTAGACATAGAGCGAGCTTATGACAGAGTCAGTTGGGATTTTTTGTACCGTACTCTCTATGTATTTGGATTTGATGGCCTTGTTATTGAATGGATCATGGCCTGCATCTATAGGCCATCATTCTCTCTTATCATTAATGGTAGTCAGACTGAGTTCTTCCACTCTGTTGTTGGGCTGTGTCAGGGATGCCCTCTATCCCCTTTTTGTTCATATTTGTTGCTGATGATCTATCTCGAGCATTCGCCCAAGCACAGGATGATTGTCGCATTACCCCTTTTCTAGCTGCTCCCCAGGGACCCTCGGTCTCTCATCTACTGTTTGCTGATGATTGCATGTTACTGGGTTAGGCCACCATTCTTAATGTCGAGACCTTTGCTTCTATTATCCAGCTCTATTGTTAGGCCTCTGGTTAGAGAGTTAATCTTCATAAGTCCATGATCTGTTTTAGTCCGCAAACGACTGCTAAAAGATGGAGGCCATACTTTAAACTCTGGGCATTACTACTCAGACTAACCATCTATCTTACCTAAAAATATCTCTCACGGGAAGACATCCGCATGCAGAGATTACATTGACCTAAAGCATCGGATCCGTGATCGTCTTGATGGCTGGCAGGTCATGAGGCTATCTATGATGGCAGGGTTACCCTAATTCGCTCGGTCCTCACCTCTCTTCCTCTTTATCTTCTATCTAATGCTACAGTCCCGAGGACCTGTCTGAGGAGGATAGAGAGATGGCTTAGAGACTTTCTATGGGACTCCATACATGCTGGCTAAGGTACTCACCTACTGGCATGGGACACTGTTTTCTTGCCGATATCTAAAGATAGTCTTGGAATCCAGTCTTTGACAGTCAAAAGAGAGGCGTTGATGGCTAGGCATGCTACGCGGTTCCTATTAGATCTACATTGCTTCTGGAGCTCTTTTATGCGAGCCCATTATGGGGCTTGGACCCCCTCTATGGATTTTCAGTACTCCCATGATTTTTTCTCCTTCTAGTGGGAGGACTATCGGCATGCTCCGTTGATAATTAATAACATCTCGTGGATGATTGATGATGGATCCTCGGTTGATGTTATTCAGGATACGTGGATTGCTGATCTCTCCCTCTCTCTTTGGCCTACATTTATCAACATGGATATTCCTAGCAGCTTGAGAGTCACAGATTTGATCTCTCTGGATTATACACATTGGCATAGCCCCACAGTGACCCAGTACTTTGGGGATGAGTTAGCTCATCGGGTGCTTTCTATTCCGCTCATTCCGGGGTACTCTTCTGATATCAGATTATGGAAGAGATTTTATAATCCTACTGCGCCTATTAGGGACCTGCTGAAGATCTATAGGCCACACTCGCAGCACATGATTGATGGAGCTTGGATCTGGAAGCTCCCTATCCATCCCAAGAACCAGCTATTCATCTGGAAGCTTGCGTGGGATTATCTTCCCACATGCTCATTTCTTGCTGGGAGAGGATTACCCATTCAGGCTACTTGCCCTTTATGTGAACATGTGGATGAAACCATTGATCATGCCATCTTTAGCTACCCTAGAGCGAGACAGATCTGGATTATGATGGGTTATCACCCTAGAGAGGGTGCTGATGGCTCTTGGAGGGCTGCTCTCTTGAGTGACATCCGGAGGAGAAGTCGGCAGCAAGGCGCTATTTGGGCTGGGACAGCCTATCAGATTTGGCTATCGCGCAACATGCTTATTTTCACAGATAATGCTGTCTCTCTCCGCCGGGTTGTAAGGAAAGTCATCTCCTTCTCTGAATAGTACACACTCCATGGTTTCACCTCTGATTCTGACAGCCGTGGCCACTAGGGCTCTTTTGCTGCCTCGACAGCTAACCGGGGTATGGTTTTCATATCTTGGGAGCCCCCCTCCTGGGTTTGTCAAAGTCAAATTTGATGGGAGTGTTCGAGGACGAAGGGCTGGCTCAGCTTTTATCATATGTGGGACTGATGATCTTTTGTTAGTGGTGGGCGAATTTGGCCTCCTTGACTCTTCAGTTCCTCTGGCTGAGCTGTATGCCGCTTGGGCTGGTATCTCATACGCAACCCGGAGCATACATGCTCATTGTCTCTTCATCGAGGGGGACTCCACTATGGTTATCCATTGGGTTCGGCAGACCCCAGTGCTCATATACCTAGCAACCCTTTACTCCATGATATCTGGTCTGCCTTTCGGAAGGTTCAACAGTCCAGATACGACATATCTACAGAAAGCTAATGCAGCGGCGGATTGAGTGGCAGTCTCAGTGACCTACCACTCAGGCTTTTGGATGTAGAAACAGGGTGATCCCTGCCCAATTGTATTAAAGCAAATTTTATTTTCTGATATATCAGGATTGATTCGCACTAGACTAGTGTGATCACCCATTTTTTTCAAAAAAAAAAAATGTTTCTCTTTTTTTTTTGTTTTATTGTAGGAGATGGTCAATGAATTTGCTGAAATAAAATTATTTTTTTAGCCTAAGCTCTTCATAGACTTGAGCTACCATGATAACATGTTTGACCATGCAATTTCCTAACATGACTGCTTTTGGATTATAATTGCCGTTATTATTGTTTCAACTAATGGCTTGTTTGTAAATTAGTTTATACCATAGGTATCTTATAGGACCCTTCTCTTTCTCTGATGTTTATGTTGCCGTTAAGAGAAGGATTTCAACTAAGAAATTATGAATGGGGAAAAAAAGATTGCCATATGTTAGTATTGCAATGTTTTAGTGGATGATGGGGATGAATGAGACAAAGCTCCCATGCATTACACCGTTTCTTGAGAAGGTTGCTTACAGAGAGTCTCGTCAAGTAATATCGAATGCCCTTTAATTTTGTTAATAAATTAATCGCTCCCTCTGCATTCAGACGAGTCCCTTCAATAAAACAATGGGTTGATAGTAGGACCAACTTCAATAACATCTTGCTTCATTCTATCGTCCATCCTTGGTTCTTCTCAAAACGTCTTCCTAAACGTTTACTTGGATTTACTTCAAGGATTGGGCGACTCATACGTGACCTTTGAGCAATGTCAAGATCCTTTGCCAGACGTACCTAGAGATGTTCGGATATTCGCCACGGAATTCGCATGATATAATTTGCATGAGCTGATATAAGGGATGATTCAGTGGTTTTTATTTTCATTTCACATGGTTTCTTTTTTGATATGGTGACTTCACCCACTACTAAGCTCAATGGCTCTCGTTCCCTTACATTCACTCACGCAAGGTATGCTGGTGCTCTCGTCCGTCTTTGGTGTCACGAATCATGCCACTCTACATTCACCTCAATTCTCCCTCTATAGACCTTATCATTCTCACCGATCATGAATAAGACCTTCAAATTCTCATGAATCCCATACGAATGCATATTCTTCATAATATTCATATATACTTAATATTTGTTGGAAGTATCCGGGCATTGACCAATAAAACAATGGGTTGATAGTAGGACCAACTTCAATAACATCTTGCTTCATTCTACGTCCATCCTTGGTTCTTCTCAAAAATCTTCGTAAACGTTTGAAAGGATTTACTTGGATGGGCGCTCATACGTGACCTGAAGAGCAATTCAAGTCCTTTGCCAGACGTACCTACCAAGAGATGGTGTTTCAGGACCACGGAATTCGCACCCAGCTTTTGCCGATGCTATAAGGGATGCATTCAGTGACGCAGACGTCTCATTGATTAATGGTTTTTTTATGGTGACTTCATCCAGGCTTCTCCTAAGCGACAATGGCTAGGGCCCCTTACATTCACTACGCTAGCTGGGCTTCGTCCGTCTTTTCACGAATCATGACAGCAAGGTTGATGTTGTCCTGTTTGGGCCCTCTATTGTCAGTCAACCACAGTTATCATTCACAAAACAATCGTATGATTCCAAGTAGACCTGATCGTCGTTCTCATCCGAACTGAAATCGAATTCTTCAAATTTTAATCCCATACTTCATATATAGTTGATATTTGAAGAGCCCGGGCATTGACCAGGCTCCTGGGCTAGTATTAACTTGGGGGACTACGGAATCACCGAACCGTTTGAGTACGTTTGGAATCATCTAATCATTCAGTTGCCATTTTTTATCTTTTCTTTCTTTTGTTTAAAATAAGTTTCAACAACCACACCAAAGTGTTAAAATGGAGAAGATTGACGGCAACAAATCGAAGCTATCCAAAATCCAAAATGGAATGGAATAGAGTAAGTGACGATTAACCCTTCTTTTATATCTAACTGAATAATATAATTTATAAAGAATTTTTCTCATATGTATTTGAAGCCTTTTTCAAATTTTGTCCTGCTGTTAAAACTTTCTTTTCTTTTTTTTTAAGTAGAAGACAAATAGAGATTTTACTAAAATTATTTTTTGCCCCCAGATCCTGTACAATTTAGATTGCCTTCAAAAAATTCTTTTTCATTTTTAATTTTTATTTGATAAAATGAAATTTTATTATTCCTTGGGTTCTAACATTAATAAGTTACTTAATATTATTGTTGTCGCCAAATCACTCCTCAAGAAGGTCAGGTAAGATCCGGAATCCGATTGCCTTTGAGAATGGATCAGAGAGCCTTCCAATGCCTCCGTCTTGAGCTGAGATCCTGCAAAAAAAGTCTCGGTTGTTCTAACAGAAACCCTTCGATGCTCAAGTAAATGGTCTGAGAAACAGTAGTGAATATTTGAGAAAGTTAATGAAAACTCTTTCTCTCATTATGAATGAAGATTTTTGTATCTGGTCGAGGGTCCCTCTTACCCCTTTTTGGACATTTGTTGATTCTGAGGTGCTATTATCTGACAGGAAATGAGTGGTGAGGCCAGCAGTAACGGGGCGCACTAGTCTAGCCTTTCAGGACTAGCAGGCCACCTCTTTATCTGATATTAGCGGCTGCATATAACTGCAGTAGGTCTTGTCAGATGTGGCGTCATAGACGGTTGGTAGGCCAGGTCTTATCGGGCATACGCCGTAGTCGGTAGATGCGCCACGTCTTGTCAGGCGATAGGTGGGCCACGCCTTGTCAGGAGTAGGTGGGCTACGTTGTGGCCACTGGCGGTAGATGAGCCACGTCTTGTCGATGAAAGGCCAAGGCCGACGCTAGCATCGGTGAAGGTCGAGACTGACGCTGGTATCGGTGGAAGGGACGTCGGTGTCGGTGGAAGGCCGAGACCGACGTTGGCGTTGGAAGGTCGAGACCGACCCTGGTGGTTGTGAAGGTCAAGACCGATGCTGGTGTCGGTGTAAGGCTGAGGCCGATGCTAGTGTCAATAAAGGCAAGGCCGAGGCCGATAAAGATGTAGGCCGAGGCCGATAAAGATGTAGGCCGAGACCGACACTGGTGTCAGTGGAAGGTCGAGGCCGACACTGGTGTCAACGAAAGGCTGAGATTAGGGTCGGTGCCAAGGATGACACGTAGGCCTTCATCAAGCATCCTTTGTCGTTTACTGAACCATAGCTTTGTCAGTTAATGCTCCGCCAGTTTGATCGTGACCTGACAAGCCACATCAATTATGTTTAAGTTTGTCATGGATGAGGGATGTGTAACAAATTTGCCAATAAATTTGTCACCACACTATTAGACTTCCTTGTTATGCTAAAAGAAGGATTTTTATCAAGAAAGCAAGAATAAGAACTCAGTGCACAATAAAGTAGGATTGCACATGGTTCAAAATGTTGCCAAAGAAAGACAAGCAAGATCCTCTCTGGTTTCATTTTTACTGATTTTTATTTGGTTAATTACCTGCAATACTTTATAGCGCGTCCCTCTAGATAATGATGGAATGATGACAAGACTATCTCTTCAATCATATTTCTTTTTTTTTCTTTTCTTTTCTTTTAATTTAATCACATATCATTAAACTTTCTTAAGATAATATCATTGATCTAAATTATATTTAAAATTATAAAAGTAGGTTAAATTCAAAAATTAGTCTTACGTTGATTTAGCAACTAGGCTTTAAAATTTTAAAACTACTCTATTCAAAATTGAAATCCGAGCCTCTTATTGCAAGCATGAGGGATGAGGAATGTGTTTGTTGAAACAAATTCAATATAAATTTAATATAAATTTAAAAGATCTGTTACGTTTTAAGATTTGAGGACCGAATATAGGTCGGATTCGAGTATAATTAAGGGCTATTATTTTTGGCTATCCTTGGGCTTAGGTTTCAGGCTGGATTTGAATCAAGCAAAGTAATTGTTCAAATCTGATCCAAAATCTTTTTAAGCCCTAACTTTTGAATTTGAATTTGATCTAAACTAGTTTGGGCTTAAGTCTTGATTTAATCCAAAATTAGACTGGTCTAGTAGGGTGCTTGCCAAGCAGAGTCCACTTTTAGCCCTAAAGGCAAGTGGGTTATTTTTTTTAAACTTACCGGAGGTAGACCATTGTAGCAGCAAAGCTGTGCCCTGCCAAAAATCCAAGAGGTCGACTCCGTCCCGCCAAACATTCCAACCGGCAGCAAAACCTCACAAAAATCTTGCGGATTTCCAACGAACGCTGTGGCGCCGTCTGCGGAGGAGCGGTTGAATATGATATCAATAATAATAATAAGTCCACCGGCTGCAGCCTTGCTTGGGCGCTCTGGAGGTGATTCCAAGCTTCGACCGCACGACAGGGTCGAAGCCATTGGAAGACGGGGTAGGAGATATTGAAAGAGCCCATGCCCTTTCTAGTTTACAGAACACGAGACCGTAACCCGCCTCGACTCCCCACGTGCAAAGGTTACGTCATCTGCACGTGTGAGAATCTCAAGGTCTTTTGCCCATACCCCTCCCCCGAAACCCCACATCATGTTTGCTCCCCTCCTAAGCAGCTGACTTTCTTACATTTTTTTTTTTTTTGAAACCACAGCATGCCCAATGAATTTTTTAGTTAGTAATTATAAAAATATGATTATGCCAATTTAAGATGTGTTGCTGCTAAAATCTGTCCTCCGACTCGGATGCGATCGGGCTTCAGGATGGGCTCCCTCCTGGGCGGACCTTCAAAACAGTCCTCACGCGAGAGGCGTTGGGGGTAGCCCTCCGCGGAAGACCCTCCGACGCTCAAGTCAGCGGGGATCGGCAATCAACAAATGAGAGGAGAAGGCTCTTGCTGAAGAGTCTCTCCAGGGGAGGCCTTTCAAGAGCTCTAAGCAGAGCGTTAATGGCGGAGAGAGGGTGAGCAGAGCAGAGGTAGAAGGAGAGTGAGGCAGTAAGCAAGTGCGCATACCTGAGGGGCCGGGAGACAGCTCTATTTATAGGGGATCACCTGATTCCTTAGGGGCATCGTGGGTCCGAAAGTCGTTAGGATTTGAATCCAGTTTGTTATGAGGTCAGTAAGATTCACATCTTGTTGGTTTAAGGATCGACGGTTGGGAGAGCTGGTTGATGTCTCGAGATTTGGCGATCGCGTAGGCTCCAGGGCTCTAGGCCACTCTCGCTGGTCCTAGGCCACTCTCGGGTATGATTGTTGTTTGGACTCTCTCACACCGAATTCTGCAGAGGTTCTTAAGTGCCTGGGTCTGGCCAGGGCATAAGGATAGTTCAGCTGATGAGGCATAATGGATAGGAATAGCTCGGCTGTAGCCGAGAGACAGGGATGGCTCGGTTGAGGCCGAGAGAGACGTTATAGCTCGGCTGAGGCCGAGAGAGATGGGACCTGCGCCTTGGTGATCCTTGACTTGTTGAGGGGCTAAGGCGCCCCGATCCACCGAGGCTGATTTATCTCTAGCGGGTGTTGCTCAGCAAGTGGGAGTCAGGGTTGACCCTAACCCCTTGCAAAATTATTAATGCAATGGTGATTTTACCCCTCAACATGCCCCCCACTCCCTAGTTCGAAGCGTAGGTTCGGGCGTAGGGAGTATAACTCCGGGTGGCATGAACTGAATGTGTTTGGATTTGATAGACTACGTAATGATACCCTAATTAATGCTGCGTGGCCTCCTCGCTTTACGGGATGGAGCTGTCGTTTCCTAGGGGCAACGGTTGGGAAAGTGCCACGTAGCAAATCCTGATTTTCATGGCGCCTGCAATGGCGGTTCTGGGCGTCTCGATCAAAATGCCTTATCTTCTCTTTGAGGCGGTTTCCTTCGGGGAAAAGCAAAGTCGAAACAGCGCCATTCCTATTCACAGCGCCCTTTCGTTCCTTCTTGGAGAATCTTGTTCCCCTACTTCCTTTGCAACGTCGCTCGGTGCTTCTTTCGACCAACAGCATGGTGAGTCCCAGCAACGTGGTTTCGGAGATTGCTGCCGAGGATCTGGGGAAAATACGGCAGAGGTATGGCATTCCCTCGGATGTCGTCTTGTGGCTGCCGGAGCCGATCATAGTGTCTCGTAAGAGCTGGAGGGCGGGATCTTTCTTTACGAAGATAGCCTGAAGGCAGGCTTCCGGTTTTCCCTTCATCCCTTAGTGAAAGAGATCATGAGGTTCTACAACATCTGCCCAACAATGGTGGCTCCCAACAGCTGGCGGAGTATTATCGAGTTTATCTCGATGTGCAACCGGGTTCAGGTAATAGCAACCCTACCCCTGTTCCGTGTTTGTTACCAACTGATGTCTGGGAGGAGCTCGGAGTGGTCCTATATCGGACCTCGAAGGTCATTCAGGACGATCATGGATAAACCATAATCCATAAAGGAATGGAAGGTTCAATTCTTTATCATCGAAGGGAACATCGGTTCCGGCTTCCCGCGGGGATGGGAAAACCCTGTTAGGGATATGGAAGCGCATCCGGCCTTATCCAACAGGAGAAGGAGGACCTAGGGGTCCTTCTTGATGGTTGAGTGTTCTCGGCCAATGTCTTACTGTTGGAGGAAGCCCTTTTCGCTGCCAGGCTTAGCCCCCTTGACCCGCAAGGTCGGTCTCTTTCTTTCTCCCCTCCATTGATTTCATTCGAGTGAGTACAACCTTGGTCTGATTGTTCGCTTACTGCACTTGCAGCCAAGAGATCTGTGCTGGAGGGCCGCATCAAGAAAGAACTGGGCAAGCATCCGAGAGAGGCCAGCAGAGGGGAAAGACGCAAGTCTGAAAAGAAGGTTCGTCTGTCTGAAGAGCGCTCGCCGAGGTAATGGGTAGAGAAGAGGATGTGGGAGCGCCGGCGGTAAGAGAGGGGTTCTCTCAATTGGGGCAAGAAGTAATAGCCACGATGGAGGAGTGGAGATCGGAGGAGGACTCAGAGAGGGTTGCCGAGATCCCTTGTCCTCTGGTGGTGGAGATAGTGGATAGCCCAGATGAGACTCCATCCGAAATTCAGGGTGAGCTTGTCATTGAAGGGCCTCCCTCGGAGGGATTAGAGGGCGATGACGTTGGGCCAACAACCACAGAGGCTCGGGAGGAGTTTCCTGCTGGAGAGCCTTCTCCTAAGGAGGCTAGAAGAGCTGGTGAACAAGTTGAGGCTTCGGTGGAGCCCGTGGGGGAGGGGCAGGCACCGGTGATTGAAGAAGGATCTTTGGGTGAAGAAGAAGGACAGGATGATGACCTTCCAGCTGAAGCTTCTCCCACTGAAGCCTTAGGAACATTGAGGCCTGGGCTGGCCGAGGTATCTGAGGAGTCACAGGCCAGGCTTTTACTGAAGGAGGCCAGGAGATTGAAGGCTTCTCAGTCTGAGATTTCTCGGACTGGTCCCTCAGATGGGCAGCCTGGTAGTTTGAACCCGGCTATTGAGGAGGCATTCTCTGCTCTGATGAAGTCGGCATTGTATTCGAATGCGGGTCCCTCGATGAACGAGTTCGCAGACTTGGACCTTATCGACGCCGCATTCGGTCAGCGGAATGTGGTGAAGGATGTTCATCTTCTTTTCGAAATCAACAATTCCAACCTCATGGAGTTAGCTAGGTCTTACACCTCCCGGATGAGTTGCTATTCCAGAGTATTGGGTGTTTTCTGGCGAACTTGGTCGCACTTTCTTATTTGGGTTTTGTTTTACAGAGTGCTCTGATCAATAGGGCACTGTGCTGGCGTTTGAGCTTGGCAACAGGGGCCAGCGTCCAGGCCAAGAGAGTCAGTACTGAGCTCCGATTGCGAGCAGAGGCGTCTAACAAATTTGAGCGAGTTCTGGACATCGCCAACAAGAATTTGGCGAGGGCGAGAGGGTTGCATCAGGCTGCCCTCGATGATGTATCCAGATTAAGGCTCGAAGTTAAGGAGTTACATGGGCTTCGGGTGAGGTACGACGAAGTATGTTCGGAGTTATCGCATGTCACATCCAGATGTGCCGAAGAAATGGAAACTGCTAAGAAGCAGTTCGACGAAAGTCGAGACAGGTTGACAAGAGAGGCTGCTGAGGAGAAGAATCGCCTGAATAGAATGCTTGGCGAGTCAGAGGAGAAGATCCGACAACTGCAGCATTGCATTATTGCCAGGGACGATAGGATCAAGTGGCACCAGGAGAGAATGACCAAGCTTGACAATGAGCTCTCCCAGTCCAGGGTAGAAGTCAGCAGTAGGCAGTCAAGGATTAATGACCTCAAAGACAGGATGGAGCAGGTTAAAGCCGATAAGCTGAGGGCCTTCGGCGAGGTCGAAGAATTAACCAGGAGGTTAGCTCGGCAAGAGGAGGAGGTATGACATCGTCTTTTTAATCTTTTTCGTTAGCTCACTATTGCATTGACTAATCCCATGCTAACAGATGGAGAAGGCGAGGCTCGAGGGCCAAGGTCAATTAGAAAGCCTGCAGGGAGAACTGACATCGAGTCATCGAAGGAGCTTAGAGCTCGAAGAGCAGGTTACTGAGGCTGAAGAGCGAGTCACCTCGCTTCAGGGTCAGGTTGCTGAGGCTGAGAGGCATCTCGCCATACTTCAGGGCAAACAAGATGCAACCTGCGCCGAGGCTTTTCAGCTAGGCGCGGAGGAGGTCCGAGCTAAAATATCTCTGGAGCATCTGGAATGGGACCTCTCCTTTCTGGACGTTGAACCCTTTGAGGCTTGCACCCTAGGGGCTAAAGAAGCCGAGTACGAGGATATCTCAAACATCAATCTCGACGCTATTTTGGGTTCTAGTGAGGCTGCAGCTCCTGAAGGACATTCCAAACCTGTCGCAAAGGGAATGACAACTTTTGAAGTGGGCGAAACAAGCCAAGCCTCCCCGAATGTTGATAAGGATTCTGCCGGGACTGATCCAGTCCTTTATCCTTGAGAGTCGTTTGTGTATTTTTGCTTTTGAGATATGTAATTTGGTTGAAATTTTCAATGAACGGGTCTTTGGCCTCCACTTGTTTGTCTTTTTAGCCAGTCTTTTTATCTCAGGTTTTTCTCTCGACTGCAAACTAGTTATGACTCGTTCGCGCTCTTCGGCCAATTTAGTTCGGACTTAAGTAAATGTCTCGGTCCTAGCCAAGGTATAAGGATAACTCGGACTAGGACCGAGATATGAGGATAGTTTGGTTTGTCAAAAGTAAAGTTTGGCATGCTCGGCCAAGGCGCTAGATGGTTCGGCGCACTCATTCGGACGTAAGGAATATAGCCTCAGGTAACATAATTTGAATGGAGGGGGTTTGGTCCCGAGAAAGGGGGGCGCATCCCGAGTGCCGCAAGGTTATTAATGATCCTCTTCGATGAGGGAGCGGAACTCTTCATTTCCAGCGAGCGCCCGCTGGGGCGGTAACACGTGGCATGTCCCGCGGTAGTACTGTTGGAATTAATGGCCCTAGCGATCGGGATACCCACCAGGAGCAGTTTAAAAACGGGTAGGGGAGCACCATCGTTAATCATCTTTTCGGCCGATCTCGTTAGATTTTCAGATATTGAGATGGCTTTCAGAGGTAGGGGGCGATCGACCGAAACACCAAGCAGCGGCGTTAGCAGCTGTGGGGGGGCCTTTGGGGCCGTACCATAGTAACCATCGATGGGGATGTTTTAGCGTTACTGCTCATGGATCGTGAACAAATCTGGAAGACGGCCGAGCAATATCTGGCCATCACTACATGAGTGATCGAGCTCCTCCACCAAGACAACAGCCGGCTGGAGAGGCAGGTGGAGTCCCTCCAACGACAAGTGGCCGGGCCAGCTCTGCGGCATGGGGAAAGCTCAGTGGCGCCTGGAGAAGATGATAAGCCCCTGTGAAGGCTCATGTACCTTTTTCTTTTTCTTTTGTTTCTATTCTTGTGGTGAATGAAAAGGAGTTTTCACAATTTTTGTGTCTGCTATCACCTCCGGAACATTCTTTCTTATCGTTCAAGTCTTACGAAATGAACCACCCTCCCGGGAAATCTCTAGTAATCTTAGCGAGGCTAGAGCATGGCATCCCTGATTTGGCCGAGGTAAACGAAACCTGTAAGTTCCAGCCGGAGCATTGCGTATACTCAGTTTTTGCCGAGGCATAAGGAGCGTTCCATTGTTGTTGAGGCAAGGGTGGTTATCTCAATCTGGATCGAAGCATAACATAACGCTCGGTCATATTGAACCGAGAAGAGATGCCTCGGTTTAGCCCAAAGTATGGAGGCAATCTTGGCTTTGAGTTGAAGCACAAGGCGATGTCTCGGTTTATGCCGAGACATAATGGGCGGTTGGGCCGGAGCAGGAAATATTATTGAGGAGTACTTGACTTCTGTGCCTTTTTATTACTCTGCCAGTACCTTGTCTTTTCCAAGGCGAGTCGACCTTCTTTTTGCCGAAATGGATAATACGACTTGGTAAGCTGCGAAAGGATGCCTCATTATTTTCCAGAGTCATTTATCCCGTCGGCCTTTTCGATGCAGGTCTTTTTAGCGTATGACATAAGCACTCATTCGTCATTGGAGGGTATCGTTTTCACCAGGCGATTTTCCATGCCTGCCCGTATCTCAAGGACCGGCGGTCGATTTCCTGCACTTAAGGCTTTCGATTCGGGACCAGAGGAAAATCTTCTGGTGCACGTTATGGCCTGGGCAATGCGTTTGGCATGCATCGAGGAGTGCTCTTTTCATCTCGGGATGCCACGTGGTAGTGTGGCCAAGGCATTTTGAATCTCGTAGCTTTCCGCTCTAATAGCTGCTCTCGGTCCGTTTGCCTATAAAATGGGAGGAGGGGGCCATGTTAGGCTATCTCCCAAGGCTTTCTTCTCTGTGAGTTGTGAAAGTTTTCATGATGTCTGTGTCCCCTAGGTCGAGGGTGGAGAGAATGAGCTTTTCTTTTGCAAGTCGACTTTCCTCGGATAGCTGGGGTGATGAAGAAGTTGCTAAAGAGCAGACCGTCCTCAAGAGAAGAATTTCGGAGATCATATGGAGAGCACACGGGAGGTCCATAGAGATCACATGGAGATCGCACATATGCGCTTCTTGTGTGTCCTTTATGGTTTGCTACGGAGGTCGCAGGGTAGGAAGTGCACGTGCACCCCCGTAGCATGCACGGACTTTTCCTTCTCCCTCAGGCTGGTTCCCTTAGCTCATTCGGCTGGGGGATCTTTTTCCTGTGAAGAGGGAGTTGAGAGCAGTATCGGTCTGCTGGTCCCCTGCTTTTCATGGTCAGGCAGTGTCCAACAGCCTGACATCCCACTTGGGGGAGACGCATCCTCAGCATCAGCATCCATGGGTCTTCCTTCTGTTCTTGGATCTCTTTGCTCATCCAGATGACCTGTGGGAGAGTGGCTCGGCCCTAACCTGTGGTTCAGGGCGAGCTGACTGGTTGTCTAATTTCTCGGGTCAGATGCCGAAACATCATTATTAACCGAAGATGGCTGAAGCAGCCCGGCCGAGCTATTTACTTGTCTTTATTT
Source organism: Calamus simplicifolius (assembly GCA_900491605.1). Lineage (NCBI taxonomy): Eukaryota > Viridiplantae > Streptophyta > Magnoliopsida > Arecales > Arecaceae > Calamus > Calamus simplicifolius. Next base: position 532,554 of record UESW01004184.1, read on the forward strand.
CCTGTGCCATGATGCACTTGTAACGCCTCTGAGGAGGTTGTAATTCTTTTTATTGATGAAGAAATAAAGAAAGTTTTATTCTTTCTTCTTTTAGCGCCTGCTTCTTTTGTGTTGAGAGTTGTTACTCCCATATCATGTTTTTGTGTCATAGCATATTTCAGCAGCGCTCTTGCTACTTTGTTCTTGCTAAGACCAACGTTCGGTCCTCAGTGGAGGAAAGCATTTGTCCCTGTTTGGGTCGGAGATAGACCTGGTGGTCCCGTGGTATTGGCCCAGATGGCAACCCAAGATGGGGGGGTGAATTGGGTTCTTAAAAAAATTAACCTTTTAAAAACTATGTGCTTTGAAATAAATGTGATTAAGTGCAAGATAAATGTTAAGCACAAATGAAGAGATAGAGAGAGAAATAAATCACGGCAGACACAAGGATTTTATAGTGGTTCGGTGTATCCAACACCTACGTCCACTCCCAAGTATCACTTGGGTCCACACTATAATCTACTTGATTACAGCCGAGTTGTTTTACAAGCTCACAACTCAAAACTTGTTGTTTTCCCCCGGGATTACAACGAACCCAGCTGGTTTTTTGGGCTCACCAACACAAAACCCAACCACAAGCTATCCTTAGCTTGTACCGAGGTATACCACCTCCACTAATTCAATCCCTTGATTGAACTAGCCAACAACTATGAAAAATAGAGTTTACAATACAAGACAGCTCCTTAAGTGAGCAAATATGCAATTAAATAAACAAGGGTAAGAAAAGCATGTTTGAAGCGAATTTGATTTGAGCTTTTCTTCTTTTATTATTTTCCTCTTCTCCTTTGAAAAGTTGAATCATGCCTCAGCTCAGATTCTTCACAAAGATTGCAGTTGAGAAGTTGGGGAAAATCAGGGCTTTTGCTTTATTTTTCTTTACTTAGAAAATCCTCTGATTTTGAACTTGAATGCCTTGGATTTTTCTTTGTGCTTTCTGGAGTTGATGGATTTGAGCTTTGACTCTTTCCTCTTTGATTTCTTGCTCAAGACTTCTCGGATTTTTCAATCTATTTTTCTCTCTATTTCTATCTCTCTTAAACGGACGGTTTTTCTCCCTTTTTATAGATTTCCTAATACAGGTTTTAAGTGAGAAATATAGTAGTTGGAGATGTTTGGATTCTTCTACATGCAAAGAAAATAGCCATTAGAGGTTAGGTGAAAAGAAATCTTACCGTTGAAGTACGTTCTGACAGATAAAAAATCCGTTCCTGACATGTTGGAGTCGGCTCCAACTTTTCAGGTGTCGGCTCCAAGTCGGGTGTTCAAAAATAGTAAAGAAAAAGTTGTTGGGGAGTCAGCTCCGAAAAAGGTAAGTATCGACTCATCGTTTTCGGGAGTCGGCTCTGGAAACTGTAAGTGTCGACTCCAGAAAAGTCCATAAAACACGCTCTCTGTTCTCAGGTTAGAGTCGGCTCCCGAAACTCAGGTGTCGGCTCCCGAAATCTCAGGTGTCGGCTCCCGAATTCTAGGTGTCGGCTCCATAAACTGAAATAGAATGCACTTCTCTATATCTCAGGTTGGAGTCGGCTCCGAAACCTTGAGTGTCGACTCCAGACCGTGCCAAAATCCCAGAAACTTTCTGAAACGCCTTGGGGTTGGCTCCTGACCATTTGGGTGTCGACTCCAGGCTCTGAACTTTGAAAATTTCTTTTAAAACATTGATTCAAAACATGTTTCTTTATTCTTTTGATTGTTCAAACATTTTTAATCCCTGAAACACTTGTTAAATCTATTAGAAACAAAATGAATATACTAATGTCTTTTATTAATCATCAAAATCAATAATTGGGTCAACAATCTCCCCCTTTTTTATGATTATAAAAATATTGAGTATATGCATGATTAAACAATAAGATTTTCAATTCAAATTTCTCAAATAATTACTCCTCACAGGTAAGCTCCCCCTGAATGAGGTAGCTCCTCCTATGATACTCAATTTAACATCTATTCTTTCCTTTTAACAGTAAACTTTTAATGTTTGATACCAATTAAACAGTAAACTTTTAATGTTTGATACCAATTAAACAGTTATATCAATTTTAACATCTATTCATCCTTTCAATGCATATATGACAATTAATTAAGCTTAATTGTTCCAATACATCTACAAATATGCAATTAAATACTCTTTCCTTTTATAACTTTCAATGCATATACGACTATCAATAACTTCTTCCCCTTTTTTGTAATCAACAAAAAGGTTACGAAGTTTTAAGTGAAATGATAAAATTGATAGATGCTTCAAAGATCAAATGGCATTCATTAAGTATCAAATAAGTTCACTACATCATAATGTTAAACATTACATCATATTGCAAAAAAGAAACTTCATTACATCAAAACTTCATTACATCAAAATTTTAAACTAAACATCATTACATCAGAACTTTTAATAAAAAGTAAATCAACATCAAATTAGACTAAACATCATCTTTCAATAACATCAAAGAAACTTCATTACAACATAATCAAAAGTTAGTTCTAATACGTCTGTTGCGGAAATCAGATTCAATAACAAATCAAACAATAAACAAACAAAGGAACACCAAGAATTTACGTGGTTCGATCATGGTGATCTACATCCACGGGCAAGGCAAACAAAATTCCATTATCAAAAAAGGAGGAGAAGGTCAACATTACAGAAGTTTTCACACGTATATATATACGCCCAAAAAAACCCTAATGGACCGGTTTGGTCCGGTCCAACAAGAATATCGGGTCGGGTCAAAAAACCGGACCCGATATATAAAATTCAAGACATATTTAACAAATCTCCACCTTGGCTTGAATTTAACAAACTAGAAGTCGAACATATTCTCCCAGCATCCCTAAGCCTACGTGAGCTAACTCGGTGTAGGAAACAAGGGATGCAACGAAAAACATATCCACTTCAAGAAAAAACAAAAATAGAACTTTCATTCACCTCGCCACCAAGCCCCAGAAGGAGCAAACCTCAAACAAGCATGCCAATCAAGTCCAAGCAATGCTTAAACTTGTTGGCGGGAACTATCTTGGTCAGCATATCAGCAGGATTGTCAGCAGTATCTACTTTCTTTACTGTAATATTTCTCTCAGTAAATGCCTCTCGAATAAAATGATACTTGATATCAATGTGCTTAGTCCTCTCATGATATGCTTGATTTTTAATCAAGCAAATAGCACTCTGATTGTCACAAAAGACAACTGAATTGTCTTCCTGCTTGAGCCCAAGTTCTTGAACAAGATTTCGTAACCAAATAGCTTCTTTTACTGCTTCTGCTGCTGCCATATACTCTGCCTCTGTTGTAGACAAAGCAACTGTCGACTGTAAAGTTGATCTCCAACTTATAGCCGAGCCAGATAATGTGAAAAGATAGCCAGTCAAAGATCTTCTCTTATCAATATCCCCAGCATAATCAGAATCCACAAATCCCACAACAGAAGTACAGTTAGAACTATTTCTATCAAACATTAGGCCCAATTTTGTGGAGCCTCTAAGATACCTAAGTATCCATTTCACTGCCTGCCAATGGACCTTTCCAGGATGTGCCATATATCTGCTCACCACACTAACTGCCTGCGCAATGTCGGGACGAGTGCATACCATAGCGTACATCAAGCTACCAACTGCACTGGAGTATGGGACAGGAGACATTGCAGCCTCCTCGACCTCTGACTGAGGTGAATGTATAGCTGAGAGTCTAAAATGTGATGCTAAAGGTGTACTGACAGGCTTAGAGTTTTGCATGCCAAACTTCTCAAGTACCTTCTCAATATATCTCCTCTGTGAGAGATATAACTTACCTGCTTTTCTGTCTCTCTGAATCTCCATTCCTAAGATCTTCTTGGCAGGACCCAGATCTTTCATTTCAAACTCCTTACTGAGACATTTCTTCAAGATCAACACATCTGTCATGTTCTTTGCAGCAATGAGCATGTCATCCACGTATAAAAGGAGATAGACAAAGGATTTATCTGAAACCTTCCTGAAGTACACACAACTATCATAGCTGCTCCTATGATAACCGCTCCGTATCATAAAACTGTCGAATCTTTTATACCACTGTCTTGGAGACTGCTTCAAACCATACAATGATTTCTTCAATCGACATACATGATCTTCCTTGCCTTCTACATAATAGCCTCAGGCTGGGCCATATAAATAGTCTCCTCAAGCTCACCATGCAAAAAGGCTGTCTTCACATCGAGTTGCTCAAGCTCTAAGTCAAATTGAGCAACTATAGCCAGCAACACACGAATAGAAGTGTGTTTCACAACAGGAGAGAACACTTCATCATAATCAATTCCCTCCCTCTGATTGTAACCTTTAGCTACAAGTCTTGCCTTGCATCTACTAATTTCAACGCCTGGAATACCTTCCTTTTTCTTAAAGACCCATTTACACCCAATGGCTCTTTTTTCTTTAGGCAATGGCACCAAGTCCCAAGTCTGGTTCTTGTGAAGTGATTCCAGTTCTTCAGCCATAGCAACAGTCCACTTTTCTGATTCCGAACAAGTAACAGCTTCAGTATAAGTAGATGGTTCCTGAATACCCATATCTTCTGCTGTCGTAAGAGCATAAGCCACCAGATCAGAAAACCCATATTTTTGAGGGGCTCGAATCTCCCTCCTTTCTCTGCCAGTAGCAATAGAGTATGGCTGCTCCACCTCATCTAGAGCTTCCTCATCTGAACTAGAATCAATAGTAACAATTTGCTCGCTCAAATCATTTTGAGAGCCTTTTTTCGAAGCTCGACCTGAACCTCCACCTCATTTGTATCACTCTCATGGTTTCCTGCAGACTCATCAACAACATTCCTTTGATCTAGCATAAACTTTTCATTAAAAGTAACATCCCTACTAATAATGAATTTAGGTGAATTAGGTTCTATGCACCACAGACGATAACCCTTCACGCCATCAGCATAACCAACAAAGATACACTTCTTTGCTCTAGGTTCAAGTTTACCATCCTTAACATGATAGTAAGCAGGGCATCCAAAAACCTTTAGATTTGAATAATCACAAGGCTTACCTGACCACATCTCAAAAGGAGTCTTGCATTCAATTGCTGTTGAAGGAGAACGATTAACCAGATAGCAAGACGTGTTAACTGCTTCAGCCCAAAAAGCCTTTTCCATGCCAGCATTAGAGAGCATGCATCTTGCCCTCTCCAATAAGGTTCTGTTCATCCTTTCTGCCACTCCATTTTGCTGTGGAGTGTACCTGACTGTACGGTGTCGAACGATACCTGCATCTGCACAGAATTCATTAAAATCACCACCACAGAACTCAAGACCGTTATCGGTCCTCAGACGTTTGATCTTCTTCCCTGTCTGATTCTCAACAAGGGCTTTCCACTTCTTGAAGGTTTCAAACACTTCACTTTTTCTTTTCAGAAAATAAACCCAAACTTTTCTGGAATAATCGTCAATAAATGTCACAAAGTAAAGAGCACCACCCTTAGATGGAACCTGTGCCGGTCCCCATAAATCAGAATGTATGTAGTCGAGTGTACCCTTCGTTGAATGTGTGCCTGTACTAAAACTGACCTTGCACTGCTTGCCAAGAACACAGTGCTCACAGAAATCTAGTGAGGATGTCTGCTCACCACATAGTAAACCACGTTTACTCAAAACTGTCATGCCACGCTCACTCATATGGCCCAAACGCATATGCCACAATTTTGTTCTATCATCAGCAGAAACAGAATTTGCTGTGCCAATCGAAGAACCCATAACTGTGCTACCCTGTAGATGATACAAGTGATTCACCTTGTTTCCTCTCATCACAACTAGATTGCCTTTGGTGACTTTTAGAGCTCCACCTCCACCTGAGTACATACACCCAATGGAATCCAAACAGCTCAAAGAAATAAGGTTTCTCTTTAAGTCTGGTATGTGCCTAACTTCAGTCAAGGTTCTCACAACTTTGTCATGGCACTTAATCTGAACAGTACCAATTCCCACAATTTTGCATACTGCATCATTTCCCATAAAAACTGATTCACCATTCAATGGTTCGTATGTGGTGAACCATTCCCTATTTGGGCACATGTGATATGATGCTCCTGTATCCATTATCCAAACATCGTTTGAAAAACTAACAACAGAGCATGTCGTAAGAACTCTGTCTGACACACTAGACTCATCTTTCTCAGCAATATTCGCCGCATCTTGACGTTGACTACGTTGCTTATCCTTTCTCTTGAGCACAGGACAATCTGACTTGTAATGTCCTTTCTTGTGACAATAGTAGCACTCAATGTTCGTCGTATCTCCAGGTGGCCTAGATTTTGAACGACCAACAGATTTCTTTCTAAAAGCTTTATCCTTCTTCTTTGCCCTACCTCTCACGAATAAACCATCTGCCCTGTCTCCACTAGTATTTCCATTCAATTTTGTTCTCAATTCTGCAGAATTCAAGGATGCTTTAACATCCTCTAGAGTTATGGATTCACGTCCATAAAGCATCGAGTTCACAAAATTTTCGTATGAGGCAGGCAATGAGCATAACACAATCAAAGCTTGATCTTCTTCCTCGAGTTTAATATCTAGATTTTTCATATCCATAACAATCTTATTAAACTCATTCAAGTGTTCCTTAATAGGCGTACCTTCTCGCATCTTTAGGGTATAAAGACGCTGCTTCAAATAAAGTCTCGATGTTAAAGATTTCTTCATGTAGAGACTTTCCAGTTTCTTCCAAAGACCGGCCGCTGTTTCCTCATCTGCGACTTCTCGCAAAACATTGTCTTCTAGAGACAACTGGATCGCACTATGCGCCTTCTCATCCATCTCTTCAATCTCAGCCGTGGTCATGTCATCTATATAATTATTATCCAGAGCCCTAACAAAACCCTCTCGCTTCAATAAAGCCTTCATCTTTATTCTCCATAATCCAAAGTTGTTCTGTCCATCAAATGGTGCAATCTGAAACTTCAAAGATGACATCCCAAGAATTCTTACGAACGAAACGATCAGTTTCACGGACGGACGGAACAGAGGAGGATGAAATCCGGTGCAAAAGCTCTAGCTTTTGGATGGTGAAGAAACCCCTGAATCTATGACAACTCCTTCCTCTCGCTACCGATCCTGCTTTGGACTCGCAATCTATTGGAAGAAGCGAAGAAAAATGAAGACAGAACGGCAGATGGACGAACGGAACCGAAAAGGGGGCCGCGACCAGACGGGCGATACTAGAGGCTTCGCCTGCGTCAGCTTCTCGTCAGCTTCCTATGATATGCAAGGAAGAAAAAAGAACGGAAGGGCGAGGGTGGTTGGTGCGGGGAACGTCACGGACCGAATCCGTGCGCTAAAATCCGCTGAATCAATGAATCCGCCGCTGACCAGACCGCAATAAATCTTCAACTCCCGGTGCCTGGACCGAAACTACAGTAGCTCGACTCCACCGTGAATCCCCTGGTCTAAGCGTCTGAACCCTTCTCTCTTCGGAGAATCCAGTAGGAAACCTCAAGAAAACGCCTGTTTTCCTCCCCGTCCCCTCCCCTACTTGCGAGATAGAGAAGATTCCGCTGACACGGAAGGAAAAGAGCAGCGGACGGATCGTCCGCCGCTAGCAGAAAATACCAGTTTAGAAAAGAGCGAGAGGGAGGGTCGCTGCAGCAAAATCAGATTTGTTGCGGAAATCAGATTCAATAAACAAATCAAACAATAAACAAACAAAGGAACACCAAGAATTTACGTGGTTCGATCATGGTGATCTACATCCACGGGCAAGGCAAACAAAATTCCATTATCAAAAAAGGAGGAGAAGGTCACACATTACAGAAGTTTTCACACGTATATATATACGCCCAAAAATAAACCCTAACGGACCGGTTTGGTCCGGTCTCAACAAGAATATCGGGTCGGGTCAAAAAACCGGACCCGATATATAAAATTCAAGACATATTTAACAACGTCTTTGCAATTCTTCTACTATTCTTCCCATTCCTTCACTCTGAGTCTTGACAAAACCTTCAATCTTTTATTAACAAATGTACATGTAGACATAATTTTATCCTGAAGCTCAGCATTGCATTTGGATTAAGTCTCTAAGTCTCCACCAATATCTTTAAGTTCTTCAAAAATGTTCTTGAGATCATTCTTTAAGGATTCAGCGGATGCTCCAAGTGTAGACTCAATTATTCTAACTCTTTCATCCAAAGAATAGAGGGTCTCTCTCAGGTTCATGAATTGGCTATCTAGCTCAGATTTCATCTCTTCCTTGTGAGTAGCAAAAATACTTCTAAGCTATTCTAACTGAATATCGAAAAACCAATAGATGACTGATCAAAAGTAGAGGAACAGGTGGAGCTGGAGGTACATCCTGACTGGGCTCTGGTGAGCTGTGTCTCACAGATGGTCCTGCCTCAGAAGGGCCAGGCACATTAGTCTCAGCAACCCTGTCTCCAGTATGACCTTTTCTCTCTCATTACCATCTACTTTCACAAAACCCATCCTGTGCATAGTGGCTAAGCTGTAGTAGTCAGTGTGCCTTAGGTTCTTTGATGGCTCATTCTTAGAAATAACTACTCCTTGACTTCTAAAAACCAAGGTTAGGATCATCCCATAAGGCAGTGAAGATCTCCTCTTGCCCCCGGCCTCAGTCATATACCATATCATCATTCCAGCAAGGTTTATTGGCTGACCCGTCAAGATATTATCCATGACTACAATGTCTCGCTCTGAGACATACTCAAAACGACCAGTCTTGGGAAATAGAATCCTATTGCAGTGCAATAGCCTAAGCTCAAGTGGCAATTAGTTTGCTCTAACCTCTTCAAATTCAGTTACATCCCTTCCTAACATCCTTGACAAAGCAGCTGATCTCTCACTGTGAATATTTGCAACAAATCCAGTGACATGAATACTTAACAGATTTCCTAAAATTTGAAAAGTAAGATGAATTCTCTTTCCTCTTATTGAACTAACAATTCCACCATCCCCTCTAGCTAAATTCAGGTAAAATTCTTTAACAAGAGCTGGATAAGTAGGAACATCCAAAGAACAAACTTTATCCCAACCGAGTTCTTTAATCTGTCTACCAATGTCAAAAACCTCAGCTTTAAAGAAATCAAAATCAACTTTCCTACCCATGGTAATAACTCGCCCAGTAAGGGTATCTACCTGTGGAGAGGAGGGGCCAGGATTATCTGAGGAGTTGAAGAAAAATCATCACTTGGAGTAGGTTCATGGACAGGACGCCTCACCGTACGCTTCCTTGTAGCAACGGGAGCATCAAAGACCGATCCCCTACGCTTAGGTGCCATGAAAATCTTAGGGAATGGTTGATTTGGGGAGTATTTAGCTTTGGAAAGTTTGGAGAGGGTTTGGAGAGGATTTGGAAAGGTTTGAAGAAGATAAAATCAAGAAGGTGTCGACTCTGCCCTAATAAATCAATTTGGGTCCACCAGGTGTCGACTCCAAATCGCTAACACAGTTAGCGCCCAAACTAGAGTTGGCTCCATTTAAGCGGGTGTCGGCTCCAAGGTCAGAGACCGAGAGCGACACAGAAGATGTGTCGACTCCTCAAATCGAGGTGTCGATTCTACTGACAATTTCAGAGAAAAATAAATGAGTTTCAAACAGCCGAAACTTGTCAAAATAAGGTCAATAAATTTTTGAAAAAAAATCTTTGAATGTGAGGAATCAAATTTTTCAAATGACTAGATAAATTGTCCTTAAAATTATGAAAGGAATCTCAAGAGATTGATAGAAATCTAGATAATCATTCCTTAGGGGTTTCAAAGTCATTCCAAAGGATCACATATCCCTAATTCACCTCTAAGATAACAAAATCTCTCTTCACTCAAAGGTTTTATAAATATGTTAGCTAATTGTTCTTCAGTATTAACATAATCAAGGCAAATTTATTGTTAGCTACATGTTCTCTTATAAAATGATATCTAATTTCAATGTGTTTAGTTCTTGAATGTTGAATTGGATTCTTAGTTAAATTGATTGCACTTGTATTATCACATCTAATAGGAGTTTTATCAAATGTTATGCCATAATCTTCAAGTTGTCACTTAATCCAAAGGATTCGAGCACAGCAACTCCAGCTGCAACATATTCTGCTTCAGCAGTAGATAATGCAACCGAATTTTGCTTTTTGCTAAACGAAGAGATTAAGTTACTTCCTAAGAATTGACATGCACCACTTGTACTTTTCCTATCTAGTTTACATCCAGCATAGTCAGAGTCAGAATATTCAATTAAGTTCAGTGTTGAGTCTCTAGAATACCATAATCCTACATTTTTAGTTCCACTTAGATATCTTAAAATTCTTTTCACAGCAATTAAGTGAGATTCTTTAGGTTCTGATTGAAATCTAGCACATAGACAAATAGCAAACATAATATCTGGTCTACTTGCTGTTAAGTAAAGTAGAGATCCGATCATACCTCTATAGTATTTTTGATCTACCTTCTTACTATCTTCATCTTTGTCTAATTTGCATGAAGGACTCATAGGTGTTCCAAGGGGTTTGATTGATTCCATTCCAAACTTCTTGAGAAGATCCTTTGTGTACTTTGTTTAGTTGATGAAAATCCCCTCTTTTCTTTGCTTGATTTGAAGTCCTAGGAAGAAGTTGAGTTCTCCCATCATGCTCATTTCGAATTCACTCTGCATTAATTTAGCAAATTCTTGACACAAGAGATTGTTAGTAGCACCGAATACAATATCATCTACATATATTTGTACTACAATAAGTCTTTGTATTTTCTTTTAAAAAATAAGGTTTTGTCTAAATTTCCTCTAGTAAAATCATTTTCAATCAAAATTTTCTTAACCTATCATACCAAGCTCTAGGTGCTTGTTTTAAACCATATAGTGCTTTGTGCAATTTAAAAACATGATTTAGAAATTCATGATCTTCAAAACCAGGTGGTTGTTCCATAAATACTTCCTCGTTTATAAAACCATTTCAAAATACACTTTTCGCATCCATTTGAAATAAATTTATCTTCATATGACATGAAAATGCAAGTAGTAATCTAATTGCTTCTAATCTAGCTACAGGTGCAAAAGTTTCATCAAAATCAATTCCTTCTTCTTGATTATATCCTTTTGCAACTAATCTAGCTTTATTTCTAATTACTATGCCATTTTCATCCAATTTATTTCTAAATACCCATTTAGATCCTATAACTGAATGACCTTTAGGTCTACCAACTAAGGACCATACATTATTCCTAGTGAATTGATTTAATTCTTCTTGCATAGCTAGCATCCAATTACTATCTTTTTCAGCTTCTTCAACAGTTTTAGGTTCAATTTGAGATACAAATGCAAGATGATTATTGATATTCCTCAAAGATGACCTAGTTCTTACTCCTTGAGATGGATCACCAATAATCAATTCCTTTGGATGACCATAGGCATATCTCCAATCTCTAGGAAGATCTACTTCATTATGATTAGTATCAATATCATCAATCCTAGGTGACTCATCATCTTTAGCCTCTTGTTCATGATCTGAAGATACATCTATATTTAATTTTTTAATATCTCTTTCTAGTATATTTGTATCTTCCTCATCATCAATCTTCTCTGAACTTGATGCTAAAGACTCATCAAAAGCTACATGAATAGATTCTTGTACAATTAAGGATTTCTTGTTAAATATTCTATAGGCTTTACTAGTTGTTCAATATCCTAAGAATATGCCTTCATCAGATTTTGCATCAAATTTACTAAGATTATCTTTTCCATTATTATGAATAAAATATTTACAGCCAAATACATGAAAATAACCTATCTTTGGTTTTCTATTATTCCATAATTCATAAGGTATTTTCTTAAGGATTGGCCTAATTAGGGCTCTATTAAGAATGTAACATGCCGTGTTTATAGCTTCCGCCCAGAAGTACTTTGGTAGGTTGCTTTCACATAGCATGGTACGGGCCATATCTTCTAAAGTCCTATTTTTTCTTTCTACAACTCTATTTTGTTGTGGTGTCCTAGGTGCAGAAAAATTATGATGAATGCCATATTCTGTGCAAAAATTTTTAAATAAGTGATTTTCAAATTCTGTGCCATGATCACTTCTAAGAGACACTATGGTGTTATTTTTCTCATTAGTGACTTTCTTGAAAAATTTCAGAAATATTGAGAAAGTCTCATCCTTATGAGCCAAAACAATACCCAAGTGTATCTAGAGTAATCATCTACTATCACAAGACCATATTTCTTTCCTCCTAAACTAGGTTCTAGTAGGTTCCATATGTAGGTCCAAAAAGGTCCCATATGAAGTAGCTCTAATGGCCTAGAAGTGGAAACTATATTTTTTGATTTGAAAGAATTTCTAGTTTGTTTGCCTAATTGACATGCATCACAAATTCTGTTATTTTCAAAATCTAGCTTTGGAAGATCTTTAACTAAATCCATTTTAATTAATTTTGAAATTTGGTGTGTGCTTGTATGACCTAATCTATGATGCCATAACCATCCAATCTCATTAGCATTAGCATTGTTAGCTACTAAGCAATGAATACTAGTAGACAAATTGTCTTAATCGTTTAAGTATACATTGTCATTTCTATTACCAACAAATACAATGCTATTGTCAATGGGATTAGAAACAGTGCAGATAGAAGCTTCAAATGAAACATTGAAACCTTTATCACACAATTGGCTAATACTAATTAAATTATGCTTTAAGCCATCTACATATAAAACATTTTCTATAAAAGTAGAGGGAGTTATCTGAATTTTACCAAATCCCATAATTTGGCCTTTACCATTGTCTCCAAATGTGACAACTCCTCCTCTTTTATCTTCAAGGGTGATGAATTGCTCCTTATCACCCGTTATGTGCCTTGAGCAGCCGCTATCAAGATACCACTTTCGTTTTGATCTTTTGGCCACAGACACTCCTGCAAAGTAATCAAACTTTCTGTTTAGGTACCCAAGCTTTCTTGGGTCCTTCATGGTTAGTAGCAACAAAGATTGTTCCTTTCGGAACCCATATTTTCTTTCCTTTAATACTTAAATTCTTATTAAATTTTCTAAGATTGCATTCATAGGCTTTATGTCCTTTCTTGTTACAGCAATAACATGAAAAATCATTCTTATCCTGTTCTTTTCTAAAGAAGTTTTTAACATACTTTTGTTTCTTTTTAGGTCTATAACCTAATCCAGCCTTATCAAATACAGCTCTTTGATTACTCAATAACAAATTAAGTTTTTTTGAGCTATATATAAATTTATCAACTATGTTTTTATATTTATCAACTTCTTTATTTAAATTAACATTTTCATTAGAAATTAACTCTTTATCTTTTAGCAAATTTTCATTTTCAGATTTTAGTTTTTCAACTTCATGAGTTAGTTTATCCTTCTCTTTGGCAAGATTTAAATTATCATCTTTTAAAGATTTGTTCTTCTTTTTCAAACTTTAAAATTACTAACTAATTCATTAAATGCATCATATAATTCTTCAAAAGTAAAATCATCACAAGGTGTTTCAGAACTTACCTCATTATCGTCGTTTGCCATAAAGCAAATGTTGGCAACTTCTTTTTGTGCCTTCTCGGATGAGGATTCATCACTTTCACTCCATGTTGCAACATATGCCTTTTTCTTCTTCTTGTGCCCTTTTTCAGTTGAGGACAATCATATCTAAAGTGCCCTGGTTTCTTACATTCATAACATATAAGGGGGTCTTTCTCTTTTTCTTTGTCCTTGTCCTTCTTTTTTTCTCTTTCTCCTTCCATTTTTGTTCTATATCTTTTCTTATGAAAGGGTCTCCTTCTTTGCATAAATTTCTTAAATTTCCTAGTAAGGAGAGCTGTCTCATCATCTTCCTCTTCTTCCTCACTGCTGCTTATCTCCTTTTCTGCAGCTTTAAGGGCAATTATTTTCTTCTTTTTGACTTCCTCCTCTTGATGTTGCTGGTCAGTTCATGGGTCATCAATGATCCAAGTAGCTCCTCCAAAGGTAAGGTGTTGAGGTCCTTGGCTTCTTGGATTGCAGTGAAAACATAGAAGAAATCCCAGTACAAAGCAGTAAAAACCTGAGGTCGATGCAAACACCATCCAAAGAGATGATGGATGTTGGACTACTAGTTTATTATTCATGTATTCAGCTGACAGAATTTGTTAGTATGCTTATGTTCAAATTATGCAAGCTTGTGCATCTCTATTACATTACTCCACCCTTTTAAGATCAGGGCGCACAGCCTTTGTTTGAAAAATCTATTACATTTGTATTCTAATAATCGACAAAATTGCATACTTTTCATTCTTCTTGCATACATATCTTTATCATGTTCAATTTACCATTGGATTTGCTGACTCCCTGCATCACCTGCTAAATAAGTTCTATTGATAATATCACGTAGCTTTCCAAATTAATGAGAAACTGGAATGTTCTTGTTTTCTCATTTTTTCTAAATTTCTCCATTTTTTAAAGCAAAAGAAGGATCTTAATGATCAGCCTTTTTAACACGAAACAAAAAAATATCACCCTGAATCCTGATTAAGTGACAAATTCATGGAGACCAAAATGCCACAAGTCTGAACTAGAACATCTTTTGCAAAAAATGAACAATGAACTCTGGAGCATTTTAAGATGAAATGTGATATATGAAATTCTATCAACTACAATGGATCTATCAAACTCACCAGCCATTGACAAAAATTAGAAAAAAGGAACGATGATAGAAATCTCATCAAATTAAACTGAACTCTGTGCCAGGATGATCAACAATGATTGCTACTATACCAATATCTCAGCACTTATCAAAGAATAAGAGACTTTAA